>OW052220.1:11015576-11615576 GCA_932526605.1 Nephrotoma flavescens | reverse complement strand
CTATTTCGTAAAGTTCGGTCCGTCGCGAACATTCGTATTACGAAATTTTTTTGCTTTCGTAGAATTCGAAAATTGTAAAATCCGCCCTATTATGAACCACAAAAAATCGAAATCGAATTTTACGAAAATCAAATGTCGAAATTCGACTGCCTGTGACGAATATCGTATTTACGAAAACAATAATGAATACTTATTACTTTTTTATTAAAATAAAATACTTTAATTTGTTTAAAAATGTAAGTTACTCAATTATTTTATAAAAATTGACTAGTCGATAAAATCGACTTTTGCGGAGTTTCGTAATAGGAATATTCGCGGCGGATCGAATTTACGATTTTGAATTTTACGAAATCGAAAAAAAAACTCATAATAGCCCTCAAAAATGCGCATGCGAATAAAAATCTACATTGACGTCATTAACTACATTAACTACACAAAACTACATTAACTACACTTAACTACATTAACTACATAAACTACATTGCAAATGTAGTTAATGTAGTTTTTTAAAAATTACATGTAATTTAACAACTCTGGTTTAGAGTGACAAAAACACCAATTCTAAAATATTGACCAAATGCAATCTACATAAATATAATTCTTCATTTGATCATGTTGGTTTGCAGATGGATTTACAATTTAAACTTGACCTACATTTCCAAATATTGTTGGAGAAATATTTCTTTTCGATTGTGAAACAAATAGAATTAAATTTTTTTTATGAAACTGCAAAAATGTTCGTTCGTGGTGTCGTTCTATTCAATGTAATCAATAAATATTTTCTAACTAAGCAAACAATTTCAATTTATTGGTATTCAAGTGGTATTCCAGTTCTAGAAAACAATAATTTTCTGAAGTACATTAATTGATTAGACGCGCTGTATCCCGGCTCAAATATAATGCATTGGAAGGGGAACAGTAGGTAAATTAGGTAATTCCGATTTGACTAAGATCCGTTAAAATCCGGAAGACATTACAACCTGTCATTTTTTACATACACATATGTGTGGGTTCTTTAAGTTCTGTTCTAGTTTAAGAAACAAAAAAATGTTTTGTCTGACAGGAAAAGGGATATATTAATTTCAACACTCTAAACGGACGTTTATAAGTTATTATTTATTATGCTGTGTGCCTCAGACTTTTCGTTTGTTACCTGGCGCCGAATAGCGTAAGGTCACCTGAAAAACTTTAGTTCATAATTTAGCCGAAAAATATCGACCTGAGGCACACGCAGTATGCAATAATTTTGCTGAATCGCCTAAATGCATGCAAGTTTGCACAAACTTAATATAAAACAGGGAGTTTGCGAATCTAGTTCTTATAGTGAATCAAAAAATGTTGATTCATAGACTTGCCTTTCAAATACCTCTGTAATGGGAAGTGTGAGGTGTGATGAAGTGCCAATTGGTGTTCTCAATGGCTAACATAGACAGCAATAAAAGATTCTGTTGTAAGACAGCCTGCAATTTCGACATGGATCACCTTGGCTATGATTTATACGAACAGAGTTATATATCCTTTGTAGCCTTGTGTCCCTTTCCTTTGGTTGTACTAATTGAATGGGACTACGTTCCCATTAGTTGTTTCGCCAAGAAAAATTTTGTTCCTGGATAATTTTGAGCATTGTAGTTTGTGCATTAAGCGTTTTGTGGCAGATAAACCACTTACAATATGCGACGATGCGTTTTAATTGATTAAAACTTGAAAGTCTCACTTGAATAAATGAGAAAACAGAAATAAGAAGCCTCTATTAATTCCACCGGCTGTACGTCATTACGAATGTTATCTGACATGGATGCATCGGGATCGTGCACTAAATCACTATGTTGAAAACCTGGTCCCTTACACCATAAAATACTATTCGCGAGACCTAAGGAGTTGTTGCACGTGTCGCTATATCTTCAGGGTTCTTGTTGACCGTACATGATGCCATGCAGTTATTGGTAGAATACTCATTATTGCAGATATTCTATTAGCCACAAACATTTTGAAAATGCTTGACTTTTCTCTGCCCATAGCCTGTATAGCATGGTTGCATTGGAATTCAACACTATATTGACTATAAATAAAATCTCACCTTTAAACCAAAAATTATTATTGGGAAGTACTAAATGGGTTGCTCCACGTGACGCTATGCCTGCAGGATACTTATTCTACTTTACATGGTAGTAATTGATAGAAGAGACACTACATGATTCTGTTTTAGTATTACTGATGTAGTTTATCCTAAAATAATGACTAATTTTGCCGTTCTAATTTGAAGCATAGCCAACTTGCCTTTAGATGTTATATTTACCGCTTTTTGTTTGACGTGCTCTCTGCTTTGTTTGCCAATTATCCTTTTACAGTCTTTGTTCTCCGGTTGTTGTATGTGACAGCACGATTTCTGACAGGTACCGGGTCACAAGCGTCTGGCTCGAAAGACCAATGAAAAATCAAGCCTTCGCTTTCATTTTGTTGAGGTTCTGTTATGATTATATGGACATTTAAATTACCAGTGATGGCGTTTCAGGTTGTTAATTATTTTTAAGTTTGCATTAATGACTATGATTATTCTGCATGTTGTACTCTCAAGATGAGTTATTGGCGCTGATGAGCTAATCTCAACACTCATTATCATTGATTAGCAGCTTTCTCAGAATAAAATCAAGTTCGTGTTTTTAAATTAGCTTCTGTGATTATGTCGTCAACTTGCATCCATCTTGTGCCCTCTAACATGGACCTGAACAATGCTACCGCTGCAGTGCATACGAAAGTCGATTGTTACTTCAGGTGATCGCTCCATAAAACACATTTAATTATCTTATTATCTTATCTATCTTTTCAACATCTTCACAAAGTATATATCGATGCTGGTATGTTAAAATCTCAATAATATTTCAGTGAGAGCAGGTTGCATAGTTGGTCACACCACTAGTATCTCGTTTAATGGTACAGTAGATGAAATAACTGACGCATCAAATACTACTCGGCTTCATAGAACTTCTTTTAAATGTTTTCTAATTTGCTGTAAGGTACGCGGCTTTTGGCATTATAATAAGTTCCAAGTTTGCTTGTAGATTACCTAGGTGATGTCGTAACAATGAATTTTTGAAGTTGTTCTATTGATTTGGGTTTGTATCTCTTCCAGCCTCGCCTATGGACCTTCTAGAAAAAATCTTCTACCCCGCCTCGATACGTTTCTCGAGAAACTTAATTAATTCTTTAAATATAGGAAAATTCAGGATCAAGCTCAAGCCTTTTAATGGATTCATCGAATGCCTCCATTTACTTCTTAATATTCCTTGTATTAGGTTGCGTTTTAAATTATTAGTCTAGATAGGTTTTGAACAATGCATTCACAGCAGGACGATTTCTGCCTATGGGTAGATGGCATCAATTAACGACAGATGTCGAAGCAGTATATGCACTTTTTAACAGGCCTTCAAAATAGTGAAATTCTTGGGAGGCAGTTTGAGTTTTTCGTATATCGTCGGTACAATTTTGGCAAACACGATTCAATGAATGACTTTTGGGAATTGTGTTATCAGTTGCATTTTAACTGAAGAAATGCTTTGCTTGTCGAGATAGATTTATTAGTTAATGCTTTCCTTTTCTATTCATTTTAGTTTAATGATGTGTGTAGGTGTCAGTAAAATTCCGCAACACTACGCCATTTCATAATATAGTATACCGATTTCTAAAAATGAAATGGAGAAAATGGTCTGATCGATATTGAAGGAGTTTCGTTTTTTCAACAGCAGAATATGTCGCTATATTCACAAAAATTGGTGGTTGGCACATTTGTTCTTACAAAAACAATTCATTAAAAGAAGTTCTAACCATCGTGAAAAAGAAGATTAATTCGGACACAATAGTTCGGTTTTTGTATATCCATTTTTATTCTTGTATTTTCGTTCATAAAAATGTAATTTAATATTGTTTTATACGTTAACCAAATAATAGAACAAGAGAAACAGTGAAAATTCATGTATAGCTGTTTCATTCAAACTTATGTTTGTTATATATTTATTACTACTCATCGGTACTCGTAGAGACATCTTATATTTGATTTAGAAAACTAAAACTGGTCTACTATAAAGGTTTTATACTATGGTCCAAATGAGTCAAAAAAATAATAAATTAGTATTTTAGGGTTTTTGGTGTGGCTGGTTATTTTATTTGATCAAATATTGCTGTATTTTTTAAGTTAACTGATTTTGTATGCCTTCAAATGAAGATTTTTGTGCAAAATTCTGAATAAAGTGGTTATAGGAATTTGTAATTGCTGTGTACGATGACGAATTGATGTTTTTTGACTCTAGCACTTAAAACAGTAATATTTTCTTCTAAACGACTATTTAAAATTTAAAAATTAACCTCAAACTGTAACACCCTTTAGTGTTTATCTAAGGTGTTATAATCTATTCTAAAAAAATTTAAAACTTCACACGGATTCACGATATCCAATTCGTAGCTTCTTTTTATACATATTGATGTATTCGACACCAATGAACGTGTGAAGCCGACCTAATTTGATTTTCGTTCTTCAACGTCACCTTGAGTCGTTTGTATTATAAAACATGCATTCGACATTTCTTATTAAAATGTATACCAATATTGTCATCGCCGCTATATCTGAATATCAAAACATAAAAATATCGTTTAAGTCATATTTCAACATAAAGAGTCCTGCATATCTCTATTATATATCGTACCCGCACTTAAGTATGTAATTTCTATGATAATCATTTTTAATTTAAATATTTTTGTGTTGAACGACAAGTGTATTATGTTGAGATGAGCGCATATTTGTCATAAATTTGGGATCCATTAAAATTTTCCCCGAATGATGCAATGCCTTTTGGTCCTATAATAAAATAAAAAAAATCCTCATCCTATAAATAATTGTGATGTATCGTACGAGTGTACTAAGATATTGATTTATAAATTACAACCACCTCATATCGACAGAGGTATATAAATTGTCGCATCGCTTTGTTTGTATATACACCGAATTTTCCGCGCGTGCACGGCAACACAATCCATTAAATGTTAGTCATATCGGATGTCGTTTTATGTACGTCGGGAAATTTTAATTGCAATGTAAAGTGATTTTTTATTTTTCAAAATATAAATTGCGTGTGATGATGCGTTCAAAGCACTTAATTCTATTTCAATGATTGAATTTTTATGTTTTTATTGGAATACATAATTTAATATGCCACATTAGTATCTATAAATGTCGATTATCGGATAGTTGTTGCCAATATAAAATAAAAATTATTAGTAACTTGATACGAGACGATGTCTTACAATGTACATATATGAGCTTTCATATGATTGGTAACGATGTAAATATTATACAATTTCTATTACTTGTCTTATAATTAAACCTGCTATGAAAATTATACTCAGCCCTAATCATCTTATACTCCCACAGGGAATTATATTTTTAGCAAGCTAAATTTATGTTCAGGATACAAAATTTTTGAAACTTTGTTATGCTCGAAATACCGAAAATATAAATATGAATACATTACACAAACTTACTTACCTAATTATCATATAATTAAAGTGGTTAATGAATTAATTATTTGGATTTGAATTTATTATGCTTTCCTGTTTGTGTATCAGTTACTCGTACAGTGGTTGACAGAGCGTGCATCTAAATTTATAAACAATGTTACGTGATTGAAATATAAAGGAATTATAAGCGAATGGTTTTAGTATTTGTTGAATGCCATAGATAGGAAGTTAACACAACGTAGAAATACCCAGAAGCCCGCTTATCATTGGATGTGTAACTTAGTTTTTTGGATTTTCTAAGAGATGGCGTAACTTTAGTACTAAACATTCTTTTACAATGACACCTACGGCGTTTTAAAGTGTTGACATTCCACATTAAAATTTAGTTTGTTATTATTTGTGAAAGCGTAAACAACATATTACTTAATCACGTTTAAACATGTCGAATTTCGTACCAACTAAAAGATGGAGAAAGTTTTCGTTTGCTTCAAGAAGCTTATGGTTAACATGCACCAACTCAACAAACAAAGTGGTGTATTTGATGATGTCAGTGACAAAGGACGTTCTGGTCAACCAAAAAAATCGAAGTTAAAGAATTGAAGGTCAGCTCAAACAGAAAAAGAACTTGCAGAACAGCTAAATGTCACTCAAGCAGCCACAAGCAAACGTTTACGCATGACATAAAACTTGTTCAAAAAGGAGAAAAATGGGTACCACATGAACTGACTATGCCAGCATTGAAAATCGTTTAATGGTTTGCAATTCTTTGCTTACAAGACACCGAAGATGGCGTTTTTGGCTCAAATTGTGACTGGCGATGAAAAGTGGATTTACTATAACCATAAACTCAAAAAATCATGGATTCATTCAGGTGAACCATCCACATCAATAGCAAAACGAAACATTCATGGAAGTGAGGTTATGTTGTGCATTTGGTGTGATCAGAAAGGAGTGGTGCAAAATGAGCTGTTAAAACCGAGCGAAACTATTACTGGTGAACGTTACCAACAACAATTGAAAGATTTGAACCATGAACAAACAGCGTAAAGTGATTTTTCTGCACGTCAATGTCGACCACATGTTGCAAAACAAGTAAAAAATACGCTGGAAGTACTTAAATGGGAAATTCTATGGCATGCTCCCTATTCACCAGATTGTCCCCCATCAGATTAATATTTGTTCCGAACGAGACATTGCTGTACATCTCTGTGGTGCATTATGAATGAGAGAAAGTATGTATTGTGAAGAAGAGGCTTTGTGTAACGGGGATCTACTTAGGCCTTATAAAATGGAAGTGGGGATGTTAGGATATATCATCCTCCAGGATCTTTGTTAATCTTCAACGCGGTGTAACTTTTCATAATGGTAATCTAAATTCCCGAGTATTTATGAATTGAAATTCAACTTGACAGAACAGCTGAATGAGGCTAACACAACAGCGAATTGTTTTTGCTGTGCTTACATTATCGCGTTCAATTGTGAATTCAAGTCAAGATTCTCCACCTTCTCGAAAATTAGAGACTAAACCCAAAGGCTTAAGCACCGCTTGACTTTTGAACTTGTTCCGACCGAAGACTTCATCTACTTGAAAATGTTCATCAATTGGATCTCTACTGGTGAGAGAAATGAAATTTTGCGATCAAAGATGCCTGGATTGGATTAGACCAACAGCTAACGTGAAACGAGTCCAGTCGATACTTCTTACGCAAACGGCGACCACAAAAAATTATCATTTCTTAAGCAGTTATAGTGATTGGGCAGTAATATGTGAGTAGTTGGTAATAAATCTCCTGTATGCCACACCGTCATGCATATGAAGCGTTTTACTTGTTCTACGGTAGCTGGTACAGAAAAATTCATTCTTGCCTCATTTTTGTCTGGGGTTTAGTTCAGTTTCTCCTTCTAAGTAATCTAGGTAATGTATTTTTTGCAATCCAAGAAAAGACGAAATCCTTTTTTGTTATTGCGTCTTTTTTTGGTACTGCCGGGTATCGGGTAAGTTTTGAGTTTCAATTTCATAGAGGCGAGAAGATCTTTTTTATCACCAGATGTACAAGACTTTATACTGGGGATACCGTTAGTTGACAAATTGTTAATTCTACCGCAACTATGAGAATATTTTATGAATGTATTCTAGATAGTCTGCGTGGTTGTGATACTGTTAAATGGCCTGTATTTACAATGTGATGCGCCACGATTTGTTTCACTGTGCTAGGTTACAATTTTGTGGGGCTTGCTAAAAAGGGCGCTTGCATGCTTAACTGTTGTCGATAGTCGGATTAATACCGTGAGCAAATCGGTGTCATTTATTGGATGGTTCAGTGCCACTATACAGTGAAGCATAAGCGATTGTTCTTTTTTGTTAAACGTTTACATGAAGCCATTTCGGCGTTTGAGCGAATGGTATTATTTGAGCGATTTGCTAATGGATAATGAATGACACGAGGTTTTCACATGCGTGGATGTGTCTATTTTGACAACTTCATAATGGTGTTGTCCGACGTTTGGTTATAGAGTGCTCGTCTCTTACATTGCCGGCCCAAAACAATTTTAGATTTTTTTGTCGGGCGGCGACTCAAGCTCTTCCGTCAGATATTGGATAACCATCGATTATCCTGCCAAGAAGTCACTTATAAGGTGGTATGCTTTCCTGACCGATGACGAGATTATCGTTAGCTCTCAACCACTTTGGTCATTGCGTACGCTGAAAAGGTATTCCGTCGACCAAATTTTCAATTTTTTCGCTCATGATACAAAATAAATGATGCTTAACCGATTTAACCCCCTTGTGGATTGGCATGCTCCAACTACCCGAAGCGTGACCATTGATGAGTGTCGATTGGTTGGAATGGCAGCATGCCTGTGATCTTCTCGACGACAAGGGCTGTAGGGTTTTCTCGCTAATCCGGTGCGATTTATTGCACTCTTCGATATGAAACTGATTTGTGATCCCGAATCCAATAGAACTCGAACGATGACAAGCTCGAATGGTGAAGTGACATGGGTCGTGGTGATCTGAGTATGAGATGATTTGGGTTCGTTCGAATAGTGTGGTAGTTCGTGATATCTTTTGTTGCAAACCCAGTATACTAGCTGGATTTACAAGTTGAACTATGGTGTGGCCTTTGCGCAGGCAGTTAAAGCACAACCTCTTTTCTCCGACGTGATTTTACCTTTCCTCGATTGTAGGAAATCCAGTGATTCCAGTGATTGTGATCCAGTGATTCCAGTGATTTTCATAGATATTCCTAACGGTGTTGGTCGTTGTATCAAGGATCTTGTGCAATCCTACAGCTGATTCAACTTGTTTTAGTCCAGGCATGGTTCTAAACTTTTGAAGATGACTGTCGATGATGAACTGACGAAAACCATATCGATCTCGAAGAATGTAACGTAATTCCTCGTAATTATCGTTGGTGGTGCTTTTTGTTGTTGTGGACGAGGTCGACGAATACATTCTCGAAATCAGTCCAATTAATGTGTTCGCTGTTGAAAACTGGACTCGATTCGGGGCAGCTTTGTATCGAGCGACTGCTGTACTTGCGCTGGTTTGACGCCATCTTGCGGGTTCTAAACAATGGCTGATTATTTTCTCTTTACGGTTTTGAAGTTCAAGATTGCGGTGAGGTAATAATCTTCCACGTGGACACGAAATCGTCGTTTACTCCTATGGAGGGTTACTTGCGAGCTCCTTGCTCTTTCACAATGCTCTGTAATGTTAAATTTGATTAGTACTGGTTCGGCACGGACTGTTAAATTTCCTTATCCACGAGGTTTCTTTTTTGTGGCACGAAACGAAAAACCGAAAAAATGCGAGGAAAATGCGAAAAATTTTATTAAGTTTTGATTTGTTGTTTTGTTGAACTGTCCGTGCTGTTCGAATAGAGGTTACAAGCCCAAGCTGGATTTTCACATGGATATGTCTATTTTGACATATAGTGTTGCCCGATTTTGATGCTTTATTTAGGGTACCTGACGTTCGGTTGTAGGGTGCTCATCGATAGGTGGAATAAGTGATTGAATATTATCACTACTGCAATGTTTGTTTCTTAAGTTTCAAATATGGAGTATGGTATTGCTCATGCTAAAATTTTGTGGCTCGATGATAGATTATCTCGATGTACTTGAATTACTTGAAACTGAAGTACATGAAAGTGAGGTATACAAATGTGATCCGGTATTTTGCCCCGCAACCTGCTGGCATTTGTCATAACAGTCTCAAATCTTAAACGAAAAATAAAAATCGGTTTCTTTTGTAACCTAACCAAACATTCCACGATATCTGTTATAATAATGAACAAAAATATAATTTTCGTATAAAATTCAATGGCCTGCGGAAGTCTAGTTGGAAGCAACGAAATTTAGTTTTATTTTTTTATATAATCGAGAACAAATTGGAATCAATAAAATCCAGGTTTACTTATACGCGATGTACCTGCAAGCAATTGCACAGTTTTCACAAATATTGAATCGATATAGGATTTATTTCTACACTGAACAAGATTAACTATAGCATATAAAATACAAGATTGAGAAAAATAATTGGAAAAGCATCCTAATTACAAGGTACAAAATAAAAATCGGTAAGTAATAAAAAATCAGAGATGTCAGTCATTACAAAGTAATTATAAAATACGTGACTAAAACATTATTTTTAAGATCGTCCTCTAGTGTTTAGTGTACGAATGAGGAACACAAAGTAGAGTAACATAAAATTAAAGGTGGCGAATTATTGTATAGTTTATGACAATGATAGTTAGTGCTCCATCTTGTTCACCATTATATAAAGAATAAAGTGTACAACCTCATAAATGCTAAATAGTATTAAAAGTTGCATATGCTATATTTAGTTATGTACACAAAGGAAGAAGGACTTTCGTTTGCCATTAGAAAAGAAGCATATTACACATACTTGTCGTCTGATAAGAAGAACATAAAATATATATTTTTTTTAATTTTTACGAGTTTTTTATTTTCTTGAAAATTCAATAAAATTTCCACCAACAACATAACATGTTGTACCGAATTTTTACTACCATCGAGAAGAATGATATTCAGCTTCCAGAACACGCAATAAATAAATCGCAACATATTTCATAAATTTATATTGAAACCTTATGTACATGTGGAATTTATGTAGGTATCGAACTCAATTTTGGAAAATTTTCTAATGTACCGATCGATATTTGTTATTTTTGGGATAATCATCTTGATTTAGTAAATCCAGCCCGACCATATCCGTATTAACCTTTCCGTCGTATCGGACTTTTTATCTTGTTAAGCTGCATTGTATTCGACGATATCTAATAAAACAAATGGAAATCCGATATATTTTAGTGTGCTGCTGACAGGCACCCGCAGTGCCAAATAAAGCAATTGGTCTAAATGTCCCAAAAAACGTTTAAACAAAAATATCGAGGTATTAAATAATAAAATATTTAAATATAAATGTCGTAAAGAGGATGGGGTATACGTAATAAGATGTTAACAGATTTCTCAATATAAATTGTCTAAATAAAAAACGGAAATGGAATAAATTTCAGTATTTTCCGGCAACGAAGAAAAGAAATATTTTTTTTTTTTCATTTGGTGTTACTTCCTTTATTGGTACACCGTTCAGGTGTAGCCACCTCCCGCAAACATTAAAATGATATGATTTATGTAATATTAGATGAGGGCTACACGCCTCGTTCGATTTTAATGTCACAGTAATTTACGTATAATTCTAGGGATTTGATCTAGAACACTAATGTCACACACTCCATATAGCTATAATTCTGTATACACAACTAAAATTTTGAAAGATTAAAATATCGTTCGAAAGGTCATGTCTACCTGGATTTTATTGATTTAATTTTAATAGGTATTTTGTCTTATATACATTGATGAACATCATAAATTCAACATCGAGAGACTGACTCGTAAAATATGCATTTCATTATTCCCCTTTAAACAATTCATAAAATATTTCACTCAACATGATTGATTAAGTGATAATTGATTCGATTTGAAATTAATTTATGCAAATTTTCATTTACGTATAAATAATCCATCCCCTTAATCGAACGCTATTATAATTTATTATAAAAGGGTAAACATGTTAATAAAACAGGGGCGGGTAAATATTTCAACACGGGCTTGTAAATTCTATTTTTAATGAGATTCGACATTTTTAACAAATAACTTAATTTTGTTTTGGGTTGAAAAATATTTATTTTAATTATGTAATTTAATTTAATTTCGATAGGTCGTCCAAAATATTATAAAGGGTCTTTCAATAAGGACGATCGATTTTGAAATGTAAATAAAACAAGGTGTGTGAGATATCATTTTATTTGAAATTTTATAGCATTTTGTATGGAATATAACGTCTTTCAAATGTTCGCCGTGGCTTTGCTTGGCGCCACGTATTCGGGAGGTCCATTTTTCAATCTTAATGTATTTATTATTTTTTTCTCAAGTATCATGTCACTCAATAAGTCCCGAGACTAACTACTAAAAAAACATTTTTTTTCGAATATCGACTTTTAACTTGACATTTTACCCTATTAACGTTAGCCGTAAGATTATAGTCGAAAAATGGTAATGCAGATAGTGTCTTTGCTATATCAACCGATAAAATATTTTATAGTCGAAAGATATATTACTCGATATATCTAGTTCTACTATCACCTCCAAATAATCAGACCACACCTAGATCTGCCAGAAGCTATATAATTTTACCAGATTGGTCCAAAATGTGACGTGTAAATTACAATAAATTTAGCAATTTTCGAAACTAAATTAATAGAATGATTTGTAACGTTTGTGTTATCCACGTTCCCACCTGGGTTAATACCTAGGACTATGACCTGTCTATAATGGCCATAGTATGATCGATGGGAAAGTGGGTAACACAAAACTTACGAAACATTTTATCAATGTAGTTCCGGAAATTTCTAAATTTATTGTATAATTTTACTTGGCACAGATTGGTATAATTTGCTCCTGAAAATTTTTCGCTGTAGCCTGATTAGTTGGAGGTGATAGTAGAACTACCTGGGTATATCGAGTAATATATGTTTCCGCTATAAAATATTTTTTCGGCTGGAATATCAAAGACATTAACTGCATTACCGTTTTTAGGCTGAAGACTTTAGGCTAACTTAGACAGTATTGACATTTCTGTTTTTATTAGTAAATATCACTGCGAAAATTATGTTTTCTATGTAGTACTACTACCCAATATGCACTGCCGACGGGATTCTGTTTACATTCGCGTTCAAAAACCACACTTTCTTTGGAAAGAACCATGGTATATACACGGAAATCGGTATTACTCACCAAAGAAAAGTCTCACAAAAATTTCAGGGTGGGTGTGAATCTCGACTAGAAAGAGAAAAAATCAAAGTAGAAATAAGGTGGAATTTCGTTGGAAACTTGATTTTCACACAGCATCTTAAAAAAATAAAACAAAAACGTTTTACGTAAAAAAACTGCGTGGATATGTAAATGGTGACGCCATTTCAAAACTCATTTTTGTTACCACTTTAGCCCAATCCGTTCGCAACCATTTTATAATTAAAATAAATAAAATTAATGTTTATGTAATAGTTAAAAACTATTAAATTAAAACAACACGAAATAAACAAAAACACTCGCATGCACTGCTGTCCCCGTATGCACTCGTCAACTTCTCACATGAAACTGAGAAGAGAAAATATAAAATTCAATATTAACGACTGTTAACGTTGGGAATATGACATCTAGCGCATTCAAAATAAGTTCATTGAGTCTTTTTTCCATGAAATCTTAGCACGGCATACTTTATGAAAATAAAAATTAACATATGTACAAAAATTTACCCAATAAGTTTAATTTTTTTGTCGTCACATCCACTTATAGTTGTTTAGGTATCCACTTATAGTTGTCAAACAAAACTAAAAAAATAAATGATACAATATTACCGCGAAACAGGAGAGAAAGAAAATTATTTTTCTCCAAAACCGTTATTTTTGTGTCTTTGATAACAATATTACCGCAAAACAGAAAGAGCAAGACAATAATTTTTCTCCAAAATATAAGTTATTGTGTCTTTGATATTTTGTAGTACGGAATTTAGTATGGAATTAAAACAATATTTTCCACACACTGGAAAAATTGCATAATGGGTAAGCGCAACACCGAAATTCATGACCGATATGCAGTTAACATTTTATCATCCATCAGCTTGCTTTAAATATTGGGTGTACCAAACATGAATTTGTGTCAATTATATACTCAAATTTTGTGTAATTTTTGGTGATCATCGACAATCTGTGTATTATTATCCAAGGAATATTGATTTAATGCAGCAACTTTTCATTTCTTCTATTTGGATTTCATTGCAAGGCTGCTTGCATTAGAGTTGCACTCTCGGTAAGTGGATTGCCCAACCATACGGTTCTATGTTCCTCGTCACGATCATCATTCCGAAGCATCAAAACAACGTGCGGGCAACGAACTTTGACATAATTTGAACAATTAAAACATCACGGCTGAGATGGTTCTGACTCATTCTACGTTCCAAAAATCGTACCAGAGAAAAGGCCCTGGAGTCGGCCCAATGAAGAAAAGACCTCGCGGTAGGTTCCATATTAGATGGTTGGAGGACGTAGAACAGGACCTTCAAACTCTTCGTTATCTTGTCTGGCGCCCTCTTGTTGTCGACCGAGTTATCTGGAAGAGCATTGTTGAGGCCGGGGTGTAGCGCCAGCGAAGAATTTTGGGAAGCTGTTTAAGTAATTTTCCTGGTTTAAGTCAAAACCTGGCGATTGTGTTTAATTTTTTTCTTTGATCACTTCCGCAGAAGAACTCAGGATAAGTTGTTGATCTTCAGTTGCTACTATTTATTGTATTTATTCGCTCTCCTGTACCCTACTAGGCTGAAATATACCCTCTAGATGATAAGTTAATTCTTCTGTTTTGTGTTCATTGCTTCGCGCCCAAATTCCATTGATTTGTTCGTTCCACAATGAATAATCAGTATCTTTTTCATGTGTTAATGATCGTAGGTACGAGTTCGTTGCTTCGTTAAATATATTCTTTATTTCTCTTCTAATTCGCTGGATCAAATTATTCGGTATATTTTAAACGGTGTACATAGTAGTATTCTGCCATTTCGTCCTGATTTTTTGTTTTTGGGCAACTATAGATTTCTGATTTGTAACTTTTATTATCCTTCGACTTCGTATGTATTATTCCATGCAGAGTGTTGTATGTCTCTTCGTCTATCTTTATTCTATTGCTTAGTTTTTCTTTGAATGCTTCCCAATCTGTAGATGTATTTGTAAAGCAATCCGATTTTGCCGCCGAGTTCAAACCTTCCTCGGTACTAACGTTAGAATCGGCAATTTTCTATTTATAAATAAATCAAGTAGATCGGCTGCTTTACTGACATGTGTGGGCCAGAAAAAAACCGGAGAAACGGCCAGTGAATGATTTTTGTTTTGCTGGTTGAAAGAATTTTTAATTCATATTTTTGCGCTTCGTCATAATGTCATTCTCTTTAAGGTTTATATTACAGAAGCTATCCTAACGTTGTTTTTATAATTTTGTGAGCCTTCGGATAATTGATCCAATGGTTTTTTCTTGCTTCTACTCTTGTTCATCCATGCTGTTTAAAAATTTTTGCAACATTAGACTATAGTAGTCAGGGCCGTTGTTTATTTGTCCCGTTGTTCTTTTTTAACAACTTCAGAATATTGGAAGGGTGCCTCATCACAGTTCACACACATTGTTAGACTTTCTCTGTGTTTTTTTAAGTTAAGCTGCACACTTCAGGAATCTTGGTTCTATTGCAATAGTTATGAGTGTGTCTATATAACTAGAATCTTTTGCATTGTGGAATCAAACTTGATTTTCTTAGTAGTCGAATGTTAGCAAACAAGGGCAGAGAGATTTTATCTCTTCAAAAGTTCAGTAACTTCTATAATTTTTAGACTTTTCAGAACTAAAGTATTCTTCTACTTTATTTGGCCGGCAGGGCGGATCGAACTTTTTGGTTATAACTTTTGTTGGTTTACCAAATATTACTCTTCTCATTGAAAAAATGAGTTTTCTGTAGTTATCTATTGGGAACCTTTACTTCTAGGTCTGCGTCTGTTTAGCAATGTTGTTTGATATTTTATCTGATATGAATCCATTAACTTTGTTATATCCTGATAGTTTTCAACTTTAGTTTATTAAGTGGTTTTATTTCGGCGCCTTTTAACTTTCATCAGTGTTTTCGTGAGTTTATCAGATTGTTGAGATTTGCCTTTTTATGGCTATTTTCATGAGACACAATTGGTGATATGTTGATTTTACATATTTTTCCATCCTACCTGATTATTCAATTATATTGTCGTGTATTTTTCTGACTGGTTTCCATCTCTTGAACCCTTGCTTCTAATTGTTTAACACTTTCTATAACAATTCTTTCTATTCTTTCAAGACTTAGAGTCTTATATAGGAATAATCCATTTTATGTGACCAGTCCATTCTGTGACATCGAATTTAAAGATTTCTGTTTTAATTTTTTATTATATTTACGTGGGTTGGTCTTGGTTCCCGCCCAGAATTCATGAAGCCAGGTTTCTTTGAGAATGTTTCCTTTCGCTGTGTTTTCGATTGCATTGGTCTTTCCGTTTGATCCGGAGGATATGTGTTTACCTTCCTCCTCTTCAGTATCCGTGAAAAACAATTACAGAAAAAATTAAAGCAGCACATCAATTACTAGTCAAAGTTATGGAACTTTATCGGTATAGTAATCGGTTATAAGCGGTTCCCACAAAAAGGATTAATATAGAAAAAATTTGTTAAATTTAAAGTTTAAATTTCCAAAGTTAAAAAACATTTTAAATTTAGTAAAAAACGGTCCAGAAAGTCCCTAATCAATTTCTGATTTTTGAAAATATTTGATTTTTCTCGACAAGCTTACCACAACCTCTTATACGAGTACAACTCAATATATTTCCTTTATTTTGTTAACATTTGGTATGCAGAAATACATTATGCTTCAAAACCGTAAATGATTTAAATATGTATCGACATTTCCCGTAAATGACACATGATAAAAAAATTTATTATTATTTGGTGGAAAATGGTTTTTTGTTAGATATTTTACCAAAAAAAATGGAAGGGACTGACATTTAGGGAGGGTAAATAAGAATGTCGTACAATGATAAATTGAAATTTAAATTATTCGTATATTTCATCGATCTAGGTTAACATTAAAGTGGCATACAGCATAAATACGTAGACTACATAAATGTTATGGGAACATAAAATTTTAAGAATTCACCTCAATCATCATCAGTCAAATGCCAATATGAATCTTAATATTTTATAGGGGCACGTGAAATTTCTATAAATAGCATAATATATCGATGACAAATTACAATATGTTGTCGTACAAACATTATTCGAACCTATTGTATTGAAGTGGCGTATAGATAGCAATACAACATGTGCCGAATTGTCAACATGTCGTAGAATGATTTACAGTTTTTCTATACTACATGATGTGTAAATTTTGTCACTCAGATTGTTCGACACATCAAATAAATCTTTTGTGTTTATAATTTTACAACGTTTGATCAATTAAATTTGAGTTGCAAATAAATTTCATTGTGCAACAGTAATTTAGAGAACTTTCTGATTCTGAAAAATCGATCTCTTGAGAGCATATATACCACCTTCATGCCAGTCGCACCCGACGATATATCATAAACCTGCAATTTCAGACCATTTGGTTTATCTAAATTCACTCAAAATGGATTCAATGCCATATGGTCTCAAAAATGTTGAGAGATTTCGATTTCGTTTTTGTTTATATTGACGACATTCTCGTAACATTAAAAGACGAGAAGCAACACCTGCTCCATTTGGAACATCATGTCAAAAAATTACCAAAATCTCACCTAATGACACATTAGGAAACAAAATTACACCTAATGACGTTGTGCCGTCGAAGGAACTGCTAAACATTAAGCAGATTTAACCAATTGTCGGTATGATAAATTATTACCACCGATTCATCCCAAACCTCGCAGAGATATTTGGTCCAATTCATACACAATTGGCAACGGTTCTCTTTTCTTGGCCAGAACAATGAGAAAATGCATCCTCCTAGTCAAGAGAAGCCTAGAAAACATAGTTTGCTCAAATATTGGGAGTGAAGATAATTTGTCCACACAATCGGTTAAAAGTTTAACGTACTTTACCGAACTCAAATACTAAACTGAAGGTTCCAACCACAATCGCAGATGGACACTAAACCCACGAGGAAGAGGAGCTCCCACTGAGAGGGGGAGCTGCCAGTTTTTTCAATAAAAAGAAATACTACACAATTTCATTATTGCGCTACGGGCAATTCTCCGTAGAAATAATAATTATTTCGTTGGTTTTGCTTTGTATCGTTGTGTTGCTTTCCGGGTGTACTACGGTTTTTAAAATTCCGGTTTCAAAATCTCGGTTTTCAAAATCTCAGTTTTCAAAATCCCGGTTTTCAAAATCTCGGTTTTCGAAATCCCGGTTTTCAAAATCCCGGTTTTCAAAATCCCGGTTTTCTTTTCTTCTATAGTTCTAATTGCACAAAATAATTAATAAAGTTTTTTATTTGCAAGATTTGATACTTGCAACATTTTGTAATTGCAAGATTAATAAAAAATCAATATTTTGTTATGCAACGTTTTGAAATGCAATAATTGTAGATGATGACGGCTTTGATAACTCTCACGGGCACTTAGCGCTCCATCCAAATTCCATCCCTATTAGTTATTTTCTAGAACTTTATCGCAAACTCATTTTTGAATTTTGACAAAAAATCATTTAAGAGTCCCATTTTCTCACCTGCTAAATTTTAAAAATTCAAACCGGGATTTCCTAAAAATCGAGTTTCTTTTTATACAAAACCGGGATTTTGAAAACCGGGATTTTGAAAACCTGGATTTTGAAAACCGAGGTTTTGAACATCTGTTGATGCGTTAACTCTGTATGCACGTACAGAATGATGTACGAGCGATGAGTTAGTGAAATAAATGCGATGTGAAATGTGAGCTTAAGAGGTGCTGAAGCTCAGTGAACGAGTGTGCCTCATCAGTCGTTATGTTGACCTATACTCCAAAACTAAAAATGCAGTTTTCCGATGAAATTTTATTTGCTTGTTTGTATGTCGATCGTGGACAGTTTTATTCATATCGAGGGATACCCGTCGCTTTGGGCATCTAATCTGAAAGACTGTGGTGTAGGGTAAGCGGTTAAAACTAGAACTAAATTAAATTAAAATTAAATTTTTTCTTTTATTTGTTATTCGCTATGTGGAATGGCTGACGTGTGGCAGAATCGTGGTATGCAGCGATGCAATGTGGTATATCGACTTATCCGGGTGGCTGTGTGAGTGTGTGACACGAACGAAATAAATAAAATTTTCTTTGTCAATTTGTTATAGTCGTTCTTCTTCATTTGTGTAGTCATGTCGTCTTTTGTTTTCGTTTTGAAATGCTTGTCGTGTTGGTTCCGTCTTGCTTATGCACATCTTTAGCATATTAACGCTTTAGATGCACTTGCTCGACCTTTCAGGATATTTATCGACATTTCAGGTTATACTAATGGTATGTAAAAATCAATAGCAAACGCGTTCTGCAACTGGCTACTAGGGACAGAATATTAAAGCTTCTACAAACGCTAATAAGTGCGTGTTTCAATTGGTTTAAATGCCGCATAAAAAGTTAAAAAGTTAAAAAAAAATTCGTGGTAACTTTTTTTTAACTTTTTATCTGTTTCAATTGGTTTAAATTTTGACATTAATATTGTTGCTTATTTTATGTGTTATTATGAACGTATATAGCAAATTTAAATATGAAAATATGTAAAATAAATACTATTTAAATGTATATTAGTTAATTATGGCCAGTTTACATCTAAATCATTACGATTTTTCTCAAAATTTGTACATGACAAATTTCTGTTTACAAACAAATATTTTTGTCGGCCAAATGTTTTCCACATAAAAATTTTATCAGCTCTTGAAGCAGATAAAAAGTTTGACATTTTTATTCACCACAATTTTTAACTTTTAAACTTTTTATGCGGCATTTAAACCAATTGAAACACGCACTAAACAGAATTTCTACAAACACTAACCCTACATACTAGATTAGCTCTAAGAACACAGTTTCAACATGAAATTTATTTTTGAAACTGGTACAAAACAAAATTTAATTAAATATTTAGCATACATACTGGATTTAGCTTTGGATTGGTTTAGCACTGGCAGTAAAAAACAAAATTTTATCTAAAAATGTTTAGCCTACTTATAACAGGGTTTATAGAAAAACTATATTCTAATAAACACTGTGTTGATGAAAAGCATTGTGTGGCATAAATTTACGATTTCATTATCACAAAGTTCGAATGAATATAAATTCGCAACTTCAGTTTAATACCTTTAAATTCGCTCGGTATCTAACAAACTACAGTAATTACAACAATCGCCAGTGCAATACTCATCCGAATTAGTATAGCAGTAGAGGGGAAGTAATTGTTTTTGATATCGTTTTGCTCGAGTGGCATGGATTGACTACAACAAGCACATCTTGATCGAGCACCCAATTTTCTATGTCAAAAGTTATATTTAGCGCGCTATTTTGATATAAAAATATTTTGCTCTACCTATTTATCGGGAGCCGCTATCGAGAGCGCTATCATTTCAACAAGAAATTTGAAAAGGCCTTTATTTTGTAAACCCCTGGAACCATTACAAACTTAATCTTACAATAAAAATTAAAAACGCAGCAAGATGAATTCTTGTTTATAACGTCATGTCAAAATAAATGTGAATTGGTATTCAGGTCTTTAAATGTTTGTTTTATCGATGCATTTATTTTTCATTTTTATGGTATAGCGACACCAGTGAATAATAGCTGCAGTTTCAGTAGAAATTTCCTATTCGGCGCCGGATAGTGCTCGAATAATAAAACACGGCTAATATAAGCATGGTGAGCTGTATCGTATTTGCAACACATTGTTTTTATATGTTGCGGTTGCCCCCAGATGAATTGCCATCGCGTAAATCAGCAAGTTGTCATGTCAACGACCAAAAAATTGAGCATAATTAAATTCATTATACACCACATTAATTTTTGATCGTTAAGTATCTAATTAAAATTTTCAATTTTAAAAATGTACAATAAAAAAATCAATAAACTGGTGAGCTCCCTCTGTACACACTGACGAAGTTAATTAATTTGGATTCCATGTCTCATACAATTGAACAAATTGCACATTATATACATGTACAATGTGCATATATCATTATGTACGAATGGGTGCACATAGGTTATGTAAAAAAAAAGTAATAAAAAAAAACAGAAACTGAATTACACACACGAGTTAACAAATAATATTCCATTTGTAATTTATGTATTTACAGGTGTTGCACACACAACGAATGAGTTGAGCAATAAATCGGATTCATGTGAAGTTAATCAGGTAAGCTGTTTGCAATTTATAATATAAAGTTTATAATACATGATTACCATCCATATGCTGTAATTAAATTATTTAATTAATTTGAATGTGGGTACGTGCACGAAATATGTTGTATACACCATAAGTCGAATAACCTCCTGCTACATGTACACTAGTGAGTGATTTATTACACCTAAATGATTAATGTAATGGTATATCCTTGTGCATAATTATGTTTAATATTCCATTTTGTGGTGTATGCTAAAGTTGATATCTCGTGAAATTTTTCTAAAAATGGTTTTTAAGGGTATTCCCAGATCCCTACACGTCCGTAAATCTTAACCTGCACGAAAAATAGGTTTAAGGCATGTATAGAGTTTCTCGTGTAAACTTTCAACCAGAAATAACTAGAAATTGATTTTTTTGCTGTTTAGGTTTAAAATATTGCTTATTTTCGGAGAACATACCGCATCTAGGGACGGCTAACCACATTTTTGAAATACATTTTTTATTTGTGTCGAACATTTCCAAAACATTATAAATGCCTCTCTTTATGTAATAATAAATCTTTATCCGTGGCGTATCTAATATAAGACAAGCGTCTCTAAACCATCCATCATTGTGTTAAAAAAGAATTTAAAATCTTGATACAAATAAAGTTTTCATAAATCTTATAAATTAAATGTTCTTTGTTTAATCCCCGTTGAGGGATTAGGTTTTATATCACCAGACGGTCTGTCTCATATTTTGTGTATTTTATTTATTAAAAAATAACAAAATCACTTAATTTTTTTTTTCATTTATTCTTAAAACAAAAGTAAACAAATAGTCTATACCGAGGGCCCAAAAGTCCCGGATCACCGAGATTGATGGGGGGAAGACTTTTGCAACCTAGAAGATGAATTTCTCTTACTACCTCAACAAACATCTAAATATGGTTAATTGGAGACGAAATTCTTTGCTGTATACAAGCTTTTCTGATAAGAGGACTCAAGAGGCGCAATCCAACTATAAACGAGAACCCAGCTGATGACTATAAATTAAACGTAACAATCAACAACATTAATTCTAAACAACGAGCGTATTTTGAATCGTTGCAAGACAAAACTACAAATCAAGAAAACGCGTTAAAACTCACAATACACACAGTGGCCATCATTCCTCAGCAGCGTACTTGAAGGTATGAGTAACACAACATTTTTTGGTTACAGATATCATTTTCACTTACTGATGTCATTAGCTGGAACTTCCGATAATTCACTGAGACGCTTAAATTAGGCCCTAATTGTGAGACCCGTGATCCGTAGCTGCTGCATCTATTGGTCAATAAATTGGACAAGCAGACCAGAAAGCAATGGGAGTTGCATTCAGCCGATACCGACATGCCGACAGTGCATTTTTCTTAGAATTTTTACATCGCATTGTGGTGCATTGAAAAGTTATAATACATTATTATAACTTACTTCAAAAATCAAACCGTCCGTGTTACAAATTACAAGGGTTTGACATTAAATATCGCAAAACCTGTGTAAATACCTTAAACTACGTGCTAATTGTTCAAAAGAGGAACATAATTTGATAAACATAACAGATAAATTTTAATGTAATTAACACATCGAGTAACTCAGACACCGCAAGGATCACTGAACCAGAGAATTCAGACACCGCAAGGATCACTGAACCAGATATTTTGCTATGAACATACAACTACAAAAATTATTATGATTACGCAGGTTTTAGGAACTTATTGGCGAATTTATTTTTAAAAAAAAACTGCGATAAATAATTAACTAACGAACAGAAAAATTGAGTAAACAAGCGCCAATCGCAGGAAAAAGAAGGTGGTCGTTGAAAAAACTAAAGTTTCTTCAAGCAGGTTGAATATGTCAAAATATTGAAATAAAATGACGGTTTCGTTTAATCTAACAACAGTGTTAATTGGTAGCTTTTATATATGAATTATCTTTTCTATTTGAAAAAAGAAGTCTGTTAATGAGCTTATTCTCTCTCCCCCGGCATATAACAGCATGCCTCATTGAGGAGCCGTGTGTTTCTTCCAGTAGACATGAAACCTAACTTGGATTCAATGAATCACATGGGAGTAGCCCAGCGAAATAAAATAAAATAAACGGTTGTATACAAATGTGTATTAGGTCTCTACCGAGGTTGCCCGAAAAGGGTCTAATCGTCTAATGGTCGTCTCTATATCCGTTTATTTATTTAGCGAGCGGCATTCAGGCTGTATGATACTGAGAAAACAAATTTCTTTTTTTGGTATCGATATTTAAACTCCCCTGTAATGTATGTAAAATGGTTCGTTTCTTTAATAAATATGAGTACCAAAATTATATATGATTCGTTTATTAAACTTTACTTATATTGTTTATATGTGTAAAATTAATTAATAAATTTACTATTTTTCATTATTTCTGTTCAAAACATTGCATATTATAATAAAATTCATAACCACTTATCTTGGACACAATTTTTATTTTATGATTTGCCATCTTTTTATCATTTTTAAACTAATTTTTTCATTTTCTACGTCATTGCAAGACTAATCTTGAAAAAATTGATTTGTGCGTTTCAAAAAAATGATAAACTTTGAAACCTAACTGTACACAAAATAAACATTTTGTTGGGATAATCATGTATTAATCGCTCAATTATGCTACTAAGTTCATACTAAAGAAAGAATTATGTCAATTGGTAATAGTTTATGGTCAAAAAATGATTTTTACTAAACATTGTTTTTGACAAGTTGAATATCATACAGCTTTAAAACAATTTCGTGGAAAAAGAGGACTACCAAATTAGTAATTCCACGAATTTTGTATTCGCTAGAAGAAAGTTTGTTTGAATGTTTGCTACTACTACATCCAGAAATCACACCGAGAAAGTGTCTGCACTATCTGCATATCTAAACAGTCTTCAAATAGAATGTCCATACCTCCGTCAGACCCACACTTGCGTAGCTTATGGGAGGCCGGGGTCAAATTCGTAAAGAATCACATTCATCGAGTGCTGGGCAAATCAGATAACACGTCCGAGGAACTACACACACAGTGTTGGATTGGTTATGTACAATTAAATATTTTTTTATATAAAACAAAAATCAGAGAACCGAAGAGTAGCCTTTGACTTTCGAGTCAAACGGTTGATATTCTTTTCGATTTTTTTTTTTTGCGGTTTTTAAATTTAAATTTTTATAAATCATAAATTGAAATTGTAATTGTCAATTTTATTATAATAATGCATATTTTACCGGAATGCAAAAGTGAATATATTGTGTGCTGTCGCATACGAACGTGTCGTGTGTGTCGTGGTTAATATATATAAAAAATCGTGTATCAAGAAATTCGTGTAATTTCAAAATGGCTCCGTCTCCAGAATTCGGTCAATCTAAAGCACCTGATAAAACGGATACGACTACAACGGGTACAGCTGCTGGAGGATAAAGTGAGGATAAAACCGATTCTGGAGATAAATATGAGTCAATAAAAGAAACGGATTTTTCATTTACCACTACCACATCAACGACAAGGCGATATATAGAAAACCGGTGTTACCACGAGGGCCAATCAACACGTGTGGGGGATGGACTGCACCTATCGAATCAACCTGGGGAAATACAGCTAAGTGTTCTGTTATTTTGATTTTTTGTGTATTACTTATATAATTTTATTGTTATTTGTGTGTGGCCGTTGTCCTGTGTGGTGGTGGAGCCCTTCTAGTTGGGGCCCTCTTTTTCCATTGTGTTGTGGTGTTTTGTTGGAAATTTTCCATTAGTTGTTTTTGTTTTTCGTTATCAGCGAATGACATACTGTGTTGAACGAGAGTTGGTTTCATACGGAGTGGAAATGTTTTGTGTTGCTCTTTATGCTGTATACATACTTGTGGCGTTTGTTGCGGCGCGGGTGTGTCGCGCTCGCGCTGCACGTATAAATTTATACCTGCGGGAGCAAGTGCGATGTATTTGTGCCGCGATGGTTTCTGCAGGTGTGTATACATTAATTTGAATTTAATGTTTTGTGTGTGGGTAATGAATGGATACAGAGGTGTATATTCATGGGGTGTATGTTTTCAGCGTTCGGACCCATGAAGTATTTTGCATTGGGATCGTTCATCATTTTATTCATATCCTTATGATTTCTTTTTTCAAATCTTCAACTCAATTTAACGAACCATCAAAATACTTCTTGTAACCGAATGTTGTTGGCGGCACCATTTTCAATTGGATTTATGTATAATACTAATGGTAATTGTATTAATATTATTTTCTTTGATTAAGAATGAGTAAATGTTTATTACTTAATTCGAGATAGTTTCGTTCTAAATTGAAAGAGTGAATGAAATTTTAAAGTAGCTAGTTAATTAAAGTGTATGATATTGTACTAAAATATAATTTTATAAAGATTCTACAGTCCATAAGGTCAATATGGGCTGTAGAGTTTTTAGTTCATCATATGTGGAAATATATGCTGTCGGCTCCTTATCAACAAACATCCCTCGCCTTAAAGGGTGTTGGTTAGATTTTAAAACGATTATAATAAACAGCATGAGATGAGATGACCGCAAGATGCCATTGTAATAATTATTCCAGTCGTAATATGCCTGATGACAATATAGATACATATGATGAAATTTAGAACATCCTATACCTTATCCTAATTAACACAAACTAACAAATTCTCCTCCAAGGTGTGGTATTTTTAGAATAACTAACATAAAATTAACTAACCTATCAATGTAGTTAGACAATAACTTTGCTGCGGTTATCGCCCTGGTTATTTCTGTGACTAACATCCTATCCTATCCTATCCTATTTTATCCTATCTCATCCTATCCTAATCCGTTTATGTCGAGGATGCAGGCAGGGCCTGGGCCCGCATAATTTTGGAATATAGTATAAGATGCAGAATTTTAATACTGTATCGCGTATATTCCAGGAATGTGCTATACATACCTAGGATCACCATTATGGTTGGCCTGTAGGTCTCTATCATATCATATCATATCATATCATATAAAACAAAAATCAGAGAACCGAAATTTCACTTTTTCAACAAATTCATCAAATATTTGAAGCCAAAAAATTATTCAGCAAATTGCTTTATCGGTAACCTAAATATACAAACAGATGCATTTGTTTTTAATAGATGGTAACTGCTTCAGTAAAGTTAACAGCGCTACATATCACAGTATTCATTTTACTTTTTACCTTAAATGTTTCCTTTTTCAGATTACAGTTGAAGCGGAAAATAAAGTTGAGGTGAAGTTAAGAGAAAGTTTATAAAAAAGAAAATAAAAACTTTTATGTATACAGTCTTAAATTAGTACTAATTATCCCCGTTTCTTACTCTTATAACTTAATTTCCATTAAAATGTTTTGGTAACAAATACGAAATCCTCCCAATCACTTTAAACAATCCGCAACAATCAAAAAACTATTTCTTATAAGATAATTAGATTCTCCATCCTCGTTCCTAGACGTTTTATTTACAGATAATATTAAATTAAGACAGAACGTCTTCACAATAAGATAATTTAATTTGATTGGGATTTCGGGATGGCCAACACCACCCAAAAAACTCCGGCAACAAAAAATTTAATATTTTTAGAATGTGCGGACTTTAGAAAATTACCGCCTACCAAAAATAAACCAAAACCAAAATTCAATTTTCTTATCGAAACCCAAAAAATTTTATTGCGAGAAAACTGTGGAATTTCCAGTTGGAAATTTGTTTTTTTATTTTTCTCCCTGAACGCCTTTGTTTTGATTAAAATAGGTACATATCTCTTTTAAGTTTTATACAACAAGTAAATACAATCTAATTTATATTGTTATGGTTTTTGGTACATTCGAGCTTGTAAGACAAAAACAAAAATCGTTCGCTTTAATTTGATCAGAATTAATGTTCCTTAACGATTGGAATTAAAATATATACGACTCTAGATTTTGGGTGACATGTATGCGGCGAGGTGAATATCGAAAATTGTGTGATTTATTGTGGCTAATTTTCGATTCGATGAAAATTTTATGAACTATGCCTTACCACCACAAAATACAACCCCGAATAGAGTGAGAAATTGTTGGAACAAGAAAAGTTGTTGTTTTATTCTTCACTTTATATTTCCAGATGCCGAATATGCAAAATTAATGTTTGTTGTATTATTTGGGTACATAAAATGTAATGTTTTGCTTTTGTCTTGTACATACGAGTATACACATATGATGTTGTGCTGTATGTAGTTTTTGGGAAAATGTATAGTGGATTTTATTTGTACATATATTACATGCTCATGTGTACATCTGTATAGAGGTGGATCAAATATTCTATTAAAAGCATTTTATTGTACTGTACGTTAGATAAAGTTTTCTTCGTTTGTTTTATAACGGCAACATCCCATAAGGAAAATGTTTATTGGACATTAAAATTAATAAATAGATGCATGAAAATGCATATTTCATTAACATAAAACTATCATAAATGCGGGCATCAGATTACACAGACAATTCAAAACGAGATTGCATCATGAATTCTCAATGAAGTTGTAAAAACATTTCAAACTTCAATTTATAAAAGTTATAGATTTTTCTAAATAAATTGTTAACAAAATAATCAGCTTGCAATTGAAATCAACGATGAGTTCAACAGAAGTGATGGAACTGGGGCAGTTGTTAAATGATTACCGATAAAAAGATTTATAGGCGCAGCCGACCAGCTGAAAGTTATGTAGTAGTCCTACTTAACTACTTAGTAGTTCAAGTTTAGCAAAATCACACATTCTGAGAGTTGCTGTTGGATGATTTTTTAACATTTCGCCAACAGATTTTGTTTTGGTTTAATTCGTCTAAAGTTGGAATTCAATTGTAAAATATATTGACCCTTTTAAACATTATTCAAAAAAGAGCTTAATGCTTTATGTCCGTATCATCGTTTCGTATAGCTTTCCTTTCTCAGAATTGAAATCGGTAAGGTCATTCTAATGATCGTCAGCATAGTCATATCCGTCTTTTCAGGATTTAGAGAAACAGTACAGTGGAATTGAAAAAAAAACGCTCAAAAACAGAACCCCGTATTTAATACTTTATTTTAATCGCCTCCTAAGGTTCCTTTGCGTAGTCGTGCTGAAAGATCACTTTCTCTACTCTTTTAGCATATTATGGGCGTTCAATGCTCGACTTAATTGCATTAATTGTTCGTGATAACGTTCTTCAGTGATGTTTTCGTTAGGCTGTAGTTGCTCATAGTAGATTATACTCCGAACTGATCCCACCAGATGCATAGCATTAGCTTCTTGCCATGAATATTCTGTTTGACGGTTGATGATGATTCATGACCGGGCTTATAGCCCACGATTTTCTGTGAGTCGTGGTAGTGGATCCACTTTTCTTCCCTCGTCACGATTCGATCAAAAAAAAAACGCAAATTTGGTCTCTGGAGCAGTTGTTCGTACGTGAAAAACAGCGTTTGATCTCTTGGCTGAATTTTATTACTGGGCGTTATTCAATTTTTTCCATTGTAAAAAATACTGCGACACGTGAATTTTGAGCAGTTGTTAATATACGTATAAGTTGACAGATCTACATGAAACTTCCTACGTGTTCATAAAAAAGTAGTACTCTAATCGAACGACAAAACTCACTGAGCAACCTGATACCATACCTTATTGTGTTTTAAAAAAAATATATATTTTTGTTTAAAATTATCGTGACTGTGAAAATAGTGCCCCTTTTTAAGAAAAAAAAAAACAATAAAATTAGAAGTACTTAGAACCGGACTCCAAACTCACACGGCTATTTTACATCGAGCAGAAGTGACACCTATCGGTACGCGCTCTAAACAGCGCAAACCTACTATGGGCAACCCAAAATAATTCTCACCCACATCGAACTACAAATCAATGAATGACATAAAACAACAAATCAAGGAGCGCTTTCAGGTCTACCATCATGATTAGTGAAATCATAGCCAATTTGGTTTACAAATTCCAAAATGCAAAATATTTTCATAACGTTGGCTGCGAGTTTACTCAACATGTTCCCAACTGTTGGATGTCCTGAAAGCACCCAATGAATGCCGTAATTAGTTTGGGTTGGATCTCGCAACAGGGTTGTGACGGAGCTGTAACTATAATTTTTCAAACCATTTTGTTGATAAAACATCGTAAAAATGAAAATTATACCGAAGTAACTTGTGATTATTAGAATTTCATAATCAGTATTATTCAAACGAAAATGACATGTTATGAAATGACCTTCATTTCCAGATTTTGTTATACTTGTTCAATGTTTAGTTTAAGTCAAAAAATTAAACCAATTATTTAACGCAAATATTAGTATTCTCCAAATCCGCTTTATTCAATTTGTCACTGTTCTCATTAAAATGATAAAATTGATATTAAAATATCTCATTTCGAAATTGCGTTAAAATAAATTCGAAATGTGATTAAACATGACAAACATCTAATGTCATAGACACACTGTAATGCCATAGACAGACTACTGGTTTCATAACTATAATTTCGAGATCATGATTTCTTAAATGGAAACTCAAGACACACTACAATTTATTTTGTCTTGTCGTTTAGTTTTAAACAAAAATGTCAAGATTGACATTTAACTAACTTTTAAATTGTCAGAAATAACTTTTCTATTGACAACAGAAAAAAATTTGTTCCCGCCAACCAAATATCTCAATGACAAATAGAAAACTCAAAGGAAACTAGATTTGCTGGGTAAACTATTAGTGTACGGAATCTCCATTTTTGACGCATTCGGTGTTGTCAGCACTAAAAGGCATCGAAATGAGAAAAAATATCTTATTTCGAAACTGAGTTCAAATTTAGTTTGAAACTATGGTTAAACATGACACACTAGTACGAAATCATAATTTCGAGTTAATCATACATAATTAAAAAACTAACAGTGTGTCTATGACACTAGTTTCGTAATTATGATTAACTCGAAATCATGATTTCATACTAGTGTGTCATGTTTTTTCAGACTATAGTTTCAAACTAAATTTGAACCCCGTTTCCGATGCATTTTAGTGCTCACAACGCAGAATGCATCAAAAATGGACATTCCTGACACCAATAGTTTACCAAAAAAGATCTAGTTTCCTTTGCGTTTTCTGTTTGTTATAATTGATATTTAGTTTGCGAGAGCGATTTTTTCTGTTCTGTTAATATAAAAGTCATTTCTGACATTTTAAAAGTCAATTAAATGTCAATCTTGACATGTTTATCTACACCTACTCCATTACAATTTAAAACCAAATAAGAAGACAAAGGAACATGTTAGTGTGTCTTGTGTTATCATTTAGGAAATCATGATTCCGAAATTATGGTTGCGATACTAGTAATGTGTCTGTAGTATAACACAAGAATGTATAAATCAACTTTGTGTTGTGATATCTGTTCTATCTCCAGCCAATAGATATATTTAATTTATTAATAATAAAGAAAAGTTTGAGTGGCACGAGCCAGCATAAATAATCAGCTTTTATATGTTGAAATGTATAAACGAGCAACTATGAATTCGAAATAGATTAGTCCTTAAAAATCTTATTTTCCTGCTCTCTCGAAATAATTCGAAAACATAAGAAAATGACTATAATCCGCTTAACAAGTACGTACGTATAAACAGAATACCGACTATATAATATACAAAAACTCATATTTATTTAAGGAGGTATATGAAAAAGCACAAGGATACAAAACACGACATGATAAAATGTGTCGACTTTCCAAGAAAATAAATGTTGGCAGTCTTTTTTTTAGGATTTGTTTCTGTTTGTTTCAACGTTATTCTTAAATTATATATAGGTACTAGAACCATTTCTCGTCTCTATATATATATATGTATATATATTTTTTACAACTAGGTATAATCATTTATTAAGGCAAACCGGCTGCGACTCACATCTGCCTATGCCAATAAAATTCAATTTACCCATGTTTGATAAAAAATTCATATCGATGATCAACATTATGTAACACGCTTATAAGCGTAAATTTTGAGATGAACCAAATCTTAGACCGCACCTTGGTATAATAGTATTCATAATATGTACACACTTTAATGATCTATTTACTCGTATACACCCTGGTACTAACTTTAAGGAACATACCATACCGTCTCTCCAAATTATGATTGTGATGATAGATTTTATGTATTTTAAAATATGCACCAAAAAATTTGCGTAAATTTTCATATTTATGAATTTTCATTCTCATGCTATTTAAATTTTACGATTAAATAAAATTTCGCAAACGTAAAAAAATTATTATGGCTGTTTCTAAAATATGTAGGTACTCGTACTCGTACTCGTTTATGAAAAATAAAATTTTATATATTTTATTTAATTGAAACATTTCTTTTTTGATTTTCTTAATTTAATTATAAGTTTTTAATGGGCTTTTTATTTTTAGTGCGGAGACGAAATCTGTTATTTCGCGGAGTGAAATATACACGCGTTTTATTTATACTTTGTCTGTGATTTTCATTTTACTCTTATTATTTAACTGCTGTTCAAGTATGAAAGTTTCGTATTATAGAAATTAAGGAAGGAAAATTGTTTTTGTTTATTTTTTTAATGTTTACCCGAAGTAAATACTTTTGTACTTGCTTTGAAAATCATCTTTAAAAATTGCCATCGAGCAATAAATATATAAGAGAAATCAAGTAGTGTAAATTTTTTAAGCCAATTTTTCCGAGGTTAATCTTATTTTATAGTTTTAATATATTTATATACACAAATTTAATTTTTTTCTATTTTTAAACCATATATACGTATCTTATAAACATATCAGCATGGTTATTTTATAGTTCATTGTTCTTGTTAGGCTTATACAGATTGCCAAAAGTAAAATAGATTAACCTCGGAATTTCTACATGAGTCCTCTTATGTATATTTTGCTTTATGAAATTGCACAGCAACGCACTATCAACCCAGAAGCCAAACTAATGTTGAGTACTGTCAGTTGCCAAAAGATGTCACATGTAAAATATAATCAATCTAACAATTTTTGGCAGCTAAAATTGTCAGAAATGTAGTAATGATGTTTTTAGAAAATAAAATACATTTTAATTATTACGTAAAATAGTAGAATTCTGTGGTAACCCGTCAAATTGATGTTGTAATTTTAAATAACCAAAAAAATGTATAAATAGGGCAAAGATGAAGTTAGCTGTTTTAGTACAGGTTAAAAAAAAAATCGAACAGCGTTAGCGCTAGAGACACTTGTGTGAAAAATTTGAACTAAATTTATCTGAAATTTGTTAAAAAAAGAAATTAAATCCTGGTTCGTCATAACCATTTAAATTTTTAGAAGAAGAAACGAATTTTGGATTTTTATATAAAATATTTTTTATTCAAAAAAATTTGAAGCTTTCCAGCAAAGTTAATGCATGAAAAATTTGCTGCGTATATGGATAAGAATTTTTATCAAATTATCTAAACAATTAGAGAGGTGCATACAACAACTGTGCAAACCGGTCCAACTCTAGCGTAAGTCTTTACAAAATATTAATCCGCGTACAAAATATTAACGTCATGTAAATTTACGCCTGTCACCAGGAACGGTAAACGTCAGTAATGTCATAGACACTCTGTTAGTTTCGTAATTATGATTCGAAATCATGATGTCGTACTAGTGTGTCATGTTTAATCATAGTTTCAAACTAACGAACTCTTGAAATGAGATATTTTTTTTTCATTTCGATGCATTTTAGTGTTCCTAACACCGAATACATTAAAAATGTAGATTCCGGACACTAATGGTTTACCAAGCAAATCCAGTTTCATTTGAGTTTTCTATTTGTCAATGAGATATTTAGTTGGCGGGAACAAATTTTTTTCTCAATTAAATGTCAATCTTGACATTTTTGTCAATGCCTACTCCATTACTATTTAAAACCAAACGAGAAGGCAAGAAATTGTAGTATGTCTTGAGTTCTCATTTAGGAAATCATGATTTAGGGTATATCCTCCATCCAGTCGCAAGTTAATTTTTTGCGACCAGAAATATGGTTACTAGATTTATTTTGCCATGCCAATTGACACATTTTTTTCAAATTTATATTTGTTTTGCGATTGTTAAGTAGAAATGTATAAAAAGACTGCGACCTCGGAAAAGGCGTAGCAGTCTTTTCGTGGATTTCTACTTTACAATCGAAAACAAATTTAAATTTAAAAAAAATGTGTCAATTAACTTGGCAAAATACATCTAGTAACCATATTTCTGATCGCAAAAAATTAACTTGCGACTGTATGGAGGATATACCCCTTAGAAATTATAATTATGAACCAGGGGGTCGATTTTTTCCTAAATTCGACAAGTTGACGAAATAACCGCAAGTATATAGTGATACGTGTGTTTGTGTTAGTACGAATGTGCGCCATTTTTTTTTTGGATATGACATTTCTAGATATCATTTCCATTTATCATTTAAAATTTGTAAAGGCAAAGAAATATGCTTTATATAAAATTAAATTTATTTAATTATATAATTTTAGTTTTAAAATAATTTCTAATTCTGTGTTTCTGTGAAAACAAAACATTTATTCGACATCGCATCGAAAAAAAAAATTAAAATATGTATAGTTAAAATATTTTTTCTTAACAGATTGTCACAGACTTTCTAAATGTGTGTGCAGGCTCTCAGGAACACATTTGATAACTTTTGTAATTGCAATGATATTTCGTCACGGAAAGGGATGTTTTGTGAGAATTGAAAAATATGTTGGGCTATGTCAAATTGTCAAAATATTTTATATTTTAATTGGATTCAAACGCAGAGTATTTAGTTTGCCAAAAATAAAATGGATTTTCCGAGTAAAGCTATAACTAGCGAGTCTGTAAGAGTCAGCAACGAAACCTTACAGAATTTAACGAGAACGTTTTATTACAGAATATTTGACATTTTGACCAGCGAATCTGTAACACGATTATTATTGTCAATTGAATTTTTAAATGTCAATTTGCAAAATAACAAATTAACCACATCACGATTTTAGTCAAAAATGAATCTATTTGAGAAAATTTAACAGCTTTTTACCCTATTTAAAGGACGAGGGGGCAAACAATAAAAATACCGACTTTTGTGGTACGAGAAATAAATCGCACAAGAGACAGATTACTATGTATGTAACAAGTATGTAGATTACTATATGTCAACAGCAATTTTTTATCCATATTCGAATGACATGAGGTTTTAAACATGCTGATGTACCTTGTGCGGCCACAAATGTTGGTGAACAATCGGAATCTATTGAGCTGAAAAGAGCTGATGAAAATGTACATAAAATATTATTTAAATTATTAAAATATAAATAAATATTTGAGCACATAAATTATAAAAATGTAACACATATCAACATACCGCCATTTCAAATATACAATTATGACGTTCCCTTCAGTTTGAGCGATAATTTTCGCTCTTGTTACGGATTGCTAAATGACAATTCAAATTTAACGAAACTGAACGAAAAGTACTTTGAGTTTCGCTGGTCAGTAATGTCAATAAACATACATTTTTCAGATGTCGCTTTGTTACTTAAATTTCTTACAGACTCGCTGGTTACGCCTTAAGTTTTCATAAACACGAGAAGTAAACTTCAAATAATGTAAAATTTGAAACAAATATGAAAATGTCAAAACCGTTTTCACTAATTCGTCTATATAACCATGCCTCCTTCGTCTTTCCGTTTCATTTCGTTTCAGTCCGTTTCGTTTTCGTCTATAAAACTAAGCCCATTCATTAAGTGTAAACGTTAGCGGTTGGTGATCTGTCAGAATTTTGATTAGCGGGCCGCATTTAAATAGTTGCGAAGATTATCCAGTGCCCATATTATGGCAAGCATCTCCTTTTTTTTGTTTTTTTTGTTGTATAAATTTCTTCGGTCTTATTCGACATAACACAGCGCCAAGGCGGACGCGGAAGCGTCAGTAGTTAGCAGAAAAGGTGAACCCCAAAATGTGAACCCCATGAAGGATTTGAGGTCTTTCAAATTCTCAGATTTCTTGATGCCTTGAATAGCCATTATTTTTTTTGTGTCCAGCTTGGTGTCCTTGTTTGTTATGAGATAATCCAGAACTACCGTTTCTGTGTTTAAGAGATCTGGTTTATCGATATTTACGCGCAAGTTAACCTTCTGTAGTTTCAAAAACACTTTCTCGACAATGGCTAGATGTTCTTCTGCAGTTTTTCCTCCGAATACAATAATGTCGTCCATATAAACATAACAGCGTTTTCCAATGAATTCCTTCAAAACATTATCGATCATCCGTTGAAAGATTGCGGTTGTGTTTTTTAATCTGAACGGGGGCCTTACAAATTCATATTTTCTATTCATGGTGGAAAATGAGTCCTTCAGAATATCAGTCGCTTTCATTTTAATCTAGTGAAATCATACGGTCATATCGATGGTGGTAAAATATTTGGAATTTCGCGATTTACTAGAATATTATATTGTCACAACATTCAACGTCTTGAAATCTACTACCATTCGATTTTTCTTCGTTTGCGATGCATCCTATTTATTTTGCACAATCCAATTTGGGGAAATTTTAGGAGCTTTAGGAGGGTCGTATAATTTATTCCGCGAGTAGTTGAGCAATTTCCTACTTGCTTCATGCTGTATTGGTACGGGTATATGATTTGGAGTTTATATTTGGTTCTCACTGGTGGTTTTGATTTCAGCGCCTACCACAGTATCGATTTTTTTCCAAGCTATGAACGGGGTCCGAAGTTTATTACAAATTTCAAGATGACTGTGTGGAATATGTGTTTACTGTCAAGTGAAAGTCAAAGATGACCTTTCCGAACTTCCATATTGTTGACTTGAAGGTTTTTCTTGTAATGATATGTGTATATAGGATGTAATGGTCAAACCATTTCGTTTTCGATCAATACCGAGTTCCTTCAATGTGTCATCTGCTATGATGCCATCAAACGATTTCAATCCTCGTAGAATGAAAAAATTGACTTTTGAAGAATGGGCGGCTAATTTTGTGACTTATTTTGTAACTGATTTTGATGTGAGGAACTTTAGAATACTTCACCTTTTAAAACGGTACTCTAGGTATGATATGCTAGAGAGGCTTTCATCATAAAATTTACTCCCGACTTATCTTCTATATCCTGCTCATCATAGGATATCTCATTTTCGTCGTTGTCGTATGCCAATTGGTTTTAATTGTCCTCCTTTAGTTGCGTTGCCAAGTGGTTGCCCCGTTGTTGTTTCCTTGACTTGGGGAACAACCGTCTCAGTTGATATAATTTACTTGTCGCATTTGAACTGATGGACCAAGAGCCATCGGTACTGATGGTTTAGGATAGTTCGCCTTGATGGCGAGACGTTGTTTGAATTACCATTACCCTAAGGTATGCTGAAACACTGATGCTGAATGTTGTATACAATGTTTCTCCGTTGAAGAACTTCTGGTTTTTATTCAAAATTTTACAGTTTAAAGAGTTTGAAAAATCCACATATACATGCTGTATCAGCATTTTTATTCCTTGCTATATTTAAACTTTGTTAAAGAAAATTCAATGCTCTGAATTCGCTTCTCTCACCAAGCGTCAAGAATACAGCTATTTTATCTTGTAGGGGTAAATCGGTTTTTTATCATTAAAATTTTCTTGGTTTAGCTGGCTTTCGAAAGCGCTATGGTTGTGGATACCCAGGCAAATTTAGGCAAAATAAGATATTTTCAATACCTGTTGGCTCCTGGACTAGAACCAATTCTTTGGTGTTGTAATGATTTACAAAATTGTGTGATACTTTCTGAAATCCGCATTGGCCTGCTATTTACTTTATACAGGTTGGACCAAAAGTCACCATGGGATTTAAAAATTAAATAACTTTTTCGTTTTTATATTTTTTTTTCAGAATTATTATTTCAAGCAAATGATAATTCTTCGTATACATATAATAGTATGGATGATCCGAATGAAATAGCCTTGTGGGTGGTTGAGGTTTTAACTGTAACTTGGTTGGATTTGAGTCTATATTTATATTATAGAAAAGAATGTGTATACGAAGATTTTTAAGATATAACGCAGATGACTTCAAATTCTGTTTCGATTTCGTGGTAGTGCGGAAATCCCTGACCAACTCTACCTTTACAATACCCACCCATTTAAAACGATATTATACCGTTTTGAATGAAATCTAAAAGATTGAATTTTGGTATTACCGGCATACAAATTCAATCTAAGAACACCCACATCGAAAGCAAAAAAAAATCCATTTCAAAAATAAAGATCACCAGAAAATTCTTGGAAAATTCTCACTCACGTAAATTTACCAATGTTTATGAAAACGTTTTTCATTCATTTACATATCTTGTAAAATATCAAAGAATACATACAATAAAATAAAATATTAAAATATATTTCCCTAACACATAATGTGTCATATGAGCAAAGGTATACCAGCTAAACACACCACATCAACGTTGCGTGAAACATGTCAAGGTTCGCAGGGCACAATAATATTATGGCATGGCCTAAATCGTGCTACTCAATCATATTATTTACTATAAAACTGTAAATGTGAAATGCATTGCAAGTTTCTAAACACACAACACAAGTTCAATAATAATAATAATAATAATAAAATATTTTTGATTTATTTCAGTCGTTCATATGGCCATTGGCACGACCGGCCACCCAAGAGGAAACGATAACCATCGAGTTACGCACGCAGGTAACAAAAATACTGTTAAAAACAGGAATTGCAAGCGTTTCAGGATCACGCGGTGCTATTTCGAGCCACAGCAAAGTAATCGGACGTTATATTATGCTAATGCAAGGCAAGTGTTAAACTTTTAAAACATAAAAACCGATCTCATTAATTATTTACTACATGATACATTACGTATATGAACAGAGTAGTAAATACTCCCATTAAAATACGAAATCTGATTTAAATAATGTAAATTGAATTTTCAATATATCCAAATCGTCGTTATTCAAAATCAGACATACACACATCGACTTGATAAACTGTTGAATGCTATTTATTTGGGGTTTGGTCAAATAGACTTGTTTACACGGCCTTGAATAATAAATCATGTTGTCAATATCAATCATCTTCAAATAACAAAATGATAAAATGAAAACGCTATTATACGTGTCTATAGAGACTAGTGTGTGTGTGTGGGGGGGGGGGGGGGAGGATAAATGTATGCCTATGGAAATGAGGAACATTATACTAGTTTATGCTGAGTTTATTTTTAAAGATTCTGGTGGTCTTTAGAACTAATTTAAATATTCTTTTGGGGGGAGGAGGGAGGGGACAAATAACTAATTTTCCTTTTTATGTAACAATATTTATGTTGAATAAATCTAATTTTGATTTTTACCCCAATTTTAGTTTATGTTAGTTATAAATTTTCCGGAACAAATTAATTATCTGTATCGAGACAAAAATCAATAAGACTTGGAATTATTTCCTTATCTGTTTTATAAGTTTTGACAAAATATGCCTTTGGGGTGTAGTTTTTTGACATTAGATGATACCATGGTCACGCTGGTTAAAAAAACAAATCTCAAAATTAACTTTATTCAAACAAACATTTAAAGAAAAGTTTTCGTTTCGGTACATTTTCTCACCCTTATTCTTCTTGTTCGACGTCTACAGTGTATATAAAGCATTGTGGGAACAAAAGACATGAAAGACATGATATTCTTTGTTCTTCGAAATGTACAGACAATTTTGTCATATAAATTAGATGTTATGCAAATTAGATTTGGGAAAAACAATATAGTGAAAATATTTTAATGGGGTAAATAGCTGTAAGGGTAATTAAGTACAGCACATTTAAAATGAATCCTATTTTTAGTTAACGAACCAGCTATAAAATAGTTAAATAGTGTTTAGTATAAGAGAATTGTTGAGAAACCACCAACTATATATGTATAGCAGAGCGTAATCGTAAAATATAAATCGCACCAATCTTGGCGGTTTGTAAAAAATTTGCAAATGTATGAATTAGAATAGAGATTTATTTTGATAACCGTTTTTTGATAGGGGCCCAAATTTTACATGAAAATTACCAAAAAACTTACTTTGTTGTAAAACACATATATTCTTCACTTCTGACATATGCAGAGTGTGAAGTGCTTTTATGTCTGACGTTTCAAAGAAAATCATGTTGAGAAACGGCAGAACAAACAAAATTTTTTGTTCCCGGGATGGGTTCCATATTATTTCGAAAAGGATAAAATATTAAGAAGCATGCCAATAATAAATTTTAAGCAATTATCCATTTATTTCATTTTCAGAATACAAGACTATAATTCTCAACTAAATAATAAAAAAAAAACTATTATCGACCTTCTGCTTCCAATTTCGGCCATAAATCTATTTCATCAGAGTCGTCTCTATCGCATATCCAACTAAAATGTTGTCCTAAATAATTTAATAAAAATTAATATTATTGCCAATACCATTTAGTCTTTTATTCTGGTTCAAGGAATTGATACGTTTACCATAAATTATGTACATAAAACCTAACGTTGGGTCGTAATAATCTTTGTATTAACATCGATAATCGACATAATACTCTACTTGTATAGTTTATCACGTTCAAAGAACAAATTTTATGGTAATCGTATTCGTTATGTACGAACATTGAATATGTAACTCCACAGGTTGTTGTTCATCTTGAGAAATTCGCTTTTATTGGACGTGATTTATGATTACTAAAAACTATTTTCGTTGGAATGTACGAAAATATTTTCGATTGTATTGCAAATTGTATATGTAGGTTAGATTAGGTTAGGGTGGGCCTAAAGAACTGGCATAGACACAATCACGTTCACAGCCGTGCCACCTTGTTTACCGCCAAAGAAGTGTAGGATTAGGACGTGGATTTTACTGAGTTCTATCAAGTGATTTAGAAGGAGAGCTCCCAATAATTTCAGTATACTAAGTGTTAGAAGGGGACAGGTTCAAAGAAGAGAATCCCATTCTACTCAAATAAGCATTTGAGACAGTGTCCCGTAATAGCACCCACCACCATACTGACATGCCGCCACCGCGGCAATCCAGTTATCTTTATCTTGACAGTTGTAGTTTTGCCAAATCTTATTAACTAGTTAAATTAAATTAACACATTTCACATTTACATACAATTATTTAAGATATATTTTATTAACAATTTATTTTATAATTATTTACAATCGCATTTAATATCTTGATATTCATTCTATTTTGATTTACAATGAATTTAATATCTAGCGAACTCTCTGTATTATTCTTTGAATTTGTGAATAACATGAATTTTCACCAAATACTGATGAAAATGTAAAAAATTTACATGAAACAAAAAATATTTTTACTTCTAAAATACCGTTAAGGCGGTGATACACGTACAGATTTTGCCTTTAAGGCATAAAAATTATGCGCGCTGATTGGTTAAAAGTTGGCCATCTTGAATCGCCTTATAGGTAAAAATTTTAAAATGAACATTTCTCAATTTTGTATAAGGCAATTTTTTTTAAAAGCAAAATCTGTACATGTATCACCGCCTTTATTCTATCGAAAATGTATTGAAGCGAAAAATGTGATAATTGCAACATATCGGCACTGAATTTTATTTTTTCCTTCGCATTGTTTTTATAGGTTTAGAACAAAAAAAAATCATCACGCTCTTCTATCTTTCATATCCCAGTATGTAATTTTTCTACTGTGTGGAAAAAAATTTCTAATTCCATACCAAATTCCATACTACAAAATTTCAAAGACACAAAAATACTGGTTTCGAAAAGAAATTATTTTCTTTCTCTTTCTATATCACGGTTTTGTTTTATTTTTATAAGTTTTTATTTTGTATCTCCTCTCCTCTCCAGTTACATTTGACAAGTTGGCGGATAACTACGCGCGCACATCTGCGTGCAAATTTCGATTGTTGTCAATGCATATATTCTACACAATAATTGAGGACACCTTTTAGGTTTGAACCTTTACTACAATTAAAATCGATTTAATCACGTTACGGTTAATCGCCATATTATCCTTCCCCTGGTGAAACGATACTTTTATTTAAAACAATCTGGTTTATTTATGTTACGTCCAGATCGTTTATCTTTGGATCGAATCTTACTTGTTTGCGAGATTTACTGGATTTTGTATCAGCTATCGGAATTGTAAAACGAGTATTTGTATTTTGTTTGTTTTGATGATTTAAAACCGAATCTTCAACAATGTTCGTCTGTGTAAATTCCTCAAAGCATGATTTGTGTCGATTAGTAGATAGGTTTGATCTATAGCGCCTTTGATTAGTAAAGTGAAATATTTCCAGCTTTGTTTAATGACGGGGAAGGGTCCCTCGTAAGAAGGTTGTAATGAACGGCGACATGCGTCTTTTCTGACAAAAACTGCTTTATAATCTAACAACTCTTTAAAAACAAATATTCGTTCTTTAGCTGTCGATGGTTGAATGTTGCTAAATTGTTTTCGTAATTGACTTACTAATGTTGATTTCGATTGAACGAAAAATGTTACACTGAGGGTAAAAATGGTACTCCAACTGCTGTGAAAATGTCCGATTGAAAAAAAATACAGCAAGAGTAATATTTTGCTACACCCAGGCTAATTTTCTCTAATCCAGGTTTTTTGGTCGAGTAACCCATTTTTTGTTGTTATCACACGCCATTTTTTCCATACTTATCAAAACAAAATATTTTCAAGAAATGTTAATTCGTTACTCAACGTAAAGATGAAATAAATATATTGTTTTGACATTTAAAAGCGGTGTAGTTCATTTCTGTTCCATTGATACAAAATGAGGGTACTATTTTTAGAGTAGGAAAATATTAATCGAAACCAACATATAACTCTGATTGATTAACGTGTTCACTATTTGTTATGAAATCTGCTGGTAGTCTTCGCTGAAGTGCTTTTAAAATCTTCACAAAATGCTGTTCTTAGTTCTAATAGCACGATAGGCAATGATTTGGTCCATTGAGTATTGGCAGTGCACATAATTGCACCTTTTAGCGTTCGATGCCAACGCTCGCTAATTACCTTGCAAGCCGGATTATATGCTGTGGTTTGTTTGTGGTGGATACCAAAGACTGGGTCGAAACATCTGTCGTTCATTGTTCTTTTAGCTTCTCTTGAAGCAGTAATTTACACATAGCAAGCGGTATATCAACATCCGCCCTATACTACAAACCAGTTTATCCATCTTTTCATTCTCGTAATATTGACATGCCCCGGCACCCACATAAGGTGGTTGTTGAACTATTCGCCCATCTCGTTAAAATATGAGGGGCCATTCTGAGCTAGTTTCAACGTACGGAAATATGACATGAACAACGGGTTCCGCTTATGGTGATTAGATCAGAAACTTTGCAGGAGTCCGGGGTACGAAAAGAGTATAACACTATAATACAAAGACATCTGTTCTTTCACCAAGGATTTTAGGTTGATCAGATTATTAAAGCAAAAGACTAGTAATTCTATGATCAAAATCTGTAGATTTATTTTTATTACAGATTCCCCTTGTTAGTTCCCCCAACACAACATACAAGAAGGCGACCTACTTTCTAACATTAGAGATGTGCTCTGAAACAATCAAAAAAAAACTAAGGGCCATAATAAGCGGCACATTCTGATTTTTCTACGAATGGATGCCGCTAGTCTTGTTCGGTGTTCAACAAAAACCGCATAACTTACTTGTCGTTACTTGCAATATATGAAAAATCTTATTTTCCCTCTTGAATAGGCATAAATCGACGAATTCATATAACTTTCGTATCTGATGTGTAATACTAAGTATTTCCCATTCGTCTTTCTTTAAAATAACATGTACTGTCGTATCACAGTGAGATAATCCTGGCTATATACAGCTTAGCTAAAAATATAAATCGAAACTATTTATGGATTATGCTTTACGAATATAAACATAGAGTGTTAAATTGTTCAACTGAAAGCTAATTGTTCAGTGAACAGTTCGAATCGCGATAATATACTAACCTTAATTTTCGCAAAATACTAATATTGATTTTATGTCTTATGTGGAGGACAAGGTTAAACCGATGAATCGATGACTGGCTAATTCCAACATTTTTATTCTAATTTTCAGGTCTTATAGTTGATGGTAAAATCCAAATAGAAGATCATTTAGTCGACCTAAATAATAAACCAATCCCGGTAACACTCGAATTCGAGGCCATGTACCAATCGCCCGACGACGATGCCGGAAACTTTGAGCCCCAGCACTTAGTACGACCAATCCAAGAAAATTCGAGCGTAGACGACGACCAACAAATGCTTTTAGACATCGAACAAAATATTGCAAATTTAGAAAAAAACATCAACCAAAATAATGTGAAGAAGAATAGTTCGCGCCGTAAACAAATCCTAAAACGCGTTATGTCACGCACAACGAGCACCGAAAATACAAAAAATCCACAACAGCCAGCGCCTAGTATATCGGATAAACGGGTTAGTTTGCGAGCGGTTAGAAATTTTATGAAATTAGGACGATCGAGGCATTCGTCACGCGAGAGTAGTGGCACCGAAGATGATGGTAAATCGCTAATTAGTGAATCGGAAGCGGCCGCATTGTGTCAAATATCGGCCAACGATACGGGGAACGAACTAAACGATGATATATCACAAACAGGAAGTATATTGTCGGGGCCATCAAGCGATGCGGAAGAATTACCACACGATAATGGTGATAGTAAATCAAAGAGTAAATCGAAACGGTAAAATATTTAAAATTATAGGTATTAGCAAAATATTAACCATAACTATTTTACTCGGTAGATTAAATAAAACTGTGATAACATTCAATGACCATTTAAAGTCACAGGATTTCCAGGTTTGCGTTACAATAATAGAAGCACGCCAGCTGCCCGGTTTAAATATGGATCCAGTGGTGTGCATTCAAGTGGGGGACCAAAAAAAGTATACCAGTGTTAAGGAGAGTACAAATTGTCCATACTATAATGAGGTTATTATAAAGACATAACCGTTCTGTGATCTATGCCTTATTGCTAATTTGATGTAATTTCAGTATTTTGTGTTTGATTTCCATATGCCGCCTATAATGCTGTTTGATAAAATAATTACGTTATCAGTAAGTAGAATAAATTTGTCTACAGTAAAATGTACTAAATGATCCTAAATAATATACGTCAGGTAATAAAGTGTTTATACGAAATAATTCTATAATATAAAAGGTACACCCTTAAAACACTATCGCAAAATTAAATCCAAATCATAGTTAATCCGCTTTTAGCGGAGATTAGCAATTTTATATGTACAATATTTTATCATGGTTTTAAGGGTGTGTAACTTTTTTTATTCAATTCACAGGAATAAAGTGAAGTTGGCGCGATAAGCGCCCGCTGTCAATAAAGTATTTTAATAAGTTTTTCTTTATATTAGGTGCTACATTCAAGAACGTTCATTCGATCTGGCGTCGTAATTGGGTCGTTTAAGATCGATTTAAAAACAGTTTATGATGCGCCCGGTATAGAAAATATTTAATCTTAAGCAAACCGCTTTGTTTAATTTTTTTAAGTTACTTACTATTGATCGTTGTACAAATAAACTGTTATACTAACTACTGTTATAAAAAATTATTATACTATAAATACTGTATTATTGTGTGAAAGTGTATATTACGACTTGATAATCTGGATTTAGAATGATCGAGTAGATTATATAACATATTTTGAATCGCCCGTTCCACACTCTACTTCTTTGAAGCAGCTGCATCTTCGTCTCTTTCCCCGTTTACATATGAAACCGATTTTAATTGCGACGTATTTTTCAACCAAAATTTTTTCAGTGAAGAAGCACTAAAATGATATGTGTACATTTTGGCATATATTTGTGTAAATTATTTTCGATAAATGCGAAAGACATTTCAAAAATAATTTTTTTTTGCAGTTTTTTTACAAATACATAAAGATTTATCTGTATTACGACTTATTTTGAAGCAAGAGGTAGTACGTTAGAGAAGTAAGGTGTGGAATGGGCAAATTGATGATCGTGATCGCGAGAAATCTTTAAAATGGAAATATACTTCGCAATAAAAACGACGGTAAAACAATGGATGTTATTAAGTTTAGGAAAAGTTTCTTTTTCCGGAACAGCCTCTTTTTCACTGTTCAAAATTATGTGCTAGGTTAGTTCAGCGATTTGACACGAAAACGATCGGAATCTGTACTCGCCCCCATCTTTCCATACTTCCCCCCCATCCCCCCCCCCTCCCCTTTGATTTTTATGAAACTTGGTGTTTTTGGTACTGTAATTTTGCACAGGGCGCACATCGCTTTTCAGTTTTCGTAAAATTACCCATAGTTTCTCAAAAAAAATTCTTCATCTATCTTAATAAATTAAACTAAAATGAAAGGCACTTAACGATAGTTTTCACGATATTCATTATTAGAGTCTTATATTAACAAGTTAAGTGAGGAAAATGATGATCTTTCTAAAAATGTAATTTCTCACTGCTTTCAACCACAACAACTTCCATATTGTTATTTTTAAGTTTGATTATTCCTCACACAAGTAAATAACGTTAAAATGAGTCATGATTTATCATTTTTATGATATATCTTTTTGAAAAATCCGTTATCTGCCTATTTTAGAGCAAAATAGGGGTTATCGATTATAAAAATAGTCCAACCATATGAACCCTATTAAAGTTAGCCGATAGTTTCCAGCCAAAAGTAAAAAAAATCGGTAATGCAGATAGTGTCTTTGCTATCTCAGCCAAAAATATAATATTAAATGTCAAATATTAATATGCTTCAGCCAAAAATTATCAGCCGACATTTTTCAGTCAACATACCTCAGAAGACATTTCTGAGCCGATATTTTTCAGCCGAAGGTATTTTTTTATACAAAAAATATTTGTTTTCTACAAACAAACACAAAATCAACTGAAATGGTTAAAAATAAAACACTTAACTATATTTTCCAAGAGGGAAACTTAGTATATAAAATATATATCGCACACACAAAGTTTGAAAATTTCTAAATATTGACCGTTTAAAGTGTCATGGTTGGAAATAGATTGAAATGAAATGTCTTAATGATGCTCACACCTGGAAAAAAATTCAGGACAATTTCCATGTGGGGAGCTCGGGAAAACTTGATTGAATATATCGCACACCAAAATTTAGGACAAAGGATAATAATGATCGGAATCAGGTTAATATTCGAGAAATTCCTAATCCGTATCAACAGCTTCTTCAAGACCGGAATTCAGGAATCAATGATGACGTACTAGCTGCAACGATTAATAAGATCGGGGCAATATGGAAGGAGAAAGTTAACTTGATGGAGACTCAAGAATTTTTCGAGCTAATGAGAAAACCAAACGCAAAGCAATTTGAGCTGGTACAAAATATTATATGGTTGTTAACCTCAAAAAACCTACTCCCGTTATACAACTGTTCTTGACTGGTCTTGCTGGATGTGGGAAGACTTGTCTCATCAAAATGAGGCGAAAGAGGTTTGTATAGATATTTACTCAAGTATGTCAAGATGATACTCATCCATGGAATTACCATGAATGGGCGGAAATATTACACAGCGTTGATTTGAGACTGAAAGAAATAACGGGAAATTATGATGCTGCTTTTGGTGGATTGCACATCATTTTTATTTGTGGTTTGCGGCAGTTGTCACTGCCAATGACCACCAGTTAGAGCCACTCTTTGGAAGCAAAAAATACAGCGGATCGATAGTCAGCAGTTATGAAAGGGAATTGTTGTGAATACCAGGAGAATGCTGAATTTTCATCTTTTTTTACAAAGGCAATGGAGGTTGGCAAAGGTTGGCAATTGAGATCGATTCTGTTCAGAGACGGAAGCAGAGAAACTACATAATGGAATTCGATTGTTTAATGATAACCATTCATTCGATGCGTATCATTTGAATTTTGAATTTTGAGCTAATTTGATGAAACATCGAATTTAGTTGCTGATGACGAAATACTCGGGTGTAGAGCTGATCGCGAAAAAGGAAGGGTTACCCCATAGGTTAGCAAATGGGGCAGTAGGCAAATTGACACACATTGAAACGGATAATCAAAATAGAGTTCTACCGGTTTGGCTTCTTTTTACTAATGGCGTTTACTAGTCGAGCATGTTAAAATAACCCCATTTCTACTAAAAACGTAGCCTTATCCAGTGTGTTGGCTCAAGAAGGACTTCATATTGTACCTACTGATGAGAGTCATCGTTTTTATCATGGTACCCGGCTTTCTACTGTCCATCTTCATACAGTTGATTGGGTTATTCTCGAAAAAATTAATAGAGGGAATATGAATGTCACAACCTTTTCTGAGGGACGTTGGCATCTATAAAATGTTGGCGACTCGCAACACGACCTTACTGTCTGTGATGATGCAAACTTGAAAGGAAATTCCCAGCACGTTGGTCAAACCAAATATGCTGTTGGGGACAATTATAAGAGATGTGTTTAGGGTGAGGCATAAGCAAAGGGGGTAAGACTATTGTATTTGATTTGATTGATTTGATTGAGATGTACGGCCAAGTCATTTGACAAGTAATCCCAGATATGGCCGGGGCCCACCGTACACCTTTATTACACATAACAAAATCGAGGGATAGGAAAGGTTATGTTAGTAAGGAGAGACTCGACCCGGTTACAGACACCTAAGTAGTCGATAGTTAGTAACACAATGACGACACAATTCTAACTACAAAATAATTATTAATAATGTAACTGAAAAAGTTCGGGTCATCTGAAAATTAAAAATTGTTATTTAATTCTGCAAACTTATCTTCTTGAATTTTCGTTAATACCTATTTTTAATAAAATCTAAAAGAAAGACCTAAAATAATAAAAAATTAAAATTAATATTTATTATTAAATACCACCCACTGGATGCAATACTAATAATTAAAAAAATTCTTACTAAAACGCCTAACTAAAAAAGGAGCCAAGCCACTGGAAAAATAGAGGTCTCTATACTACAAAATTGTCCATTAAAAGTTTTTAACTGCTTCTGAAATTAATCTAATTTTTAATCAAAACAGCATATCTATCGTGAAGCTAATTCCAAATGGTTTCAAAAACAGCTAATCTGCAATATGTAAGATCAATAATGGATGTTTGGCACAGCTCCAGAACCCCAACACCTAAACAAACTAAGTAAAACTATTAGAGCAATCACGAATCTGTAAGATGATAGAATTAATAATAAGTTGCTAACACAACTGTAGGATCCTTCATCGTATCGTATCACCTAATCGTATTAAATAAATTATAAAAAGAACAACCAGCGATAATTATTTATCCAACCCAGAACAATATAATCAAAACCTTCACCAATTTACAGTCTCCCGAAACAACCTAGAAAACCATTTAATTAAAGAAATGCCATGATCTCTGAAAAACTATCTAAAATGTAGTAATCAAAAATGTTTATTAGAACCAAATATATAAGCTTAATCAGGAACTGCAATGAATAATAGTATTAATAATAAACATTTGATAAACCTCGATAACTCTAAGTTGCAATCAAAACAAATAAATATAATAATTTAATACTCAAACGTTGAATAAATTTAGATGAAAGAGTATTAGTAAAATTAGTCAATCTCTGAAATCAAATTGTTGAAAGAATCATTTTTATAAATAATCATAGTAAAATGTACCAAGAAAAATATGTAACGTTTATAGAGGAGTGCTCGATACCCGCTTTTCTCAAATGAAAACCAAACATACGCAAACCATAAAGTCATTTTCGAATCCCAATACACGGTAACCATGCGATCTCCCGCTAACATCACTAATCAACAACATTTATGCTTTACAAAGCCGTGATGAATCCATATCAGATTATAAACATGTCGTGGTAACCATATAGCTCAAAATTTCATCGAACGACTGATCATCCCAAAATTTCAAAAATGATGCCACTCCCGCGAATTTGATGGCAAACCTCAACAAAAACATCTATAATATTCAACGGAGACTAATTTGAACATACAAATCTAAAAATCAGACAAGGGTTCTATGTAAAACTGCAAATTTGCTTTCCTATAGCAACAATCGATAACCTCATCAACTCCCAAACAAACAAAACAATTTAAAATATCCAAAAATAGCCTACAAATACAGGCAACGACAGAGCACATTACATGAATATAACCTGCCGTAAGTTAAGAAACACAATGTTCATTATGAACAAAACCAATTCAAAGCACTCCTCCATAAATATCAAAGAAAATTTATTGCAACACAGGTCCACCATATCCTCGCCGCCTCTGCGCAAATTGATCACACAGAATGAAATCAATGAAAAATCCAAAAATGCGTATTTGAATAGTGCATTCGGTAGCAAACAACAACAAAAATCCATGTTTCCATCGTTTTTTCATATATAAACATTTACACACACAAGCACAAATAATAAATATATAACAATGTAATGATATAAATAAAACAAAATTTAAACAAAAACTGCCCTGATCTTGTACAATGCCTTCTAAACTACTGGCCGCTTACACCAAATGATGACGACACGCTAAGTCGACGTTGTTGTTGCTTTCTCTAGTTGCTTTGTTAGTGTAAATATTCTAAAATTATTATTGCGCAGTCTCGGTATAGACTTAAATTGACGTCATGTGCGAAAAATGAGAGTAGTAAAGGCCAGTAGTATAGAAGGCATTGTCTTGTACGTTCGTAATCAATACATACATACCCAATCATAGTAGCCACAGCCAAAAGCATATAACAATTATTTATATACATCGCAAAACCACATTTTCGGTGATTATTGAAATGTATATCCCGCTATATATACAATTATACACCTCCAATACTAATCTCCATGCAAAATATAATGTACGTACATACGTCGTACGAGTATATATATAGAAAACAAAAGACAGGATTCAAAATTACCATGGCAATAGCAGAAATAGCAGAAAAATAATCGTCGCAAACCAACAACAAAAATTGTTAGCTAGTGTAACAAAACAGAACAGAATTGAAGAACACTTTCTCGCGCAAACAATACTCGAATAATACTATCGACATGAAAATACTAGTACTCTACACCTTTATGTGTTACAAAATAGAATTAAAAAGTTTATATACATTAAAACTTATTTGGAAAAATATGTATTAATAATTAATATGTAGTAAAATATATGTTAAGACAATGAAAAAATGGAAAAACACTTAGCTTATACATCATCTGGAATCAAAATAGTCCTACATATTGAAGGTTTGCATACAATGCGTATGAAGCGTTAATAAAGCAACGGTGACAAAATACATACAAACGAAAATTGTTATGTACGTATTCTATACTATTGCAAGCGCACCACACGCAAATTAATACAAATATACAATATGTTAAACTTTTCACTTTACATATTAAATTACACTATTTATTATTATTATTATTTTATTTATTTATTTAAACATAAACCCTATATATTATTTATTTATTAGTTAATTAATTATTACAACACATTTAAATTAAATTACTTATTTATTTCGAGGAGAGACAAAAACACGTCTTTCCTCGACGACAAACAAATGCCGACCCAAAGGGGGTAAGACTATTGTATGAAAATGAAATTCTCAGAGATTATTGACATTAGCAAGATCTTACTAGACGTATATTTGCCAATTAATTGCAGTTAGAATAGTTTAGAACACTCTAAGCAATATACTATTTTATTTATAATATTTTATTTTTAATCCTGGAACTTTGATAACTATTGGAGTTATCCAATATAACTATTGGATAACTCCAATAGTTATCAAAGTTCCAGGATTAAAAATAAAATATTGTAGGTATTATGATAAGATACTTTACGTGAAGCAATAAAACTGTGTAACGCCTACATGTGCAAGGCAGGTCTACAATAACAGGACTACTTTTCAAAATAAGTTGTTGGTTGTTCGTAACATCCTCCAATTCGAAAATGACTCGAAGTTTCAAATATAAATTACCAATCGAAAATAAAGAAAGCAAAAAATGACATCACGATTTCTTAGAATATGCCTGGTCAGAACTAGCACAATCACGACAACTTTATAATTATCCTTGTATAATCCAGGAAAAACGTAATTTCAAGTTGCTGGTAGAAATATATTTAAAATAAAATTAAAATCACGAAAAACTCCAATCGATTATGGTGCAGAAAATACTTTCGAGCTATATTTACTACTCTGTTCCCCAACCATTTAGTACTTTTTATTTCTTGCCAATATCATCCCTGGCAAGTTTTATCTGGCAACTTTTTACCAAGGCAAAATATAAGAGCCTAACTTACTGATCTAATCGAGGCCTCTGCTTGCGACCAAAACCACAGGGACATTGGAAATTTTCGAAAGGCTGCGTAAAAAACTTAACAGAATTTAAAAAAAATCCGATACACGTAAGCAGCGAAATATACTTTTTTTAAGAGCAAGGATATACTGGGCCGTTTAAAGGTAATTATTTCTTCGTTTTTATCGTCTACTATGCAGCACGTGGCAGAAATACTTGATACTCCAAACAATCCAAATATTACGGTCAATATTACGGTTACGGTCAAAATATAGTTATATATTAAACATTCATTTACCCAGTTTCACTTCAAAACGATGAAAGCTTATATTTCTAATTTTCCTATTGAATTTCGGTTATGGCTACGCCTGGCGATGAAGAGCAAAAGCACATTAATCGCACAGGACTTTTTTGCCTGTTTTATAGCAAATACACTTAAGCAGCCACCTTTCCTTAGAACTCGTCCATTCCTTCGTCGAATATCAATAAATTTGGTTTCTAAAATTATTCGGCCAATTACGACCCCATTTCCATACATCGAACATTAGCGTAAAAGCTCACGATCATCAATCAAAAATATATATGTAAAAATTAAATTTAATTAGTCTGTATACTATTAAATTCTATATTATACTAAATTAATTTCTTACGTATTTAATTTTTTCTATTTACTTTTTATCTTATTTCTTTTTTGGTTCCTTGCATTTCTGTATAACTTAACTATGTTATGTGAATGAAATTTTTATATAAATAAATAAAACTTACCACCGCTAAATAACTAAATCACCACACCGCGCCATCAAACCACACACTTAAAAAGGTTTTACAAAGTGGAAATGTATTTCGCCCAAAAAAAATTATTGGCTCTTTTAAATTGGACGTAGCTACGGTTTGGCACCACTCAGGTAAAATAAATTAAAAATTTGTAAATTAGCTAAACATAATATAAAAAAAATTACCTGTACATAGATACATTTATACCACTTTTAATTTGCCAAAATCATGTAAAATCCTCTACTCAAGAGCTTCACGTTATTCGTCGCTTTTCATAACTAAATAATTACAATGTTTAAATGGTGTTTTTGTGTTAAGCTTTGTACTCCAACTGTCAAGTGTCAAAGCAAGGGTCAAAATGCAAATTGTATCCCTAATTTAAAAAATATCACGATTATAGCACACATTGATGTAAACACTGTCAAAAGCATCTCGACCACAATAATTTAATACAAAATGGCGCTTGATGAGGTTATGTTACCTCAACTATAAATAACCACGTGTTGCATGAATATCATAAAATTATGATGAATGAATTTTTCATTTGCAAGCACTTTTAAAACATTAAACGATATTACATAATATAATCTCTTCTATTTGTCGTATTTTATTACCTATATAAGTATCTAAATTATGCTGCTTTATAAATAATTTTATATGTTTTTGGTGTGGTAGCTAAACATTTTGACATTCTAACATTTTTACTTTTGCGTAACACGTTTTACATAAACACCAAATGTTAATTAACCTGTTTGTTGCAATAGATCATCAATTCTATCATAAATGGGCACTACTAACCGATCCGGATGATTTTATTAGCGGCCCTAAGGGTTATTTAAAATGTGATATTGGTATAATAGGTAAAGGTGATACGGTTAAAGTACCGCAAAAATCGGATAAGGATCATGATGATATAGAAGGGTGAATAAAGCCTCAATATACATATTTATTGAAAAAAAGAAACTAAAAAATTATTTTACGCCCTCTATACAGGAATTTGTTACTACCAGATGGCGTGCCACTCGAACGGCAACGTGCTAAATTTGTTGTAAAAATTTATCGTGCCGATGGTTTACCACGTATGAATTCATCAATAATGGCGAATGTAAAACGTGCCTTCACAGGTGAAGTAAAAGATCTGGTTAGTCCGTACGTCCAAGTATCATTTGCCGGGCTGAGTGGTAAAACCACTGTGAAAAAGAATTCGTACGCCCCGATATGGAATGAACAATTAATATTTACGGAAATGTTTCCACCACTGTGCCAGCGAATTAAAATTCAGCTTCGTGATGCTGATCCCGTAAAGCCCTCGATTATTGGAACTCACTATATCGATTTGAAACAAATTTCGAATGACGGTGAAAAAGGATTTCTACCTACTTTTGGACCATCATTTATACATTTGTATGGCTCGACGCGAGATTATAGTCTTTTAGATCAGCATTCGAATTTAAATTCAGGCCTTGGTGAGGGGATTAGTTACCGAGCACGGCTACTTATTGCGATTCGAACCGAAATTACGGATAATGCAGATTTTTGTGGTGAAAAGAATGGTAAATATTCTGATAAAATATTATATCAGTTCTCAAATTAAAAATTTTGTAATTTACAGTTGAGATCGAGGAGACCGTCCCAATATCCGAATCATCATACTCTAAAAGTGAAGAATTCTTTTTATTTTCTTCGGTACTCGAGGCCTCGATGCTCGATAAAAAATTGTCTGACAAATCGATATATTTCGAGCTCAGTATGGGTAACGCTGGCAATTCATTGGACGGCCAAAATGAATCGCACTGTGTCAATATGAGTGATGATGAAGAATTTGAAAGTGTTAACGTGTCCTCTTACAGTAGTACCACTAGTGCTTGCAAACCAATCAGCCATGATAAAGCCCATTATTTTTTACCGTACTGGGACTATAAACCCTGTATGGATGTTCGATGCGTATTTCCTGATTTACGGAGGCGAATGTATAACAGTAACATGATATCGAAAATGACTGATAAAATGGAAGAAGGATTAAGCGAAACAAATGCGTTTATGGAAGAAGAGGACACTCGGGCTGAAGTTAGATTACGCGCGTGTCTTGAAGAGCTGGCAACCAGTTGTGCTAAATATTTAACGGTTACTAAAGCCAATATAACTGGAGTAGGATCCGGTAAGACGAAGTTAGATAAAGAACGAATGAAATTGTGTCAACGGGAAATCGAGGCAATTGGTAACATGGCGCGAAATTTACGGGCTCTTGTTACACGAAGCAGCATGAAAGATCGATATAAAACGGCGCAGAATTATTTGCAAAAATTACGTTTTTTGATTGATGATGTAAGAATGACGATATTTGGCCAAAATTGATTACTAAATTTTTAATTTTACAGCCCCAGCACAGCCTTCCCGATGTGTTCGTTTGGATGGTAGCCAACGGAAAGCGGGTCGCTTACTACCGCGTACTTGCTCGTGACATTATATTCTCAGGCGTGGAAGAAGAGAGTGGCATATTTTGTGGAAAAGTTCAAAATATTTTTTTAAAGTTACCGGGGAAGGCGTCCGTTGGACCGTCTGGATGGATGGTGCAGAGTAAACTCACGATATTCTTGTGGCTTGGAAATATTAAACAAAAACAATCGTTTTTCATGGGGCTGCCGGCCGGTTTTGAAATGACGCAGGAACTGAAAAACGCAGATCGGAGCCGAGCGCTTGCACCATCTGCAATTCATTATGTTGAAAAACATGTAAGTATTTATTCCGGCAAATTTGCTTTCGTGTAATACAAGCATTTTATATTTTTATATTCAGGTATTTCAATTACGAGCGCATATATATCAAGCCCGATCATTAATCGGATCTGATGCTTCGGGACTAAGTGACCCATATGCAACCGTGTACGTAACAGAATTTGCAAAAACAACTCAAGTGATCGAGGAAACATTAAGTCCAACCTGGGATGAACTACTAGTATTCGACGAAGTATTAGTCTACGGATCGAAAGAAATAATTAAGCGTGAACCGCCGGCCATCATAATCGAAATCTATGACCAAGATAAAGTAGGCAAATCAGAATTTATCGGGCGTGCGATCGCAAAACCCCAAATTAAACTAAAGGACAATAACTATAAAACGCCAATCCTTGAATGGTTTGAAATTATTCGCGGTACCGAAAATGCAGGTGAACTATTGGCGGCTTTTGAAATGCTCGAAAAAGGTTCGGATGACATACCAAGGCTAACTGAACCAAAATTTATTTATCAGGACGAGCAAAGTGAACGTTTCCCACCAGTGCCAGGTGATTTAGCAATCCTTCCCGTTCCACGCAATGTGCGCCCAAATTTATCGAAATTCCGTATTGAAGTGCTATTTTGGGGTCTCCGTGATGTTAAGCGAGTTCATTTTATGTCGGTGGACAAACCTCGCATTGATGTCGAATGTTCGGGGAACATATTAAGTTCGAGTATCATTCAAAATGCGAAAAAGAATCCAAATTTCCCAAATATGGTGAAATTTTTCGATTTAGAACTTCCAGTCGAGGAATTATATGCTCCGCCAATCACAATTCGTTGTGTTGATTGTCGATCCTTTGGACGTTACACATTGGTGGGAACTCATCAAATTACATCAGTACACCGATATATGCATCGGGTTAAGGATGACGCTAGAAAACTGCCAAATACTTGTGGACAAATCATACTATCGCATCAAACGAAGCGTGACGAACCAGACGCTACCACCCCGATGAAACCTCCAGAAAACGCGGGATACAAGAAAACGAACAGCAACGAAAACCTAACTCTTTATGGAACGGCGTGCGTATCTAAAGTGTAAGTATAAGTAGTGTTAAATTAATCTGCATGACGGATTTCCATTGTATGATTGCAGCGCCAAAAAGCCGGCCGCAAAAAAGAAACTCCAACAACCTGATAACAGTATGGAAGAAGAAGAAGACGATGATGACAATAGTAAAGATTGGTGGACCAAATATTTTTACTCGTACGAAAAACTGATTGAAGACACAAAATTAATAGCAGGCAAATTGGCAGAGGCACATCCTCAACCGCAAGACGATAAAAAGAAATTAAACGTTAAAGGAAATAAATTGTTAGTCGCTAAGCTCAGTCCAGGCAATGTGAGAAAGACGCCTAGTAAAACTACTGCTGTATGTCAGGTAGGTTGCGTACCATAACTTTTAATCCATTCGGAAAATATTTTATTCCATTTTCGAACAGATTTTCCCGAATGAAATCGAATCTAATGCAGAATTTGGGCAATTTAAAGAGTGGCTATTATCGTTTGCGTTGTATCGAGGGAAGAAAACGGGCGATAGTTCTGAAGACGAAAATCGAATAGTCGGGTATTTTAAGGGGGCCATAAAAGTCTATAAAATCCCAATAGAAAAAGGCTTGGAACCGGCATTCGCACCTAGCCTTCCACTGAACGATCCAATACACGTACTAGTACGTGTATACATAATCAAAGGTACTGATCTGCATCCAATGGATCTAAACGGAAAGGCAGATCCTTACGTCGTGTTACAATTAGGCAATAAACGAATATCGGACAAAGAAAATTATGTTAGCAAGCAATTAAATCCTGTGTTCGGTAAATGTTTTGAAATCGAAGCAACTTTTCCGCAGGATTCGATGCTAACCATCCAAATAAATGACTGGGATTTAGTAGGGTCGGATGATCTTATCGGTGAGACAAAAATTGATTTAGAAAACCGATTTTACAGTAAACATAGAGCTACCTGCGGACTAGCATTTAAATATGAAGAGTAAGTCAAACATAACTAAAATTTGAGTTATTTTTAATATTTCTTGTATTTCAGTATTGGTTACAATAAATGGCGCGACCCCATGAAGCCTACCGCTATTCTATCTAAATTATGTAAAGAAAATAAATTAGAGATGCCACACTATTTTCAAGATCGTGTGGTGATTGGACGATATGTTATGTTGTTTGATGAGAATGATATTCTGCAGTGGAATTCATTTACCACGGCACGTAATCGGGATGAACATTTGGCGCTAGCTGTGCTACATCGATGGGACGAAATACCGCGAGTTGGTACTAAACTAGTTACAGAACATATCGAATCGAGGCCACTTTATAATCCGGAGAAACCTGGAATCGAACAAGGGAAATTAGAAATGTGGGTCGATATGTTTCCAATGGACATGCCACTTCCTGGTCCGCCCATCGATATTTCGCCTCGTAAACCAAAATCGTACGAATTACGTGTTGTTATTTGGAATACCGATGAAGTTGTACTGGAGGATGATGCATTCTTTACCGGGGAGAAAATGTCCGATATTTACGTGAAAGGTTGGTTAACAGGGGCGCCAGATATGCAATCAACCGATATTCACTATCGATCATTGACGGGCGAAGGAAATTTTAATTGGCGTTTTATATATCCATTTGACTACTTGGCCGCCGAAGAGCGGATAGTCCTATCCCGACGCGAATCATTATTTAGTTGGGATGAAACTGAAGTTAAAATACCGGCACGACTCGAACTTCAAGTATGGGATGCAGATCATTTTTCGGCCGACGATTTCTTAGGTGCGATCTCGCTGAATTTAAATCGTTTTCCTCGCGGCGCTAAATCATCCAAATTGTGTACCCTCGATATGTTAAAAACGGAACAGGTGCCGACAATAAATATTTTTAAACAGAAAAGGGTCCGTGGCTGGTGGCCTTTTTACATTAAGAAAGAGAATGAGGAAATGGAGCTGACTGGAAAGGTTGAGGCAGAAATACATTTGTTGTCGAAAGAGGAAGCGGAGAAAAATCCTGCGGGGTATGGTCGCAATGAACCGGATCCACTGGAGAAACCGAAGTAAGTTAAATTTATTTTATTTTACACTAAAATTGAGCAACAAACACTAAGTCATCCAACCGCTAACTTGTAAATCGTTTCTTCATAAAATAAAATATAAATTAGTTATGGAGAAAAGCCAACAACTATGGCTTGAGATACATGACACATTAAAAAATGCCAGGTCCTCACTCCCTTTATCTTGTGTTTTAAAACCCATTAATTTCATTAAAAAATTATTTGGTACTTTTATATTCAATTATTTGAGAATAATAGTGGTAGGTACATGACCTCGTAGCTAAAGATATGCTTTCCAGCCTTTTTTGTGCGAAGTAATCAAAGCTTTATTTCAAAAAATAAAGGTGAACATTAAATCGAGGTAACAAAAAAAATATTATTGTATTTCAAGTAATGAAATCAAACATTTTAAGCCCTACATATTTGTAATGAGAATTTTATTCAAAAAGTTACTTAGGACAGTTCAAGTCAATCTACCACTATGTTAGCGTCAATTTGGCATCCATCGAAAATACTCGTCGGCATAACACTGCACAAAGAACTAATCATAATATATAATTAAATATTTTCTTTACAGTCGACCAGACGCCTCATTCATGTGGTTCCTAAATCCGATCAAATCAATTCGTTACATCATCTGGCACAATTACAAATGGACGATAATCAAAGGCAGTATTATACTACTCATCGCAATTCTAATACTCCTGTTTTTCTATGCCATTCCGGGCTACACGGTCAAACGCATGTTGGGAGCTTAAATCACACAGTGATCATTCAAAAATATTGCTCAATGTTAAATATAGATGTACATTTTTACAGACCATTTCAAATTTAAAATTATGTAGTTCTAAATTAAATATATATTTTTATCCTATTTACTTAATACATATATATTTATATATTTGTTTAATGTATGTATATAAAAAAATAATGTAAAGTTTAATTTATTTTATATAAAATAATTTTTTGATTGCCATATATACATTTACATGTTTTCCAGAACCAACACCAATACATATTTAAATTTATATGCTTTTTTTTGTATAACTTTTCCTCTATAATATGTGTAAGTACTAAAGTACAGTGTATTTAGTACTAAAATAATTTAGAACAATTTCATTTTAAGCAATTTTGAATTTTTTTCGTTTACATTACGACCGTATAGTTATTATAAAAAATATTAGACATCGAAAAATTACTTTGCAATAATAAATGTACAATTTTGTAAAATTTGCAATTCGAGCTGCTTTTGAATAAATTTAGCAAATTTTATTTATTTTTATTTGTATTTTAATTTTATTAACACAAGTATACAACATAACACGAACGATAGCCTTTAATTAATGACAATCAGATACATTCATACATTGGAGTTCCGATATTTGATTAGACATCATCCCCATCATAGTTTAAAGAAATTTTAAAATCCATGCGGACCTGGTTATCATACAGAGAGAGAGAGAGAGAGAGTAACGAGAGTACATATCAAAACCCAACGTTATAAAATTACTTTTACGTCACTACATCAGTACGCTGCATTACATTCAAACTATAATTCTTGGCTAATTACCTATACCATATCAAGAACAACATATATTTTGATAATAATAGTACAAAATAGTAAATTAGAATAAATATGCGCAATTGTATATAAATATTACAGTGTGATCCAATTAATCAAATACATACATAATAATTAAATTGTAACAAATAATAAAAGTAGAAAACAATTTTAAAAATTAAATAGTTAATGAAATTGCACAATCACAAACAAAAATCACTAAATAAAATGCTGTTGTAGAATTTTTTTGTTTGTGTTCTAATTAAATAATAATTAAATTCTATTATAGACCAGTTATGCATAATGATTTTTAAATATCGGATATCATAATGTAATATAAATAGCTCTAATTTTCATAATTCCGTTACAAACTTACTAAAATTTAATAAATCAAAACTATATAAATGATAAGGAATTATATAAATAAAATATATTGAAAATTTGTTGACTTAATTAATTAAAAAATAATTTATTTAACATTATGTGTGTCTGCAATTTGTTTCTTATTATTTTTTGTTCTTTATATTGCAATAAAAATTTTAAATCCAAGTTTTGATTTAATTTTTATTTATTTTCCTTGGAGACTTTTGGGCGATTATCATATTTGAAAGTACATAGGGGACTCACTTACAGAAATTAAAAAAAATAATTTATTTAAAGTATTACGCCCTTTTCCAATTGGAATTACTTACTTATTTGTGTTGTCTTCAAATAAGTCTTCTTCAAAAAATTTGTGTTGACTAAATGTAATCATAGAGTAAAATATACATAAGAGGGCTCATGTAGACATTCCGAGGTTAATCTATTTTACTATTGGCAATCTGTATAAGCCTATAACAAGAACAATAAACTATAAAATAACTATGCCGATATATTTATAAGATACGTATATGGATAAAATATTGAAAAAAAATAAATTTGTTTACATAAATATGTCTATCTAAGCTATAAAATACGATTAACCTCGGAGAAATTGGTTTATAAAGTTTGCACTACTTGATTTCCCTTATATATTTATTCCTCGATGATGTAATACATGCCATTTTTATTTTTAAATCTAGTAGCAACGACCAATATGTCAAGAAATTTATTTTCTTCCATTTAATAGAAATTGCGTTTTGTTTTTTGTTATTACGTCACAAATTAGTCCAAATTAGTAAGATGGCGTCAAATAAGTCAATAAGTCGGTAATAACAAAATTATTTGTACCTCATCACAAAGTTAACACATGTGGCACTATTCTGGCAATTCCCCGGGAAGAGAGAATTGGGGAAAAATTTTATATGTAATTTCAGTTCAAAAAATTTTTTTCTGGGGCCCTATTATGAAACAGGTCGCTTATCGCATTTTTTGCGATTTTGCGGATCCGATCCGCAACTTGCGTTTCTATTATGAAATGCGATTATCGCATATCGCATTTCCTATAAGGAAATTTTCATTGGGAATTTCTTTTTGAAATGTCATTACAACATCTGACAGTTCTTATAATCACAATTAACTTTTCGTAATGTTTTTGCATTTATTTACTCTTTAAATAAATATTAATATGGACTGCGTTGATTTATATTTAAATAATTGTGAGGACGATGAAGAAGGTGATACTTGATACTATAATTGAATACGTCAATATTAAAAATAAATCTTTATGTGAGTTATGTGAGAAAATATGCATTTCTACTGCACGACAACAATAAAAGTTTATATTTTTTACTTTTAACAAAAATGATAATTTATAATACCTTTATATTTAAAATATTTCAAAAAATAAAAGTTTATCACGTATGTGTATTAAATAATGCGATATCCGACTGCTATTGACCATTCGCATTTGAAAAATATAGTATCAAAATCCGCCATACCATTTTATGATATGGCGTTCGCATGCGCTGCCGCCCCGGTGGCAAAGTGGTTAGCATGCTTGCTCCAGCGACCGGAGGTCCCGGGTTCGATTCCCGGTTGTGACAAGGAAAAAATTTCACGGCTGGTTTAGGATCAATGAATTAATCACTCATTATCCGAAATGAAAATATGATTATGAAACCTCATTTGAGGCGGCCAAATCCCTTGATGGGATATAATGCCAGAGAGTTCGCATGCGACCTAGAGCGCATTTTTGCGAAAATATTAGTCTATAATACCAAAATGCGATATTGTATGAAAATGCGAAATCGCATTTTTTTTCATAATAGGGCGCCGGCTTACTGAGATAAAAAGCTAGTGTTAGTTTTTTTCAAAACAAAATTAAATTGGGAATAATCTTCCCTACCAATTTAGGTATGGAAAAATTATTCCCAATTTAAAAATATTTACATGGAACTTTTTTCGTCAGTAGGCCGGAAAAAATATATTTGAACAGAAATTACATATAAAATCTTTCCCCAATTCCCTATTCCCGGGGAATTACCAGAATAGTGCCACGGGGCGGTATGTTGTACCATTTCAATTTTCGGCTTTCGAGTTCATTTTTCTTCATGTTTCATTTTTCTAAAGCAAAATTATATGCACTTTCAAGGCTGCCACATGAAAATTGTCGACGAGCTAGGTGCAACATAACAAAGTTAAAAATGTGTGATCCCAAAACGGTGATTCCAACTTTTATTTTTATTTTTTGCTATTTCTTGTTGCTCTAAATAATTTTTTAGCTCTTTATGAAAATAGAAATATCGTTGTAAGTATATTTACAACAACAATTGCCATATATGTACTATTTAAGTAAAGTAAAGTAAAGTTGCTACCGCCGTTTTGAGATCACACATTTTTAACATTGTTATGTTGCACCAGCCTTCATCCAAACAATTACACAAAAAGTATCGTAATTTCAAACTTTCAGTATATGTTTTCTGTTTTTTTCCCACACTTCGACAAACGTCTCAACAACAAAAATTTCAAGTTATTTATAAATAAATAAATCGAGTAACCGTAGACAAGAGAAATGGTATGATGTTTTATCCGAGCATAGATAGACGCACAACACAATAGAAAAAGAATGATTGGAAAAATGAAACAGTATAGTCTCTCGAAAAGTGAAACATAAAATAAAACGAAAGTCGAAAATTTTGATGGTACGCAACATCTCGCCCCTATTTACTGAAGCATTATTTTTAACACTAGCTGACCCGGTGAACCTCGTTCTGCCACAAATTACTTCGTTCCGAGCAAATACTTTGTCCTTTACGAAAATTGATTTTGATTAGAGAACAAATCAAACAACTCGCTCAATTCCCAATAGACGATTGAGTTGTTGAGTGGCCATTCCATTCACTTTTACATCCAATTCAACGCTAAAGGCGACCAATTATCTCTCGTGGAAAAATCCTGAAGAAAAAAATCGTCATTTTAGAGCAATATGATTGGTCGTAAGAATGAACGAACGAACGCAACCATAAAGGCGGCATAATGTATTGAAAAGTGAATGAAATGTCGATTCAAACTCAGGCACCTATCGAAATTTGAGTGGTTTTTTAGAATTTTTCTCTCAGTATGGAAATGGATTGGAATCAGAATTGAATTGAATTTGCCCTTGATGATCGTCGCTTGAATCACGTTGTTCACAGTTTCTTCACAGCCAATCCCATTCCATTACACAATCTTGGAGGGTTCAGATTACGCAGCACGATTATCACAAATCCTCCCTTGAGCATCAAGTTATGCGGTGGTATTCCCGGAAAATCGGCGCATTCAAAAATTCGGTCAAATAGTTGGTTGCCTCGTCTTGATTGCGGTAGGTGGACATAGTCAATGGATTTGTAACAATGCATTTTCCCAGCGATTTGGTTTTGAATCAAGTAATTCAGACTGTTCCTTGTTCTTCGCTGCCAAAATCGCTCGTTCGCTGAACCAATCGTGATTCACAAATAATATCGGCAGATGTCCGGAAACACTTTCGCTAAGCGCCAACAGTTGTTTGGAAAAATCAGTTGATGAGTCGTTCTGTAACGCGACTCTCATGTTCGTGGTCAAGGGCAACTTTTTCAAATAGCGCCACAAACTTGATGAGTTCAGACATGCGTTGACGAAAATCGCCGGCCAACAGAATCATCACTCCACCAAAACGTTTCGAGTCACTTCGTAATTCCTTTATCGTTCGATTGTACGCTTCCAATGATCGTTTATGTGCCATTGCCCATTCGTCCCAGATGATAATTTTGCATTCTTGCAATACCTTAGCCATCGTCGAGCTCTTGGCAATTGAGTACACTGGCTTGGTATTCGTGTGGATATTCATCGGCAACTTCAACGCAGAATGTGCCGTCCTGCAGCCATCTAGCAATGTGGCTGCAATTCCCAATGATGCAACGGCTAACGCTATTTGAGATCTCGAGTGAATTGTGACCAAAAGCAATGTAATCAGCATTGCGATTTTGCTATTCTCACGAAATTCTCATGTAAATTTGTATACGTTTACCATTCCTCATGAGGATAGCGTATAAAATACCTGGCCAGAAAGGTTTTACCTGTTCCACCGGGAGTATCGATCGTCGATTTATTCGTTAACTGCCTTCATTAATGCATCGTACACGTCCTTTTGCTGGGCGGTTACAAGCGGGACATTCGTTTGTACCATTTGCCTCATTGAATCTCGATCGTACACTTGCTCTCGTTGCAATTCACGATTAAGCACATCATGCATCGAATGAATTGGTGCTGGCATACCCAATTTCGACAAATAGCTGCAGCACATAAGCACGCACATGTCATCGATCATGATCAAAGTTTCGTTGCGTAGCTCGTCTTTCATTTGAAGCTCATAATTCGATGTTGCAGTGCGAACTCGATGCAAAATGTCGTCAGCCATCTCGTCGCTATGATGATCGCAAACAATGTACGAATTTGATTTTCCGGCGCATAGAAACAGTGGCATCAGCGAGTGAAGAGTCCCAATGTGAGTCGTTTTGCAGCAAATCCAGATGTTGGCAAGCTTCTCGATAAGTGGCGCACAACACACCGCACGAAGCAATTCGAACGAAGTAGGACCACGAAAATGGAACAAAAGCAAAAGAAGATAGAAGCCTTCGTCCTGTCGTGGATGAACGGTGTACAAGCGCATCAGTCGAATACACATCGACATATCCTGCAATAGGTTGACCTTTCTTTCGTCGCTGATACTTCCTTCGACGACTGGTTCCAAGTATAATAGCATGGCATTTCCCAGTAAAGCATTGTTGGTGCGAACGGATTGCTTTGGCGTGTTATAGCTCTTGAACATTCTCCTCGTTGTGCTGCATTACCTTCCGTGAAATAGACACGTTGTCCATTCTCAAAGTGCATCCACAAATGTTGAACAGTGGGATGAGGTTCGTGTAATGCAAATGAGAAAATACGCCAAATCGGCTCATTAGCAACTGACATAACGGCCTAATTATTGGAGTATTGACACTTCGTCATTTGCATCCGGACCAGCAATGCCGAACACTGCCAGGTCGCTACCTTTGTTCACTTATTTGCAAACACATTTAATGGACTTAATGGGGAGCTACAGTACTCAACCTTGCAGTTTGTTGTGAATGTTTTCGATAAAGAAACTTTAAATACGGAACGATCCAGTGATTATCGACCACGACATCTATTCCTTTCACCGTCAAAGTAACTGCTCTGCCACGATATTTGGGTGAACGACGCCGATATATTCGATAACTGTCGTTTCCATTAATTGTGTATGCTAGCAACGGACGCGGATATTGTACTGTGCATTTCCCATCGACCATACTCGTGAATCTGGATGCACGGACCGTGAATAATGTTTGTTGCGACTACCGCGAACAACTCCGGGTCTGTTTCTGGATCTGGCATTTTGACGCTGATGATTGAATTGATTTGTTCTGGTCTGATTTTCTCAATTAACCACATCAGAATGTGGTAATCCAAGCTTCTGCCACTGTACTGAGTACATCCAACAACGTGGCTGTCCGAAAACCATCTGTTTATCGATGAAGTCCATTAGCGTCCCGAGTTTTTGTTTAAACACATGGGCGGTGATGTCGTGGCGATCACTGGAATTTTGTCCGGGCAGTAGATTACCGGTAATTTCATGCCATTTCTGATTGCATATGAACGTAATGAAGAAATCTGGCCCTCCGTAGTGCCACACATACGTCATAGCATCCTGCGCATTTTCATGTATATGCCGTGGACTACCAACATATATCGCTGGTAGAATGGTCAATTGACTGACGTTGGTTGCGATTCGAAGCGATGGCATCGCGCAGATGAATGTACTGCTCGGAACTTAGTTTTGATTGATTGAAGCGGGAGAAAATTAAACGTTCCGTTTTGATCTAGACATACTGTTACACGCTGGCTACTGCCAACCTGCAGATTTCACTTAAGCGCATGCAGAGGCCTCCACGATGATATTTTGCCGGCTACGTTCTCAGCGAGAAGTGCGATGGGTCGTGGGGTTTGAGGCATGCATGGCTCCTGGCCTACACCGTGATTAACAGAAATTTAAATAAAAATAAAACGCAAATAATAAATAAACCGGATGTTCCGCCGAAACTCGTCGGCCGGAACCTGAGGAACGAACAGCCAGAATCAAAAATAAAAAAAAAAAAAAATAATCATAATGGTAGAGAGGTGCCCTGGTGCGCGCATCCGCCCGAACTCGTACGGAGGATGGGAATTCCCCCCTCATCACACCAACCCGGAAAAATTAATAATTCATTTTTTTTTTATTTATTTAAACACAAAAAAATACAGAAACCACCACTTCCCTAAAGAGAAAAAAAGAAGGATAGAACGAAAGAGAGAAGCAAGAGAGAGAGAGCAAGACCAAAGTACACCGAGCGCGCGACCTACGACCGTTATTTCGGCGCTCGATTACAAATGTTTTAAAATTTAACAAAAAATAAAAAAAATAAAAAATTCAAAATATATATAAAAGTTAAAAAAATTTAAATAAAATTAACCAAGAAAAATACCTTAATTATTTATAAAAGAAAAATTCCTGTTTCGGCCTTGCGCGACCGTCATGCCACAGGTGGCCTTGCCCCACCCGGACCGTTGCGGCTTTATATGCCGTTATGTTGCGGGGCCACTCCCCGATACCAAAATTGCAAATTGCCGGCGTTGTTTCGCCTTAAATCGTTGATAATGCTGTTGGCGTCCTTTCGCCTTTATCGTAAACAACACGTTGAGCGTTGTTCGCCACAACGAAAAAAAAGGTGAATGACCTCCACTGGCCACCCGTTAAATATGGCGCCTCTGTAAAAATTAGGCCGTTCACAATAAACACAAAATAAATTGACAACACTGGGACAGTTCGAGAAAAATCCCAAAATATGACACTTGATTTAATCAGAAAGCACTATATTTTTATTTTCTTTTTGGATTTAATATTTCACAATTTCTTATTTATTAAAAACTACATATATCAATATAACTAAATATTTATATAATTGTATTTATATAATTTGTAATATATTATATATTTCAAAGAAAATCATTAAATTTATAATATCAAAGTTTTTAGTATAATCATACGATTTTTATATTTTATTATAATTATTAACACATATGGCAGACGCCAAAAATCTTTCAACTATCAAAATTCTACCATACAATACCAAAAAAAAACTGAACTTGACTTTATAAAATTCCAAACTAGACAGCATTAATAGAAAAAAAATCTTACGCCGAAATACGACACGCAAAACATTCCAGAAGAATTGTCTTTCTTCTCTGTTTCTCGTTTACATCAATTCGCATTGATGTAAACGAGAGGCATATAAGAAAAACATTCTTATGGAATGTTTTGCTTTGCACACACACTCGATGCGCATTGGTCTCGCTCTCTCGTCATTCTTCTCACCCCTACGCCACCTTAGGATGAGGTACAAAACAAAACAACTACGGAAGCGGAGACAACAACCGAGGTGAATATAAAATACCAACATTGAGCAATAATATAAAGTAGAGACACCAACCAGCGGCAAATACAAAACATAAAATCGTGGTTGCGACCACACAGTCGTAACAATACATATCAACGCAATCTCTCATATCATTCATCTCCTGGCAATTGCGAATACAACTAAAAAAGATTGAGCCAAATCAGTTCAGCCGTTCTCAACTGATGCGCAAGAAAAAAAAATCAATTTTTTCTAGTTTTCCCAGAAGCCTCCGAGTTTTCCACTCAGATTTCCCAATTTTTCTCTTCTAAAAGACCATCTGGATCGGATACGTGCGAAATCCCATTTGCAAAAAACAGAAAAGATCCTATGAAAGCTCTAACAATTTATGGTAAAAGCTAGGCGTATTAAGCTTTAAGTATTAGTCAATCCGTCTGCACTAGTATAGAGCACACAAACTTTCAGTGGCGCACCACCACGTACACACAAACTCGCGCACAGAGAACTTCTTTAAAATCACTTTTCGGACTTCTGCGACATAGCGAATGGTAAATCTGCAAAAATCTCGAGGGGCGTAAATGTTGTGACCAACTTCCGACTTTCTATTTCTATGTAAAAGGAAGTAAAACGATTAACAACAAAAAGATTTCAGATCATTTTTTAAATTTCACTGGAAATTACGAGTTTTGTTAACAATAAACTTTATTTTACCAAAATTCGGCATCTCTGGAAATCTGAGTAACTGAACCTGGCCTGTATCTGAAAAGTACAGCATTTACAAAAAATGATAAAGAATTAAAAGATTGAAATAAATTTAAAGATTGAGTTTTCAATCACAATTGGTTTTCTGAAATTTAAGCAGGATTATTTGTTTTCAAAATTCCTTATTTTAAAATCCTGTATTTCGAAATCCAGTAAAATCGCAGGAAGGAAAACTCTTTCGGACCAACAAGTCAACATGCAATAAACTCAACCGAAGGAAGAAGTACCCCAGATGTGAATGAAGTTGGCCCAACATCTAACCCCAAAAAATACAAGGGCAACATAAAAATATACAAACTATCAACCCATATTCCAGAAAAAGTTATTTACTATAGCCAACCGAAAAAAAATATCTGCCATATATTTACTGTCAGCCTAAAAATAAAACTGTCGTGATACTATAAAAATGTCATGATAGCCGCAAATTTATTTTCTGCCCAAAAAATCATTATTAAATTATGTAATTAAAAACAAATTTACCAATGTTCTACGAATATTAAATAAGAAAAGTTTAATTAAATATTAATTTTGGAAACTCTAATTTTGGATATTCAATTTTAGGATCAAATCAACATCGTAATAACCTCAACAGAGTCAAGAACAAACGTTGAGCAACTGAATTGCTATTCACCATCCTGATAAAAAGAACTACTGGCATCGGAAAGCTCGTTACTTTAAGAGCCTTGATAGATGCACGGTCACAAGCTACCATAATTACATCTAAGGCTGCCAATCTATTGAATGTTAGAAAAAGGAAACATTTACGAATATTGCGTGCATAGGGGGGATTCGATAAATTTGATGATAAATGATTTAGTATTAATAAATAATAAACACCTACCTGCCATATGGGGGTTCGAGTAGCCACCAAGTCTGATGATAGAAGTTCAACTGGCAATAACAAACGAGCTCCAAGACAACAACCACATAGACAAGCAAAACATTTAGGGAGAACAAATCAAGTGGCACTAGCAATATTCTCTAAGTGCTGCACTCTGGGACTTGCACAAGCCAGCTCTACATGGTCCAATTTCATGGAACTCGAAACGAGAAAATACCGTAGATTTATCAACAACCGAAGCCGAGTACATGTCAATGGTAGCAGCAATTTTTTTCAGGAAACGTTGAGCATGATAAGGTTTTACTGTGATAATAAAATCACAATAAGCTTAAGTGGAACGAATACATATCATCCGAGGATGAAACACATCAACGTAAAATATCACTTCATAAAGAAATTTGTAGTGAGTGGTTGACTGATATGAGAATGCGTTTCGACAATGGTTGCCGATGTTTTAACAAAACCACTACCTAAGCAGATGCACCAAAGCTGTTCAGAAGCAAAAGGGTTACAAATGTAAAATTTACAGGGTCTGTAAAAATGTCAACTCTGATTTATGTAATCCGGTTTATCTATTGTTTTCAATAGACGTGTCTTTTATTTCGATCCAAATTAAAATCTCTATAATCCATCATACTGTTAAAAAACCAATCTGTTATAAAACCAGCTGTCCTAAAACTACCTCTAATACTTAAACCTAGATGTCACTAATTTAGTTATATGCGACTATTTTAAATCATCATCAACTTCTATGACCATTCGATGTCTTATGACATAAGAATGATTTTGTAATGAGAATGATTCATCATCGACTAGCTGAGGATTATCTAAGTGCTGTTTTGGCACCTCATTGAAAGGCCTAGCTAATGTTTCCTGTATTATAGCTCTCTTTGCATTCTTCCGTAATTCCTCGTCCGATCTCCGTCTTTTGGGTAGAGAGCATTCAGACAATGCCCTCCTGCTTTATTTCAATAATCTTTTAAGCCAATGAGAGCGTTTCCACATCCCTGTCTGTTCTCTCCGCCAACGGAATGTTATTGAGCTTTGCTAGAGCTTATAATACTCTTTTCCTGACTTTTTGTTATTTGAAAAGGGGGGTCACCAGGAACTAGCCTTGTTCGTGCTTAAGATCCGTCTTTCTTCGTACTTCTTGCGGCCAGGCCTCAAAAGCGTCAAAATTTCAGGTTATAACTATTGCCGTGATGAATATAAAAGTAAAAATCAATACAGTGATAGTAAAAAAAATATCCGTCTCTTTTTAACCCATAAATCTCGATTCACTTTCACACGGTTATGGAGTTATATACATTTCGAGTGAATTCACCCACCTTGACTGCTCTTACTAGAAGTTTACTGAACTGCGAATTGCGCACTAAATTCCATGGATGAGGCAATCAAATTCCCTTACAGAATTTATTCAATTAAAATTGCAGATGTACATAAAACTGCAGTTTGCAATTTCAATATTTACTTAAATGTTATGAAAATAATAAAATCTTTGTGCTTCGTGTAATCAACGTCATTCAAACACTGGAGCAGTGTGAAAAATTGTGAATCCCTCACACCTAATTGAAACTGCGCTACTGAAAAAAACACACGAATTTAATCTTATCTCTTTTATCTTATTAATGATAAGAAATATTATCACAATAAGGGCATACACAATAAAGGTAACGATTTGATTCATATACGAGTACATTGAATGTACATAGTTCTATAAGGTGATTAAGTAAAATAAATGTCTAAAATTAATTAGATCGAGTAAAATGGAGTCGACTAAACGTGAAATTAAATTTAGCAAAACTTCGTGCTACTTTTGTGATGCCTGGTTGGAAAATAATAGTTTTAAGGTGAGTCAACAAGGTTCCTAATGCTTTTTGCAATTATTTTATTTGTGTCTTGTGTGGTTTTTCATAGGAACACATCGAAAGTTGTGGCCAAGTGCTGGAAAAATGTCCAAACAATTGTTTGATGTACGTAAAACGCAACGAATTGAATGCACATCTATTAAATTGCCCGAAAAATAATTCAAATCAAACGGAAAGACGGTCAACAACAAAAACGAAAGAATCCGAAATAAAAAATCATCTTACACGACTAGAAGAAGAAACTAAATCGCTACGATCAGTGCTAAATGAGGAAATTGAACAACGGCTTCAAATTTTAACCAATTTAGGCAACGTGAAAAAACACAATCAAATCTTTGACGAGTGGATCGATAAAGTGTCGGATGTCTTAAACATAGTCAATAAGCGTTTAAATGAGGAAACGGACAGCCGATGTATCGACGTCGCCAAATGTCGTGACGATATAAAACTCGTTTCAGGCAGTATAAATGAGCTGGAAGACTGGCGGGTCGAACTTTCAATGAAACTGGAAGAAATACGTAACGCAATAGTGCTGCAGGAGAATGTAGCCGAGAAACTAGAAAATTCGATAGACCGAATTATTGTGAGCACGGGGAAGGCGAGCAAAATGATCACCGAACTATCTGTATTTAAAACGGTTGTGATAAAAGCGATAGACGATCAAAACATCGAGCTCAATAGTTTAAACGAGCGTCTTAAAACATTTGATTCGGTACTCCTGGGGCAAAATAATTCGATACAGTAAGTTCGGATTCGTATAAACTAATTATAAATATTTGCTTGATATTTGTTCAATATTTTAGGACAGTAAATAGTGATCTAGCATCCCGCATCGATTCCCTACAGATACAAAGTAGTAAAGGTGTACAAATGATCGAGGACATAACCAATAAACATTCAAAGCTGGACGTCGAAATAAAAAGCATGAAGCACATAATTCACGAGAATGAAGATAAATGCGACAAAATGGAAAAATTAGTGGCCGAATACAGGATGGCCACCGCCGACGTGAAACAAGATATGGATAATTTGAATACTCATTTATGGTATGAAGATAAATTTAATGCGATACACAATGTGAGGGGACATTTAATATGGCGAATTGATAAATATGCCGAAAAGTTAAAAGATGCCAAAGCAAATGATACGGTGCTTCATAGTCCGGTATTTTGTAATCGACAGTATGGTTATACGTTACGAGTAAGTTCAATAAAATTATGTTTGTCGAATTTACACCACAAAAAATTTATCTTTTGCCACATAGCTTGACGTAAATTTAAATGGGATCGGCACATGGAAAGGACGCAATTTAAACGCATGTCTAACCGTTGTAAACGGCTTCTATGACTCATTATTGCCGTGGCCGTGTAAATTGGAGGCCGATATCATATTACGCGATCAACCGAACGATTTGAAGGACTCCAACAATTTTTACAAAACTATCGTAGTCAAAAAGAAAAATGAGGAGGTCGAATTAAAACCAAACCAGTACATTCATATACCACACAAAACGATCGAAAGTTTTAATTTTATCCGGGGTGACGCGATATTTTTAGAGGTCCGGGTCCACAGTAGTAGCAGACCAACACCAAAATAATTATGTAATTATATTTTGTATCGTAATAAATTATTTATTATATATAATTAAAATTCAATAAATATGACATGAACAACTTTTTGTAACTTGCTTAGCGTTTATTGTGTCCGCGTTTAATTTATGCGAATACATCTCCACTCGACTCGGATTACATTTTATCCTAGCGACCACTTTACGAAGTAGAGAGTCTATTGACACTTTAATATTTTTGTTGGTGCAAGCACTCGTTTCAAAATACAGCAGATCATACTGATCAGCTAAACTTTGTGCTCGTTCCACGCTTATAACACGTTCGCCAATTAAATCATATTTATTGCCACAAATTAGGATATCCGGTCGATCACAATACGCATTCATCCGCACATCACTTATCCAATTTTGTACAGCTAGGAATGAAGACTCTTTGGTCAAATCGAAAAGTACAATAAATCCCATTGCATCCCGAAAAAATGATTTTGTTATACTTTTATAACGTTCTTGGCCGGCTGTATCCCATAGCTGAAGGCATATCCGATAGTGCCGCTCGGCTGTCGAATATAACTTAAAAATCATTTACTAATAAATATTAAAGTTAAGCAAGATGCGTAAATATTTACAATTTTTTTCACCCGAAAGTCGATTCCGACGGTTGTTGTAAATTTTGAACTGAAAGTTCCATCCATATACTGCTTCAAAAAACTTGATTTTCCAACGCCAGATTCACCGATCGTTAAAAATTTTATAACGTGATCTGGTTCGAACATTTTTACAAATACTGTCTCGCATACCGTTTGCTTAGAAGTCGAACCGAAAATGTATCTAAGTCGACTATAAAATATTGTTTAATGAGGGGGGAACGATAAGCTGTTACGAAATATGAAACTCCAATGCCAAACTGGTGAGTGACGTTTAAAGTTAAGTTCTTATCAGCATTATAGTATGCTGTGTGTTATTTAGTAGGTCAAATGAGTACAATCCCTGAAGTCATGGCATATGCTAATTTTTCAAGGTAAAAATGTGAACGAGCATATAATTTGAATGATAACAGGTCGGTATACTTCCTAGTAAAAATCATTTTATTATTTATTATTGTTTGAACTTGAAATAGAGTATTGCCGTGGTAGTAAAATTACATGGCCGTTTTAATTATTGACCATGCAACATTATTTCCCTCCATGTGACCAGAAATGTAGATCCTAACTGTTGTGTATGTAGCTGCAATATCCACGATTCTTTTCAGAATGGAGTGTACGTTATCGACTCTAATCATTTTTGGCGAGATACACCACTCAAGTGCGTTTATAGTGATATACCGGCCAATGTACCATACTGAATTCGGAACCGTCCGTGTGCCATCGATTAAGTTGGTTCTGCAATTCACGCTTAGCTCTCGGAGCTCATCAATAATTGGCCTTTGGTAAAATTCAAGCAAGCATGTCCAAGGAATTCGTCACTTCTGTTGCCCCAATCATCAATAAATTGCTTGAATCACTTGAACTTTGTCATCATTTGAAACTCAATTAGCCACTTCAAGCATTTACGCGAGCGTATAGAGAACATGGTGTGCAGAATGACGTACCGTCAATACCATGGAAGTGCTTCTGTGGGTTCCCTGATTACTACAATATGTCGTCTCCTATTGAAATCGACCATCACTCTTGATAGGATAAATGACTTATAATAATTCATGGTCTTCGCTCAGGTATTGTCATTCCTGTAGTGGTACTTGTCATCCTACCTACATTCAAAAATGGTCGACCTACCTTCAAGAAACATCTGACTGTAACGCTTCTGATGTACAGTTGGTGCAACAACAACAAGAGCGTGTACGGTCGAAAAGAATAATATTATACCAAAAACGATACTATACCACGATGATATACCATTATTTTTGGTATTAGAATTATGGAAGATGGCTACGCATATCGAAATACTCTGGTCAAACCACTGCTAACATAAAAACATATTGAAAAGCGACTACAGTGGGCGAATTAACATAAAAACAAAGATTAAACGAATGTTGTGTTTACCGATGAGTTATCCTTTTGGAGTTCTAATGTTAAAAGGCGTGTTTGGTTAACTAAGCAAAAAAAAAAGGATTGTCTGAACTGAGAAACACCTTCCCAAGCTTCATGTATGAAGATGCTTCACCAAGCAAAATTTTGATAAATTAATCGTTTCCACATGGAACTAAACGCACTTTTCATGAATAAAATTTAATCACGAGGTTTGTTACCATCTGTACGTAAATGGTTTGGAGCGGAGAACTCTAATTGGATCTTCCAAGAAGACAATGATCCAACTCTGAAACGTTTCATTCTTGAAGAGACATCAACTGTGGCCCTATTCTGTTAATTCCCCTGGAATAGGGGATTGGCGAATGAATTTACATATAAATTCTACCTAAATAATTTTTAAATAGATCTGGCATCTAAGGTAAAAAGTTATTGGTAATTTTTTTGAAAACAAAATAAAATTAGGAATAACTTTCCCTGATAATTTCGCTATGGAACAATTATTCCCAATTTACAAATATTTACATAAAACTTTTTTTCTCAGTAGGCCAGAAAAAACTGATTTATAGATAAAAGCTATGTGAAATCTTTCCCCAGTTCCTTATTTCCACTTTTAAAACGAAGTGACCGTACAATGACACTGATATTGCCATCTAGATTTTTTTTAACTTGTTGTTAATATTTAACATATAATTTTTATTTGATTCTTCTAAACTTCTATCGACTCCTATATTTTGTCTAATTCCCCTCGTATTTCTATATCCCTGTTCCGGCCCGCGATCACAATTGTGCACGTTACGAAAGAGAATCACAAAAAAAAAATATTTTTGTATGTATTTTGAACCAACTTACACATGTTTTCGTTCGAAAAATAACACTGTAACTATAATAATAATAAAATAATTAATATGTTATCAGAAACAAATAATTAATATGCTGTTTTCAAAAAGAATTCCGATTTAACTAATATCCGTTAAAATCCGAAAGACATTACAATCTGTCTCTTTTTACGTACACATTTGTGTACGTTGACCTTCAACTTAAAGAAAATATCTGGCCGGAAAAGGGATAACATAATAAAAAAAATGAATTTGTTGCTCGGCATTTCCTGAACCGAGTTATTTCATAACATAATTCTAAATGCTTAATTTGTACGTATTTTCATGAAATATATTTTATTGGTGTCCACTAAGAATAGTAAAAATCATATATGTACATAAGTAAAAGTAAAAAGAAATAATTTAAGATGAGATCATACCTTTATGTGTGCGCCGTCAACCCTCCGTAAAAAGATTAATCGCAACACCGAACAAACCCGTTCATAAAATTAAAGTGTGGTTACCTTATTTACATTTAGCGCGTCCAGCGTTTAATAGACAAACAAGAATGACCTTCTGAAAGCTTGACTTCTAAAATATTTCTGACGAAATTTTTAAATATTTTTATCAATTTAAAATTATTGCTATTTTATATTACAGTTTAATCTATTTATTTAAAACGCTTTAATCAAATTTTAGAATTACTTAGGTGGTATTTGTATTTACAGATAAAAATTGTGTTTACATCGTGCATCCATTAATTGATAGATAGCGTCACTAGTTAATTATAAATAAAAAAAAAATTAATCATAAATCACGCCACAAAATACGTAATATTATATAGAATACCTATATATTAAATTAAAATAAAATTAAAGAACCTTTTATTCATAATGATTTAGAAAAATCAAAATATAAAATGAACAGAGTCATCTATATACTATTAGCACAACCATAATTTGTTTACATAACCGGTGAACGTTCCCATGCCGATACATTTTTGCCGTTCAGCTGATTTTGACAAGACGAGAAGTTCGCAAAATTCAATTACAACACACATTTTTAATAAATTTTAATTGTAAATAGCATATAAATTAAAAATAATTACAATATAATGGCTACTATAATGTGTGTAAAACGTGTATTCTCCAAGCGAATATGTATCGATTACCAAAAACGATACGGTTTCATTGTACTGTAAGTAGATTGAAGATTCGGCACTGACGCCCGATTTTCTATTTTTTCTAAATAAATTTCCGTATTCGCAGGGTACCAGAAATCGGTGAAGATTTGCCAGATAAGAATCCAATGCTCAAAGACGATGGGCTTTTGGAATTTAACAACATAACAATTGAAAAGTGTGTTGCGGCCATTGGTCAGCAGGCCATCGATATGGAGAAAAATGTCAAAAATTTGACCGAAACACTCCCCAAAACTAAAATTATTGACGATATTTTTAAAGAAGTCATTAATCCATTAGAATTAATAAGTGCACCGCTTGAGACTACTTGGGGTCTAGCAAAAACACTGTACCTAGGAAACAGTTCACTAATGCCCACTAAAAGTTATATGTCGATACATGATCGGGCGCGACGTGCCCGTCTGGCCAAATATACCAACTTCGAGATATATGAAGTAATCGGTAAAGCTAATCAAACTAAACTGCCTGAAGAGAAAAAACGAATATTGAACAAATTCCTAGTTGAGGGAAAACTGAACGGCATCGAAGTCAAAGGAACGAAGCGGTTACAACTAAACGACATTTGGAATGACCTTAGTAAAGAACGTGCAGGATTCCGCAGTAAAGTAGCCACCGCAATTAAACAATTTACACACACGATTGAAGATTACAATTTAGTTAAAGAATTTCCGCCCAGCCTTTTACAAGCGACTTGCGTTAATCCTAGCCAACCTACTAAAGGTCCATGGAAGGTAACACTGGAACCGCATACTTTGAGTCGGGTACTAGAATACTGTAGCGATCGTATCGTGCGATGGAATGCCTGGCAAGCGGATACACGAAAAGCATCGGGATATACTGATAAAAGTTATGAGAACAGTACCTCAGTAGAAAATATCCGGGGACTTCGTCGTCGGCAAGCCAATATACTAGGATATGAGAACTACGTTCAAATGTCGCTCGAAACTAAAATGGTACGAGATATTAACACACTAAAAAGTAGTCTCAATGAGTTACTAACCTACGCAAAACCGGCTCAACTTCTAGAATTGGAAAAATTGCAAAAGTTTGCAACGGAGAACGGGTTCCAAGGTGCACTAGACCATTCGGATATACCGTATTGGCATCGTAAATACGCAAAAACTGTACTTCTGTATGATGATGAAATACTACGTGAATATTTCCAATTGCCAAAAGCTATAGACGGGATCTTTAAGCTAGCCGAACAGTTGTTCGGTATTAAAATTCAGGAACGTGAAAAAGTTGATACATGGCATGAGAATGTCAAATTTTACGATATATTTGATAAATCCGATGGGGTTGAACCAATATCCGGTTTCTATTTGGATTTATATGCACGAGACGACGATAAAGTACGGCTGCAGGAACATTCTGGCTGGATGGTAGGGATCCGGAATCGCAGCCAAATTACTCAAACTACACCACTTTCTTCATTAATTTTTAATTTTAATCCACCTCTTTATGGAAAACCATCACTTATATCGCATAGTGAACTACAAATTCTATTCAACAAATTCGGCCACGCACTACAGCATTTATTGACCACGGCGAATTACAGTGAGGTGGCTGGCGTCTCAAATGTCGAGTGGGATGCAGTCGAAATCCCCGGCCATTTTATGTCTTCATTTTTATACGATGATAGTCTTCTTAAAAGCATCTCGTCACATTACATCACCGGGGATACCTTACCACAAACATTAATCGATTCAATCCAAAATAATCGTCGCTTCTTCTCCAGTTTTAATCTGTGCCACGAGCTGTATTTATCCGAGCTAGATTTAAATTTGCATATTAAATCCGATTATTGGTTGGACATCGTGAAAGATTTATATTCCCGATATCATGCATTACCAATGGACAAAAAGGAATCGTTACCTTGCTCTTGGTTACCAGTATTTGCTGGGGAATACGGTGCCGCGTACTTTAGCCATTTATGGTCTCGATTGGTTGCGGCCGATGCGTACAGTGCATTTTCGGATGAAGGACATGGGCAAGAAGAAATTGGCAGGCGTTTCCGGGATACTTTCCTAAGTTTTGGTGGGGCTGTGCCACCCGCAGAAGTTTTCAGACGGTTTAGAGGACGAGACCCATCTTCAAAGGCGCTCCTATCGAGTTTAGGATTGGAGAAACAGAAAAAAACCATAATAGTTGATAAATAATCCGTTTGTATTGTATAGTTTGAAAGTTTTGAAAAATAAAATAAGAGAGGAGCTTCTATAGCCAACAGCTTTAATACTTATTCACCGTCGTATTTCTCTAGCAGTTCTTCTAATTCGCGTTTCAGTTCGGAATTAAACGGATCCAATTTGATTGCTGCAAGCATTTCATTTTCACCTTGACTTGGGTATCCTAAATGAAATAAAGATTTTCCTCGGCGTGTTATACATTCAATCCTAGGCTGCAAATTAGCATCACAGTGAGGAGTCAATAGTTCCATTGCTTTGGAACAATCTTCAGTGGACCGTTTATAATTGGTCAGTGCAAAATGAGCAGCCGATCGTTTCAAATATAATTCGTAATATTTATCTGTGATTCGTATGGCAGCTGAATATGCAGCAACCGCCCCCAAATAATTTTGCTTTGCAAGAAACTCATCGCCCTTATCTTTAAGCCACTCTGGATTGCGCTCCTCTGGTCGCAGATCATCCTCGACAAAACCAATCGTTTTTTTCGCTAAATGCTGTTTAGTGAGCCATTCTAGCTCCTGGTCGCGTTGTGATTCTCGAATGGGCGTAACAAAATTACGTTTGCTAAAATTGATCAGTATGTTACCAGCAGATCGTACTTTTGGTAGCGGTGGTTCAGGTTTTTTTGCTTTTGCTGTGCATGCAACAGTTAGTGGCCGAGGTGATAGTAAAATCGCGGGTTGGGGTTTTGCTGTCTGTAACGATACGATTTCCTTTTCAAAAGCAGCCTTTGACATATTCTCAATCTTTTCTCGCGCAGTCGATTCTCTTTCGATCTCCTTAAGCATTTCTTGACGCTTTGCATCCGTTTTTTGCTGTATACGTTCCTTTTGTCGTTGTTCCAAGACTTCTTCGTGCTCTTTTAACAATTTTTCTTTTTCTTCAACTATCTCGTGCCGATCCACTTCAATTTCAAGTTCATCCCATTCAATATCGTCCATCTTCTGGAGATAAAAGTACACGGCAAAATCCATAAGACGACATCGGCTTCTCGTATCATCTATTGGGTGCTTTAGAAATTTCTCAAAATAAAATGGAGGATTGTTCACCTTAACGTAATTTCTGTGGATGAAGATGTCCGCGCTTCTTGATATTTTCTCATAGTATTTTACTTTAATTATAATTTGATTGGAATTTTGTTCCCACGTATAATTATTTATGAGGATAGGCATGTTTATTATCGCACGAATTTAATTTGAAACTTGACAGAAAACAAAATATCGATCAAACTTACCGTTGGAGAAAATGAATTTCGTTTGGGAATCGGGATGGCAACCACAATTATTTTGTATTACGTCCATGGTAATTGGAAAATGTTTGATTAGAATTTGAATGGTGTTTCATTTTCAAATAAAACTCGTTTGAAAAAAGTGTAAGTAAATAATTGTAAATCCCAAAAACCCATCGAGTATCGCAAACCATTTTTGGTAATATGTATTAGAAATTATTAGAATCGCCGGTCAAACGTTTGATAAAACAGTGCCTCACATTCAAAAAATCTTGCGGGCGTATAATACTTCTCTTACTCAAAAAAAGCTTCGCGGCATTCGGTTTCGACTATAAGAAAACGAGGTTAAAGAAATTAGTTACCTACTCATTAATGAATTCCGTTCTAGTTCAAAAAAGCTCAAAAAACCTGCTGTAGGACTATAATAGCCACTTACTTAATGTTCCGATAGGCTCATATATATCTTCATCATTCCATAAGGTCGGTCGATCTCACAATCTTTAATTTTATTAGAAAAATTGGTTTTGTGTAATTAGAATTCGGTTTTATGTTGTTGTACACTTAATATCGGCCAATAATAAATTTCCAACGATAAAATTCTCCGTTTCTTAGCCGCATTTTATGCAACGATATTTCCGCTGCCTTGAATAATTAGTTAAGCGGATGATTCTAAGAAATTCACTACCGAGGTGCATTCTGAGTTGAACCTCCATGGTTATAGGGTTAGCGACAATCGAAAGATAACAAAAAAGGTTTCCGGAAAGCGTTATTTGTGATAGGCAATTCTTGGAGGACAAATTTAACATTCCAAATACCATTGTAAGGCTAAAACGAATAGACAGGAGAAACCGCTGCGTTATGGAATATTTCATTAAAAAATAAAAAACGCCAATTTTTATAGTTTTTCGGGTCATCCAACAACAAATAACTAGTTCGAGCTGATCATTTTTTTATTTTTCAAAAAAATAATAACAAGCTTGTTTTGTAATTATTAAAACAAAAATAATATATTAACAATAAAAATATTTTTTGAAAAGTATTTAATACATTTTTGTGTTTCCTGTCAAAATATTTTTGTTCTTTATCTTTTTACTTAATTGCGGCCATTTTCTTGTTAATGGCCGTGGTAGTGGAGTTGGTAATGCCGCGATTTTTCAAACAAAGTTGATCGAAGTTCTTACGCAAATTTTTACGTAGATTTTCCCGCTCCTGTGTTATAACCTTATGCCTAATTTTGAAATCTGCTATCAATTCGTCTGGAATAGCGCAATCGCCGTCGTTCTCTTCTTCGGAATCGACCTATAAATGTCAGATTACACATTATTTTAATGAAAAATATAATTTCGGCCATTTAAATACTTACCAACATCTGCTGTAAAGTTAAAGTTATACCACCGGGTCCAATATGTCTTGGATCGACAAACTCCGGAGTATTACGACAACTGTTATTTCGATGATTATGTGAATGAAATTGTAACGGTTCATGGTTACAAAACCCGTCTGAGCATGCAATCTCCGAACCCTCCGGTGAACTAGCAATACTCGAAGTTCTGGAATTTTGATGGGATGACACCATAGATAAACAAGTACCATCGTGATGAGACGATGGTTCCGAAACATAACCACCATCTATTGATTTTGTACACCCGCCTATAATATTCTCACAGGAATGACAAGAAGATACGGAAACCTCATCCTTAACGAATTCAATTATCTCCTCCCCCGTATTATTATTATTCGTATTAGATTTGCAGCAAAGCGTTATCGATGTCATATTCGTAACATCGTTGATCTCAAGTGGCACGTCATCCGCATCATAATCCTCGTCATGTGGATAATCATCATCATGTTCGTCCATTGAGCATACGCAATTATCGGGAACCGGTTCTGGATCACATGCATGACATCGTGACGATTCGTTTACACCACGTTTCTCGTTCTTCTTCTTTTTCTTTTTGAGTTTTTTCTGTTCTTTTCGTTGCTCCTTGGCGCGTTCCGCCCGACTTATTTCCTCGTATAGCAATTCCAAATTAGTTATGCCACGTTTTTTCTCAACAGCCATATCAAAATTACGGCTTAGGGCGTGAACAGCAACGGCGGCTAAAACTTGACAAGCATTCTCCTCCTCCTTTAAACAAACATAAATGCGGCGTAGTCTTTCATAAATACACATACCAATACACGTTAATACTTCTTCCTGAGCTATTTCTAAAGTCTTTGCGTGGCGCTCCCGATGACGTGAATTACTAGAAAAATAAAATGAAGAAAAAAAAATAATTAGGCAATCAATATTATTAAGTTTCTCATATTCACGATTTCTTAAGGGGTTCGACATTTCACAAGCTTTTTGAACTCTTTCTTCCGAAGTTTCCCGTAGACCTTAGCAAGAAGATTAATTAAAAATCATATCTCAGGGATTCTAGTTTATCATAAATAGTCTATAAATTATATTATTCTATCTCATATTGGAAGGCTGAAAAATTAAATCATAAAATCATCAACAATCTGAAATAATTGTTCTTGCAGGAAAAGGGGATAATACATATATTAGCAGTTATCCTTCCGATTAAAGTTTTTTTTTTGCCTTTATCCATAAAACAAGGGATCCCATTTGTAACATTTTTAATAAGAGAAGGGTCTAAGAAATTTCAGTTTAATTAATAATAAAGTCGAAATAAATTGGAAGGTGTTAAGGCCAAAAATATTTAGATCTATAGAAGCTGAACCGCCTCGGTGGCAAGGTGGTCAGCATGCTTGCTCCAGCAACCGGAGGTCCCGGCTTCGATTCCCGGTGGTGACAAGGAAAAAATTTCACGGCTGGTTTAGGATCAATGAATTAATCACTCATTATCCAAAATGAAAATATGATTATGAAACCTCATTTGAGGCGGCCAAATCCCTTGATGGGATATAGTGCCAGAGAGAGAGAGAGAGAAGCTGAAACTCGTTTAGCTCAAGGTTTGTGAATTATGTTGTCTGGTTTATTGCTTTAATACAGTCACAATTTTCTAGATCACAATTAGGTGCCTGTCCAGGAAATTAATTTGATAAAAATTCAATGAAGAGCCAAGTTTTGGATGATAAATTAGTTTAGAAATCTAATTCATAAATAATCACAAAAATCAAAATTCATTGAATGAGGTATGTATATACATATTCGATCAACGACTAGCAGAAATTGAGAATGCATTGGAGAAAGGATGAGAAATCATAATGTAAAGAAAAAATAATAAGCAGTCATACTTAATAATTAAGTCCATTAAAGCTGTCAGATATTCCAAAGAAATAAGGTCAGATAAGATACTCCATTCGAAAAAGAGATTATTTAAGATCTAGACCCTTTTCTAAAGGGAACAACTAATTGTCTACAGCTACGTTACGATCGGTGTTGAAATGAACACAACTATGACCCCCTGTCGGAGTGCAGAACTCATGGGCCGACCCATCTTACATGTCAATATAAGCTGACTCGGAGTACGTACTCGATTTAGCAACTGCGGAAGGTACGACGTGAAAAGTGAACTGCGAAGAAGTTGGGAGTGCTTCGACCCCAGATCAGATTGCAAAGATTAAAAACAAATAAACAACCAGACCATGTCAGAAATAGATAAATTATTCGAAGCAATCTATTTTCGTACGACCATTAGAACAATTTTTATGTGGTATACTATCGAGTTTCTGGTAACCGCAGTTTTTCCGAGAATTGGATAAACAAACATCTCCTGCCCATCCATAAGCAAAAGCTGACAGTGTCATTGGTTTGCAATAGAAATACACCGCAAACCCTAATTCTCTTCGACGTCGATTATTTAGTCAATAAAACCTCATGCAAGCTCGCATTGTGTATCTGTAGAGGAACCATTCTATTATGAATTTTTACGCTGAATAATATTCAAAGTGAAAACTGTAATCCCGCTTTACTCTGCTCACTGCCTTGTTTCTTTATGGCCTCGAAATTACGCATCTGTACACCAAGATCGTTAAGGCTTAAACAATTACAATGTTTGCGTAATACAACCCGTGCTTGCCATGGTCCAATCTTCCTAGTATAATGGTGATGATTTCTTACCTGCCATTTAACTCTGGTTCGGCCCTCTTTATTAAACCGTCTATAAATTCTGTCGTGGTTTTTAAATGGATATGCTTATCGGCCAAACATCGTCTGATACCCGAATATAATGCGGCAACATAACCTTTCTCTTTAGCAGGGTTAGTATCGCTAACCAAAAGGGCAGCTGCTTTCTCCACCTAATAAGGTGAAATAAATAAATGTGCGTTAAAAAATAAACTAACGTTTAAGACACTTCCGTACAAACCTTTGTTCTGCAATCCTGACAAAATTTATGTTTTTTTAAATAATTATCCAGAGTCGAATTTAAATCGTGTGCCTCAATAACAGCTATCTCCTCTTTGCACTGCTGCTTCATTGAATGCCACACATCTTTCCATATTTCGGAAAATGGTTTCGAACGGAATGAATCCAATGAATGTAAATTACAACGGGAATTCTTCTTATTTCTGGATTGATTTTCAAGTAGACTGTTCAACAGAATATTGTGTTTATGAAGCAGAGTGCATACAGTCTGGGCCGAATCGATTTTATCTTTAGCCACAGTTAATACGCCTTTCTCGGTGATAACAACGGGATCAAGAGTTGGATGCTGGGATAACATGAGTTGGTAGAATAAACGTTCGACACTTCGCCGACACCCAACACAGGGTACACTCTGGCGTAGCACGTTTGTGAATTCAGTACTGGTTACTTCAAGTGAAGTTTTTAGCTCTTCTTTGGATAGTAGACTGTACTTTCGATTGAATTCTTCGAGTGCTTTGCCCTTAACCAATGGATGATCGAACACAAGTCCCTTTGAATTTAGATCCATCAGCATCTGACCAAAGAAAATTTTATGTACATTAGAAAAATATTTGGTGAGCCGCATTCAAATGCGCAATGAACTTGAGCTCCATTTCCTAAAAGAAATATCGGCTCGTGTGTATGCGTGTGTAGTTCGTGTGTGCAAGTGCGATAAAGAAAAAGTTTCCATCTTTGTATTGTTGCAAGTGGAAACTTTTACACATTAAAAAACAAACTTTTACGCAAAAAATACACAAAATTCCGGGAAACTATCTATAAAAACCTTGCACCTCTTAAAATATATCGACAATAAATTTGTAATTTCTATATAAAAGCAACAAAAAAAGTTGGTTCACCATTAAATTTTCACCACCGATCAACGGGAGTTGTCGTTTGGATATTACGACACAAGACATATCATCTTGACGATAAACATACATTAATTTCGCCATTACTTAGATATTAAAACGCAAAACTATATTCATATATTCAAATTACACTATTCAATCTATGTTATTTTTTATGTAACACTTTAATTGTTATATTATATATTTCACAATATTTTTTTTTCCTTTTAAACACGAAAAACTAACACGTCGTTTTCACAATTTAATCAGCCATATTGGTTTATTTTTATTGGATTGCATGAGCAAAATAATAATTTCCCTATTTTTTATGAATGAAAATTTGGTACATTTTTGTTATGGGAACAATAATTTAGAGTTTACATGTTCTCAGGAAATTTTTTTTAGTTCACAAGCGGTCTGTCACGACACGACCTTTGCATTATTTTTTGACGTCTTTTCTGATTGGTTCAAATTCTAAAAACAACAAAGGACGAAAATAAAGACTGTTTACATAAATATTACACCATCGTAAAGTACATAAGCATTGCACCATCCCTTATAAAATTAAAAGTACCGCGTTTTTATTTTAAACAATTATTTTTTAATTTCAGTTATTGTTTAAATGGAATAAAACAGGAGATTTATCAAACTGAACGGTACTGAAATGAAAGATGCAATAAATCTAAGGTGTTATGTACAAATAATAGATGAACGGCTAATTCACGGTGTTTAACGCTTTTTGTGGAAATTTTTACTGTTTCACCAAATCATATACATAGTACGTATTATTTTCAAACCCAGACAAAACAAATTGAGCTATGAGCTTCCGCGGTTAAAGTAGCAAAATAAAATAAGCTGGGGCATTTGAATTTCACCCCGCCAATCACAAGAAATATGTCCACATGCGGTTGATAATTTACCGTTCGGAATGTCAAAACAAATCATATGATTTTTGTTTAGATAAATTACCATTTGTGGACGAATGAATTTCCGCATCGACATAAATGGAAATCTAATTGAAATACACGCAAATTGTAACAATAACAAATAGATTTCTAATTATAGTAACGTAAAAATAATAATAAATTTTTTTTCGTTCGTTACATGCGTGTGAATTTTATTCGATGGAATTCGCGTGAATTATGGTTATGATGACATCGAATAAGATACGCCGGGTTGTTTTGACCGGGATTGGTGTAGTTTCATCGATTGGGTGTTCTACACGGATAGCATGGCAAAATTTACTAGCCGGCCGATGCGGTATTACAAAGCTTATTGGTGCGGAATATGAAAACCTGCCATGTAAAGTGGCGGCCCAGATTCCTAAGACCATGCTTAATTTGGAAACACATTTTAGTAAAAGAGATTTGAAGACTATGTCACCGGCTAGTGCGTACGCTCTTATCGCAGCGAAAGAAGCGCTCGAAAATGCCAAATACGCACCAACCAATCAATCCCAAAAGGATAGCACCGGAGTTGCGATTGGTATTGGGATGGTTGACCTGAACGATACGTGTCAAACGTACGATTTACTTAAGAAGGGTTATAATCTAATTAGTCCTTATTTTGTGCCTCGGATTTTAACAAATATGGCTGCGGGTCAAGTAAGTATAAAATACGGATTTCGTGGCCCTAACCATTCTGTATCTACAGCTTGTGCCACTGGCGTTCATTCGATTGGAGACGCGTATCGTTTTATAAAAACAAACCAAGCTAATGTTATGGTTTGTGGTGGGGCCGAATCATGTATAAGTCCATTAGCGGTCGCTGGTTTTGGACGTCTCCGGGCATTGAGTACAAATTTTAATGATCGACCACACGAGTCTTCGCGGCCTTTCGACAACGAACGTGATGGATTTGTGATGGGCGAAGGTGGCGCGATTTTAATAATTGAGGAACTGGAGCACGCTCTATCACGGCAGGCTGACATTATAGCGGAAATTTTAGGATACGGTTTATCGGGCGATGCAGCACACCTAACTGCGCCTAGTAAAGATGGTATGGGAGCTCAACTGGCTATGAAGCGCGCAATTCAAGATGCAAATCTTGCGCCAGAGGATATTACATACATAAATGCGCACGCAACATCCACCCCAATCGGGGATCAGGTCGAAATCAAAGCTATACAAGGAGTATTTGGCGAGCATTGTAAGCGAATGTACGTCTCATCCACTAAAGGCGCGCATGGACATTTATTAGGCTCGGCCGGAAATCTCGAGGCCGCATTCACAGCTTTAGCCTGTAATTCGGGCGTCCTACCACCTACTATAAATCTCACAAATCTATCGGACGATATGAACATCATAAACCACGTTTCGAAAAGCCTTGAGTGGCAGAGCTCGAATAAAAGACGCGTAGCTTTAAAAAATTCATTTGGATTTGGCGGAACCAATGCATGCCTGTGTATCGGCGAATTTTTATTGTAAATATTTAGTATGAAAATGTAATTTTTTATAAAAACAAAAACTTTTATTCTAAAACCTCTTCACCTTCCATAACCTCTTTGAAATTCAATAGTTCTAAGGTACCTGTCCCCTTAGTGCCATTTCGAATCAGATCATCTATTTCACGATAATTCCCAGGATCTGTTATACAAATTATGATTAGCGTGGTGCCGTTCCATTCCTCGGACTCAACTTTCGACAAGGCAACTAATTTTTCCTTAATTTTTTTCGACTCCTTGCCCTTTAGCAAAATTTTAAGGCGCATCTGAGCCCTCTCTAATGGAATTACCTCTTTAAGCAATTTAATAACATCGAGTGCCTGTTGCTTAGAATTCCTATTGGGTTTAACAGAATAATGGATATCTTTTATTGCCTTCTCAATTATTGTGACGGGATACGGACGCTTACTCTCCGGGTTGATACACATTTCGGCGACATTTGTGGATATCTCCTTAAATTGCGATTCGAGTTGATTTGTGCGCTCTTTATCCGATACTTGAAGTTCCCCTTTTGCCAAAATTATTTTACATATTTCGGTCTGATTGTCTTGACCAAATGCAGCTGTTAAATCTGATGTCTTTGCTACCTGTCCCTTTGATACATTCGTAAAAACTGTATGCGTTTGTAGTACCTCATCTAGATCTTTTTCTCTGAAATATATGCAAATGTATTTATAGAGATTACCGCATTAATCGTGTGCAATGCATCTTAATACGACTTACATATTATTACGCCAGCTTACAACTTTGTTGCGATAGCACGCAATTTCAAAGCGTTTACCACACTTTTTCATACGAACCACGGCCACATTTGTGAGACGAATTTGATTTGTTGGTGTAAATATCGAGGCCATGTCGAGAAATTGAACTGTTTGTTTGAATCACGCAAAAATTTTGACAACCCCTCTGTTTTATTTTGAAAACTGTCATAAACCAAATGTGAAAAAAACTGGACGAAAATGGCAATCCTCGATATTTCACAATTTTCGAAATTGCGTTTTGGTGGTGCATTGGTTACATGATAAATTCAAAATTCGTTTCTTTACGGTTGGCATCATAATGGAACCAGTATAAATGTTTTTGTGCACCAAAAATAATTTTGGTTTAAAATAACAATTCTATCTAGCTAGGGTAGCTATATGCAATTTTACTAAAACATTTTGGGATATTCTGGGAGCCAGCCATTCATATTTTTACTAAAGTTCAATTCAAGAAGCCGTAATAAGAATTCTAGATCTACTGTTTTGGAAGCCAATATGTACATATTACGATTTCAATTTTTAAGACAAAACAGTTCTGAGAACTTTTTTACCCCACTCCGCCATTCCACACTTTGATTCTTCCCTCGTTTCCTTTCCCTTCACCGACGAACTAACAACAGTTTGTTGGTGCAGGGGAAGGAAACGAGGAAATAATCATGACGAAAAAATCAAAGTGTGGAACGGCGGAATTATGGGGCATTTACATGCGACCAACATTTTTCTTCTGCAAAATGAGAAAGATATAACATTGACTTTTAGCACATGAGAGACAAGAAAAGAAATATATCCCAACCAGCTATGCTACACACAGTTTTGGTTTCTGGATTCAAACTATTGCGCAATAGATTTTAATTTTTAATTTTAAACCCTTATTTTAAATTAAATCATCAAATTTTTTTGTCTTGTTTTATTCTTTTCTCTCGAAAATAAATTTTAAACAAAAATCTACATCTCAAAAATGTCCGTAAATTTTTTTATTTTCATTTCAATTTTTTTCATTTCGGATTCACGGACAAAAATTTTATTACGCAGCTGCGACGTAAAAATTTTGACCGTGAATCCGAAATGAAAAAAATTGAAATGAAAATAAAAAAATTTACGGACATTTTTGAGATGTAGATTTTTGTTTAAATTTTATTTTCGAGAGAACAGAATAAAACAAGACAAAAAAATTTAATGATTTAATTTAAAATAAGGGTTTAAAATTAAAAATTAAAATCTATTGCGCAATAGTTTGAATCCAGAAAACCAAATTATAGTGTAGCATGGCTGAACAAAATTTTTCAGAAAATTTTTAAGTCACTATACAGCAAAACCACTATACAATTTTGCCATAAAAATAAATGTTGCCATAAAATATATTCGATCCGAGTATTTTTATGGCATCATTTTTCAAATTAACAAGAAAAAAATTATTTCGTATTTATAAATGTTGAGGATTCATAATAAAAACAGACGCCATAGAAAAAAAATGTAAATTTCGCATTTGAATTCATTAAAAATAAATTAATAATGATCCTATACAAAAAATTACACCATTATTATATGTTTATTTCTTTCTGGCGTATTGAATATTTTTATATAGCGGATCCTTCTTATTTACCTGCAGAAATTTGTAGAAGAAAACAATTTTCTACATATAAATGCCCCATTACGTATGTAACATTTTTCTTCTGCAAAATGAAAGAGATATTACATTGACTTTTGCACATGAGAGACAAGAAAAGAAATATATCCCAACACAATTTTGCAGAAGATTTTTGAGCCACTACACCGCCAAAACCACTATAAAATGTTGCCATAAAATATATTCGATCCGAGTGTTTTTATGGCAACAATTTTAAAATTAACAAAATTTTATTTTATATTTATAAATGTTGAGGATTCAAAATAAAAACAGACACCATAAAAAAAATGTAAATTTCGCATTTGAATTAATTAAAAATAAATTAATAATGATCCTATAAAAAATATAGCATTTGCACTTAATAAACACATTTTATTAAACACTTGTTTTTTATTTCGCAAAAATTAGATTTTTAAATATTTTAATTAAAAATTTGTTCAAATTTCAAAATGTTTAAATAATCACTCGATCGAGTTCGACTTGTTAGGTCATCATTAGGAGTATCTCTCTAATACTCCTGTGGTTGACCTAACAAGTTGAAATCGATCGTGTGATTTTTTAAGTGTGTTTCGCCAAGTGCGTACGGCAAATAGTGTAAAAAGTACTATATAGCATTGGGTCATTTAAATGTAGAAAATTTATTTCTTCTACAAATTTTTGCAGGTAAATAAGAAGCATCTGCTATATGGGGGGTCGAAATTCCAGGACGAGAGCGTTGGACCGAGACGGATAGAGCACTATAGTGCTGGCGGCAAAATCCCTTCATGGGATGTGACCAGCCTAACGAACAGAAACATATTTTTTTGTCAAATTATGTTTCATACGTTTCTGTAAGGTATAAGCTAAGCTAAGCGGGATTTGCGAAAGCAACACAGCTAAACTCACAATTATTTTTATTCAAATATAATACACATTATTTGTTTTTATTTTCGGTAAAAAATTGTACTTATAGTATTTCAAAATAAAAAGTAATTATGGAAAGAAAAGCACGTAGAATATGTACGTAGTAATAAGAAAAATGCGACACTGTAATATAACATATGTTTTCAAAAAGAAAACTCCCAACAACAACCAAAATTCGTTTCTTAGATTTTCCTGATTTATAACTTAAATTAAGGATAATTTTATCAAAAATCACTTTCCTCTTAACATAATTTACATTCTATTTTTTATTAAACGCTTATTTTCGAGGCGCATTTTGGTAGCACTTCACAAGACACTTCATTTCAATGTTCAAAGTTTTCAATGTTTATTATCAAACGATGCACTAATACACGATCCACTAACTGTTTTATAATATTTTATTTATTTTAATTAATAATATCAAGATATTTTAAGAACAAAAAATTTAGCGCGTCACTTTTTACAAAAACAAAAACTGGTTTGGTTGGTGGTTTCTTTGACATGAGATCGCCATATGAATTTTTTATATAACCATCCTGCTCTGACGTGTAACAGATGAAATAGCAAATTGTATATGCGTAAAATCTTAACACTCATTCAAAGCATATAATTCTATTTGCTTGTTAAGCGGATTATGCCCGTTTTACATGCGACCAACATTTCCCTTCTGCAAAATGAGAAAGATATAAAATTGACTAATTGCACATGAAAGAAAAGAAAATAAATATATCCCAACAAAATTTTGCAGACGATTTTTAAGTCACTATACAGCAAAAACCACTATAAAATGTTGCCATAAAAATAAATGTTGCCATAAAATATATTCGATCCGAGTATTTGTATTGCAACATTTTTAAAATTAACAAGAAAAAAAATTATTCCGTATTTATAAATGTTGAGGATTCATAATAAAAACAGACGCCATAGAAAAAAAATGTAAATTTCGCATTTAAATTCATTAAAAATAAGTTAATAAAGATCCTATGAAAAAATTACGTTATTACTATACATATATGTTTATTTCTTTCTGGCATTTTGACAATTTTTATATAGCCGGATCCTTCTTATTTACCTGCAAAAATTTGTAGAAGAAAACAATTTTCTACATGTAAATGCCCCATTAAACTATGGCAAATGTAATTTTTACTTGTTGCATGATAGATGATAGCATGATTCAAATTTTTACACTCTTAATTAAGATTTGATAAATAAAAACACCAGATTTTTAATCCTCCTCCACCTCCTAAAAATGATACATATGATGTACAACATACACAATCCTATAAAGATAATTTTTTTAAAAAATTTTCATCTATTACTTCCTATAAAATATTTGGTATCAAGAATTAATTTTGATACCCGTTAAAATGTTCGCCAAATCATTATATTATGTTCACATGATAGTAAAAAATTTCGACTCTTTTTTCGACCAGCAAAATATCTCCGAAAGTCCGAATATCGAATTATATTTTGTTTTCGAAAATGGCCGTCACACATATTTTGTAGTCAGAAAAAATATAAAGAAAATAAAGCATACATACATTTTGTACCCTAAACCTAAAATATTTAATTATTATACATTTTTTTTTTAGTTTTCTGTTCGTTTAAATAAAAATAAAAATAAAATTAATTGTAAATACTGCATAATACAAACTAAAATCATATAGTGTAATGTTTTTTTGTGATTTATCAATTTAATATCGATATTAAATACTTATATTTAAATAAAGTCTGTAGTTATTTTAGATAATATAATATGTTGTATTTTTGGTCGTCGTCGTCGCGATATATTTATGGAAATGGAATATAAAAAAAAATTAATTTTTTGTGTGTGCAACTTCTTTTGTTCATCAAATGAAAAAGCAAAATTGAGTGAAATAAAATTTTAACAAGAAGCAAAAAAAAAAAAATTAATAAATCGACAAGAAAATATAAAAATGGCATTAGTGACAATTAAAAGATCACCAAGTGTTAGTAATTCACCTCAATGTACAAATTCAGTAAGTCTTTCCAACACTCTCATTTACAACAAGATTTATAAGTACCTTAAATAGATTTTGGTGTGTGTACATCGAGTGTTAGTGTTTTGCGTGATTGTTTCTTCTGTTTTTGAATCGAATTTTTTACACAAGGAAACTACAAAATCGCATATTGCCAAATATGTTAGTCGTTCGCGTATTCTATTTGTACAGAAAAGAAAAACTATGATTTTTTTTTATAAATAGACCAAAGTTTTTCAATTTTTCATTCAAATCACACTCACTCGTACTCGTAAAAGTTGTAAGCAAAAAAATTCTAAAAATACTTGTATGATATTTTCGCTGTTTTAATTTGATTTTTCCTTTATTTTTTTTTTATAAATACATACATTTATATTTTAATTAATAATCCGAGAGATAATTACTTTATATGGCCCTATCCATGAGCACACGAAAAAAATAAAATATTTGTGTTTATGGCCATGCATTCTGCTGTGTGTTTTGGGGCAATTTGTGGTTTTTCCGCTTCGCGTATTGCATCGAGAATTTCATTGTGTGTTGAACGTTAAAAAAAAAATTGAAAAAATATGAAAATAGCATTTCACAAAACTCAGAAAAATTATTGTAGAAAACGCAAAAAAATCTTTTTGGACAGTTGTCAGAGCTTTGTGTATTGTGTCGCAGTTTATGACGACAGCCAACACACCGAAAACGTGTGCGCGCTTGGTAATGGAATTTGCGACACAAATAGATGTGTTGGAACTAAAATTCTAAAAATGGATGGCCTTACGCATTGTCTTCAAAGAATTACACATGCTCATAATCGTTAATGCGATAGATTTCATCTATTCAAACGCAATATCCAGTCGGCTGGAAAATAAACAAATCAGGTAAAGGCAAGAAGAAATCGACACCAAGGTTGGTAAATCAAATTCGTTTGGTAGACTATCGTAGCATTCATTTGTTACAACATTCCTGTTCCAATTTTCTACTCGAGAGAGAATAGCAGTATTAAAGATTGATGTTGAAATCACCATGGGATGCTCGAACCCATTATAGTTCTTAAACCTCCTAAAGCTCAGAGCGATTTTGCATGCGGATTGGAGCCAAATTTTATATTATGTAAAATACTACTAAGTAAAAGCCATAATTTTGTTGTATTTGCGCACCGCATGTACAATTGAGCCAAGGGTCTAATGCATTTAGGAGCGTTAATCGGTCAGCCATAATAAATTTATTATGAAATCCCAACTGTTTCGCAGTCCGCTTTTTATGTCGTTACCTTACACAGTCATCTGACAAATCGATCCCTCATGCATTGATATGAAATCGCTTTCATCTGGCAATATGGGTTTTATGTTCATCATTTCCTCCTCTACCAAGTACAAATTCTGATGACTAAAGTCTTCTAATACTAACCGTAAATTATGAAATGGATGTTACGAACCTAACTTGCAATGCTTTTTGTAAAATTCCACGCACCGAGCCATACAAGATTTCAGATAAGCTTGGAAATTTATTGCAAGGTCAACTAATCACAAGTGCTTCAATCAATTTGTTTAAATTGCCAACCTTCAGAATATCAAAATCCTCTCCGCCAATAATTTGGCTGCCACACTAGGGACATTTAAGATTGGCCGAATGTTCAACGTTGCAACAACGTATCAGCGGAGTGGCATTTAATCTATTAATCAAAGCAAAAATGTTATTCGGTCCTTACAGTTCCTTTTGCACTGAACATGGTTGTGAACATCATAGCCTCCTTCCAAAATATCCAGTCTCGCAGGATATTCTCTGACTAAAAGTCCGTGTAACCAGCCAGTGTGTGCAATGAATTTGGTTTACGCCTGGTCCTAAGGCAACTGTTTCATTCTTTTTTTTTCCTTCATGAAAAGATTTTCGAGCTGCCATTTTCAATATCGAGATTTCTGCAGATTTACCACTTGCTGTTCCGCCAATGGTCGAAAATGTGGTTTTAAATTTACGTAGAATCATCTGCACATTTCATAGCTTCTTGCCAGCCTATAACTACTGACTTGGAAGATTGGTCGATTCATGAGTTCTGCACTTCGACAGGGTGTCATAGTTGTGTTCATTTTCATCACCGATCGTAATCAGATGATAAAAAATAGTTATACCTGTTTTTTTTTTTTTTTTTTTTTTTTTTTAAGAGAAAGTATTAATTGTCAAATGGATTTAATGTCCTTTTAAGGTCAATTAATACCCCCTTTTCATTCACGCACGCTACCTATATTCGTACAATTACAGTATACCACCCACCTACCACCACCCTACCAATGTGTTGCAAGCTCCGAGTCAACCTGTACACTGGGACGATCAGGTCAGGTCCTGTCATAGTTGTGTTTATTAACATCATCGATCGTAATCGATGACGAAAATTCGATTTGCATCCTGCTTCTGGTGGGATTCGAACCCAGTACCTCTCGGTCCAAACGCCGAAGCTTTAACCACTGCTCCACTTGTCCGGGTAACCCGGTTGACCCTCTTTCTATTGAAACGCCAAAGCTTTAACCACTGTGCCGTCGGTCGCCGGTCGTTTAAAACTGATTCCCTCCATTGTTGCCTAAAAATTATACTGTGCTCACCAATTTTACTGTACTGAAATGAATAATTTCAATTTTGTAGTTAAATAAATTACTTAATACTTTTTTCACAGGGGTAGTAAAATATGTTAAAGTAGTAAATCCAATGACATTAAAATAGATCATCGTAAGTAGATTTTTAAGGCGATTCGTCTTGGAATTTAACATTGAAAATGAACAAACCTTGTTTGTTCAACGTTTAAGAGACCCAACTATTTAGAAAAATTTTACTCCAAAGGCCTCAAAATTCTTTCAAAATTTCATTGAACTATTTTATATGCAATACTGTGTTCCAATAAGGCATATTAGAGGTCTTAGTTTAGCCCTTGCAATGGAACTCGCTTCGACATAATGCACTTTTACTCTTGATATAATGAGGACTAGGATTAGCTAAATCCATTTAAACATTTTTAGAGATAAGTTATAATGTGTCAAGTTCCAGTTTTGCTAATCTCTTAATATTTTGGGATTAGTGACTAAACGGCTTTAATGACTAATCTGCCTATATTTTGAAGCATATCCCGTAATAATGAGGTATCAAGGAAATGCATAATTTATATATCAATAGTAGGTACTTATCATTGGCTAAACATAATGAAATGTATCACCATTATCGTATTTACGTTTTGCTTTAGCATTATTTAATATCTCGTGTGTCAACCAGTCTGTAGATTAGTACAAGATTAGCTAATCTCCAGTCGGACAAGGGTATTAGTCTGTTATTTAATTTCTATTTTTATATTTCAATTCAGTAGTAAATGGGCTTTTTCAACCATATTACCGTGATTCAAGGAGCGCTCTCTTGGTCATATTTTTATTTTAAAAGGTATAATGCATTTGAACATAGCATTTTCTCGATTTTAGATATTCGTGGTTTAAACCTGATCTTAATATACTTATGTGCAATGGCGTGCGGAATTTTTTAACGAAAGGGTTCCTTTTGCGCATGTAATAAAATCATATGAACAAATTAGTTTGTACCAATAGTTAATTTTAATTTATATTTCATCTTGCTTTACGTTTGGTCCCTGCTATTAGATTTTGCACAATGCTTGTTAAGCTGTTTTCAATATGTGTGTTTCGAAGAGTCGCCTCTCGGTTATAGCCCAATATCTGTTGCTTTATATCTGCAGGTACAATCCTCACGTCGTGGTTCTGGCCGATTAGTTGTGAGGGCTGTCAAAATTTCCCTAAATCAATCTGTGTCTTCAATGTAAACACGAATTTAACATAGTTGGTTTTTAGATTTGATCCACTATCTAATTTGATTCTATTGTTCGTAAGCTACAACTTTTTCGATAGTTAAAATGATGTTCAAAAATTTAGAATAGATCGCATATACATATTCAGGTACATATAAAGTTTTTCAAGACGGAGAGAATATAAACATGTTAATACGAATTTTCCAGCGTAAAGTTTGAGTATTTACCTATGTAGTGGTTGGTACCTTACCCCAATCTTTGGAAGTAGGTAATTAGTGCTCCTTACTACGTGTGCAGCGATCGATTCTTTGGAGACAATTTTCTACCACATTTTCACACTTATTTTATGAAACGTTGGCTATTTCGCGTTCGAAATTGTTCCTGAGCTCGTCTAACGTTGTAGGCTTGTTAGCATAAACCAAAGACGTAGCCCCACAAATTCGACCGGACTATTTATCGATTACCGAACTTTGTCAAACAAGCTGTGTGGCATGTGGTACCATCTTGTTGGAACCATATATCACTGATGACAAGTCCATTAAATTTTGACCAAAAATTATTTTCCAACAAGGCACGATAGGGAACTCCATTGGCCGTTATATGGCGATAATTTTCATCGAGGAAAAAATATGGTTTAATCACATCTCCGGCATAAAATCTACACCACACCGTCATTTCTTATGGTTGTAATGGAGTCTTTTTGCTGTCCAATAACACATATTTTGATTATTGACAAAGGCATTAAGCCAAAAATGAGTATCGCTGAAGATGATTTTTCGAAGAAAATCAGGATTTTCTTCAAACTTAAGCAGAGCAAGAGGCTGGAGTTCTTGAGTTAGTTTGATCTTGTAAGGGTGTAAGCCAATGTGTTTTTCAAATTTCCTTATCCTCCTTGTCTATTCATTTCTCGATATTAATCGTTCATAAAATAATGACCCCTTGGTGTTGGAAGCACATGTCTCATGTCAATATTATCCGTTATCGTAACGTTTTCACCAGCATCATTTTTGTACACATATGGTCCTATGATTCCTTCGTCCTATAAAGCTCATCAAACGGTAACCTTTTGTGGATGTTTTTAAACAATGGCTCTGCTTGTTAACATAAACTGATTCTGCTTATTGACATAATAATTCATCTAAACATGAGCTTGATCATTGAAGAAAATGTTATATGTACAGTTTGCATCCCCATGTCAATATTGGCTTCGGCTCATTTGCTGAATTTGCGGCGCGAACGATGGTCGTACGTTTTTAATTCCTGCACAAGTTGAATCTTGTAAGCTCGTAAATCAAGATCCTTAATAGGCACTAAAGCTGCCACCACCTGTTGATTGCGCGCCATATGAGATATTACGGGGTGCGTTTTTTCATTTAGAGTAAACGTGATTCGAAGCGATCCATAGTTAATTGAATTAACTGCTCTGATGGACGATTATGTCGACCATAAAATGAACGCGAGTTTCATGAACTGACCAATTTGAATAATTTGCAAACTTTTATGAAATGACAAACCAAACTAACCAAAAATCAACTGTCGGCTATCAAATCGGCTGTCCCTGAAAAAGTCTTACCAACTTAAAGTTATATACCCCGAAATAAAACACCCTTTATATTATTTAAGACTAATGCCTTCCGAATTTCAATAACGATTTTAGTCCTTAAAAAATGTCCACAAGAAAGTCTTATACTATGTTTCCATGGCAGAGTTAACCTAGATTAACCCAGGTTTCTGTGCATGGAAAGGCCAATTTAGGTTGAGTTTCGTTAAACCCGTAGTAATTCAACGAGACTAGTTCGGTTGGGTTAGGTTTCATACGTCAACGTTTTCTGTCAGTATTTTAGAATTTTGCTCATTTTAAACTATTAAAATATATTTGAATTTTTAACTTATAGATGGAAAATTTGTAAGAATCAGTTTCGAACGGATGAGATTATTGATTTGAAAAAATCAGTCTTCTCATCAGGTCGCGACGACTGATGTTGTATTATTTACATTGGAATATTGTTTATATTTATATAGAACAATACCAACCGGACAAGTGGTGCAGTGGTTAAAGCTTCGGCACTTGGACCGGGAGTTAGTGGGTTCGAATCCCATCAGAGGCAAATCGAATTTTCATCATCAATTACAATCGGTGATGTTAATAAACACAAATATGACATGACCCTCTGTTGGAGTGCAGAATTTGGTATCGACCCACCGTCCATATGTCACAATGTACAGGTTGCAGATAAGTTGTAGATAGTGTCAATGTTAACAATGTAGAGCTTGCAATGTGTGTAGGTGAATTGATGAATGGGGGTTAATGATGTGGCGTGAATGCATGGTATTACAATGGGCCAAAAATGGCCTTAAGTGTCAACCACTGAAACCTAACCTAGAACAATACCATGTAGTACTAGCGAATTACTGGTTAGCCTACGAAATGCGATTCTTCACATTTTTCATCTATATTTCATTCTCACAACTAAATTTTTTTTATATTTTACTTTGTTTTTTTTATTTTTATTTTTTATTGTGATTGTTCCGAACATTGATCTCACTGATCTGAACACTGATCTGATTGTTCCGAACATTGAAAACCATTCGAGAGTACTGAAAATAGATCAATGTACGGAACAATCACAATAAAACCATTACAATATTAAAATATAGATTTAGAGTAAAACAATTTTAAAAGTTATTTTAAGGCTGCGGTCCAATTCGTGACTTATTTTGTGGAGATTGACTTATTTGAAAGTCTACAATAAGCCTCCTGTCGAATAGAATTATTTTGATGAGTTACCAGTTTGGGGGCAAGCATCGCATAAAACTCAAACAAGTCTACAATACGTCTAGTCGACAGGACGCTTATTGTAGATTTTTAAATAAGTCAGTCTCCACAAAATAAGTCACGAATTGGACCGCAATCTAAAAATGGGTAAACTATCGAAATAAAATATAACATAGTTTCAACTTAACTCTTTTTCATGGAAACGGCAGCAGTTAACTCCAACAAATTTTCAACTCAACGAAACCTAAACCCGTTTTAACTCGGTACATGGAAACATTATATTAGATAAGTTGGTCTTAGTAGCCATATCGTCAGAGTCGGAGAGTTAGCGTTAGTGGGTTTGTTTTGCAATTCATCACGAGCAGGCAGTGGCACTGTCAAGAATTTTTTGTACGCGGTTCGTTCAATTTTTCTCTGAAATGAATGTCAGTGTATAGTCAGTCCAATTCAGATCTTAAATTTTTTTTTTAATTGTTTTGCGCAGGTTTCAGTGATGTAGAAAAAAAAAATTATAAACATTTTGATGGGTCGCATTTATCTTAGATAGTAAACCTAAATAAAATAATAAATAACCATGAAAAAGATTCATATTGCAGTTTTAATACACAAAACATTCAAAATGATTATGTATTTATGTTATTACAATCATATTTCAAGTGAAAATTAATAGGTTTAAAAAAATTGCACGCCATTTGGAAACAATGTCAACATTTAATTTTGGTACGGACTAGGGAAAATAAATAACCAGAATATATCATTCATATCGAACAAAACCACAACATAAAAAAGCAAAATCAGTTTTCAATTTAATGGAATTTGGAATTAATTCTTAGCTTATCGAATTAAATATCAATTTAATTTAAAAAGCATAAACTTTGTGTTTTAATTGTATCCCAAAATTCCTATTCCATTTAAATACAAATACAACATAAACATGAATTATTATACTTAATACATCACTGTGTATCCGCCATATTTTCCTTGCGCGAGAACTCAGAATTCCAGCGAGATTTGAATACTACTATACGTCATTGTACGAAGAGTGTGCACCAAAGACTTTAATAATATTATATAGAATCAGAATGGTATAATAACTAAATGTCAAGTGAGTAAATTTCAATGAAAAAAAGAGATAGACAAAAAATAATCAGGGGGGTTATTATGTAAGCATTACGAGTTACGAATTACGACAAATGACGTCAAAAGGCCTTTTTATTTAAAGCATTTTGAGTTGTCGTAATTACGACTTTTTGTTCTTGTTTTAGTCGTACACATTTATAAATACGAGACAATAGTCGTACTATCTATTTTTTTCTTGTTTTCATTCATAATTTGTCAAAATTAGTTTGAGTCGTAATTCGTAACTCGTACTCGTAATGCTTACATAATAACCCCCCAGTACTGTATTAAGAATTGTTATTAACGTATGTGAATGAAGTTAGTTACTTGTAGAATTAGAATCTTGTCTATTTTAATTACCAGCATTCAAGAATTTTATAATTTTTTTTAAACCAAAACTGGTTCATGGATATTACACAAAATAATTAATCGAATTTATACAATAAAATTATTTCTAAAAAGCTAGTCAACTATTCCGTATAATTCATAAAACCGAACTATTCACTGTTTACACATGTAAATTAATTTTCAATATAATTAATCAACCCTAGAATGCACATATAAATGTAATTATACATATTTTATTATTAAAATACCGAAAAAAATGAAATGCGACATGTGGAGACATACATAACAAAACGTTACACAAATTTCATCACAATTTTTAACAAATTTTATTTTGAAATCAAAGACAGAGTTTTATATACGCATCCCGTCCTAACTGTTCACACATGAAATAGACTATTTTATATCGAGAAAAAGCACATTACCGGTTCTAGTGTACATAGTAAAAAGTCTTTTGACTATGCACAACCTTCGCTCGGTTTACAATACACGGGCTAACTCGGCTCGCTCAGGTTGAATTATAAAACTTATCGAGGGCTTGAAGAGCATTCAAGAATGTACTTTCATTTTTCTCATTTTCAAGCACATCTTTTATTATGTTCGGATAATTCGATGTAATTTGCACTTTTGGAGAATAGTTTTCGCTAAAGATTGACGAGGATTAATAATATTACTTTCACTTTCTATTGTTGGAACTTAGAAATTCGGTTTTTCTGAATTGGTGCCATTTGGGTAGGTTGGTTCAAAAGCGAAATAGTCGAATACGATTATTACTAGCCTGGACGATGAATCCGAATTCTGAAAACTGTTGAGCCATTAGTTTTAGTTTTTCTATTTTTTTCTATTCGACATAAACAAATTTAATTTGTGCAATTAAATTCGACCCATACTTTATAAAATTTAAGGTACATCTGTAGTTATCCGAGCCTTTTCAAAAATTTTACAAATTTTCCGGGTCTTAAATACATATCAAGTTAAAGTAATAATTTCATTAAGCATCATGGTGTGAGTTTAACCTTCAACATGCTAATTCCTTTGAGAATTTCGCCTATATATTTTCAACAGATATATTTAACCGTGTAATGAATGTGTATCGATATTTTTATTTATACAACTCGAAATTAACGAAAATAAAAAATAAAAAAAAAATTATCATTGCGCGCGATAACAACAAAAATAAAAATAAAAAATGAGTTCTGCAGCTCAAAAAAAATGTCAGAAAAAACTAAACAAAACTAATCTGGCTTATCATCACTTTTGAACGGTGTAAACAATAACAACAATGTTCATATTAATCATTTATGGGTTAATAATTTAGATCGGGACACCACAATTATCAATGAAGTAGATCTCCGGGAAGATGATTCATAGATTGTAAAATTTATGTGTGCAAAATTTACGATTTCCGGACCCCGGATAGAGCTGGTTATTCGAGTTTTCTTGTACTATGCTAAACGTAATAATTAGAAAGATTATACTTTATAAATTAAATGTTAGATTTCCTTTCACTTTTTGTGTTGTGTGTTGAGCAACTTCATGCAGCAATTACATACACTTTGGTTACAATTTTTTTATCTATCTAAATATTATGATTAGCACACATAAAATTGGTGTATATCGCGCGGTTCTTTATTAGAACGCCACTTCGACAAACATTTGCTTTGGGTGTGTCGCTCGCAATCAGTAATCAGCAAAATGTAGTTGTTGATATGATTGATATAAATAGAAAATAAAGTACAGGTGAATGCTTAACTGTGCCGGTGCTTGGGGTTGATGGTTTTTGGTAAGGTTTCATTTGATTTGGTTATTTTCATTCTATAAGCGAAAAACTCCACGTTTTAGGAATCTTAATGTTGTATTCAATAACAGAAACCCTGAACCGATATCAAGATATAATTCTTGTAGTATATACAATTTTATTACTTGATGATAAAATGAGTTTCCTTATCAAACCAATCATTTAGGTTTTATTTTCTTATATGACTCAGAAACACTCGATATTTGTTTATCGTTTCCTAAGCATAATTTCGTTTTATCTCTATACAAACTCTAATCAAATCGTGCTAAACTGTTTTCAAACTACATACATACATATATAAACATTGTTATCAAGCATTTTGTTGTTTATTGGAGTTGCAATAAAACCTCAGATGTGATTCTTAAAGGTGTTAGCAATCGCGATATTAGTACGACTGATTAAGTTAAATCAGTTGATGCCTAGGTTGATAAAATATCAATAAATTTATGATTTTTGATTTGAAACCTTTTATCGAGCTGCTGTCATTGCGCTAAGAGGCGGAGAGTGTAGGGTTCTTAAACGAATGTTCGCGGTAATGTGTAAATTAACCTGATGAGATGGCTGGATCGAATCACATTTTATTTGAGGTTCTTTATTCATCATTACGATTATTCTTTTTTCATACTTGCAAAACCTAGAAAATAGAGCAACAAATACAGACGACAGTGTTCGCTATTCAATGCTAGTCAATGATGACTTTGCATCGAAGTAGAATTGTCATAAATTCTCCATGACGTGTGTTTGAAAGAGTAACTTCTAAATATATATAAAAGCAACTGGTCTTTGAGAACAACTCAAGTTCGGGTAAAATTATCGGTTTATCACAAGACAAACTAATTATAGGTTACTGAGTAACTGGTATCGTTAAAATTAAAACTGCAAACTTAAAATAAACCACTGAACTTCCAAAGACGGGTTTCTTCTACAGTTGTTTTTTTTTTTGTTTTGATTTTATCCTTAGCAAAATTGCGATTTAATAGCCATCTTCGCATTTAATCCACTCTTGTCGAACGTTACAACATATTATAAAAAAGGCGGATTTTTTGCGAAACACAACTGACAAAGGCGAATACTCAATATTAGTTGGATGCCACATTTGACAAGCTAATCTCATTTATGGAATTGAAAAAAATACGAAATAGAAATACGTTTTAGGACGAACCATTCTCAATTAGTTCGGTGAAATATGGATTGGTTCGAAAGATGGTCGGATGATAAATATCTTTCGCCCTGCTATTTTGCGATCACTGTACCATTAAAGAAGTGTTTATTAAATATAATGTTAAGTGGTTAAAGAGTGAGGAAACGAAAAGTCAAGGCTATTAATTTTCATATTTCTTGGGCCACTTTGAAGCAAGAATATGTTAAGCTTAGGTATATAGTAGACAGAAAAGTTTTATTTACTTGTTTTTTCTAAAAGCTCAAAAATCAGAAGCCACCATCAATTTTACCTTCCTATACCTTGACATAATGCTCAACCCATCCGTAGCTCTAAAAGTGCTTAGAGGGGGATTTAGAATAGACACGAGGCTTATTAAATTGTGATATTTATTCACACTGCGGTTAGCCGGCAGCAAACCCACTGCAGAATAGGGCGGAGATACTACCCCACATACATACCTGGGTTCCTATGCCATCAAGTGATGTTAAAAGTTAGAGTCATTGATTTTAAGGTCTTCCCCAATGCGATATTGCAACATTCCATCGATTTTGCTGCCGGTTTTAATCAACTTTTAGTTAACTACTTAAATTTTTCTAAAAACCGGAACGGCTTGGTTTAACCTTTTGGCAAATCTTACCGAAATAGCAAATTCACCAACTAGTCAAATCATACTATGACTTTTAATTATTCGAGACTTTTTTGACAAGGTCTAGAAATTTAGATTTATTGTTCAAAATTATGTTGACGGCCTCGCTTTTGTAGTTGCAGGAAACGTTTCGAGTATGATAACGGTAAAGTTTTAAAGATCAACAAAAGTTGTTAGTGGTTGATCTTTTGATTTCTGATGGTTTAAGCTAGGTGATTTCTGTGGCAATATGATTTAAGCACAGGCTATTTATTTCCTTTGTGCTAATTATTTTGGAGATGTAATTTTAATAAGGCTCGACCATATTCACAGATTTAGTCACTTAAAACAACCTCTATTGTTTAAACACGGTTCGAAGTCCAGTCGCAAAACGTAATCTCCTTTGTGTTGTTTTCATCAGAAACTGATGACATTATTGTGAATTTTCGTTTGACTGCATATTTCTGTTTTAACACATAAAATTATTTTTCTCAATTTTTTTTTAAATCTTAATATCTTTGGATTTTTTACAGGATTCGCTTAGTACAGATGAAGTTGAAGGCTTAAAACATAGAAGGTAATTAATTATGAGTACATATTTAACCAACCTTTATCTAACATATAAGTCTCTAAGTGGAATTAATTAACAAAATGAGCTTGATAACCTAATGACCACCACTTACTTAATGTGTTTGAATGCATGTCGACTTTATCAAAACGATATTATGTTGTAATTAAACAACAAATTTTCTTATCTATTATTCTAGTCTAAATGAGTGCTATTTTGCTGGCAAAAGTGCAGCACTTGCTTTGGGACAAAATGAAATATTATGCAATTCTACCACCGCGATCACATCGCCCGACAGTCAAACAATAATCTTAAAATCTGACTCCATGACGAACATAAATAAAAATGCAACAAAACCAGGTTCCGAGATCCAGCAACATTTGCAGTCAATGTTTTTTCTACTGCGACCCGAGGAAACCCTTAAAATGGCTGTAAAATTAGAATCGGCACGTCCGGGGCGATCACGATATTTAGTCGTTGTGTCCCGGCCCTATGTAAATTCAGCACAAACATCGTCCTCGATGACCAAACTACCGACTGAAGACGAGGACATACAATTAAATAAGCAGATTACACTACGTAGCGCTAAGCACCATGAATACTATAAGGCGGCGGATGAATCACATGATTTTTATAATGTTCCACGAACGAATCGGGATCCAAGTGCTTTTAATAACCCATTATGTAGTTATGACGCAGGCCGTGATTTGACCACAGATTATGTAAATTCGGAGGATTTTAGTTGTCGAAATTGCAATGTAACCAGTAGTGAACGAGAGGAATCGTGTCTTTTAGGTATCGATTGCAATGAAAAAACATCAGTTGGGTTAGCATTGAGAATATTAGCGGATACAACTATTCGACTCGATGGCGATGGTGGTTTTAGTGTAACAATTTGTGGACGAACGCACATTTTTAAACCTGTATCAGTTCAGGCGATGTGGTCTGCACTTCAAACTCTACACAAAGTGTCTTCCAAAGCTCGGGAGTACAATTATTATCCGGGTGGGCCATCTCACGATTGGGTTACGTACTATGAAAATCATATAGATTCGGATCGATCGTGTCTTAACGAATGGAATGCAATGGATTCGCTGGAAAGTCGAAGACCTCCATCACCCGACAACGTTCGAAATAAGTAAGTATTTTATTGAAATATTCTGCAGGTTAAACTATAATATTTTCTAACACTAATTACGATTTCAGGCCAACAGAACGAGAGGAGACTAAACGTGTGATACGGACTGCCCTCAAAGAGACTATGATGGTGGTTGATTTGGATGAGGTGACTTCGAAATATATTAGAAGCAGATTGGAAGAAAATTTGGATATGGATTTAGCCGAATTCAAATCATTTATCGATCAAGAAATGCTGATCATTTTAGGACAAATGGACGCTCCAACAGAAGTTTTTGAACATGTGTATCTCGGTTCTGAATGGAACGCAAGTAATTTAGAAGAACTTCAGCAGAATGGGTAATTATTACGCATTTTAATTTTTGGAGGGTGCTTAACCGTGTTATTTTATCTTTTAGTGTTAGACACATTCTAAATGTTACCCGGGAAATTGATAATTTTTTTCCTGGTCTTTTCGATTATTTCAACGTGAGGGTATATGACGACGAGAAAACGGACTTACTAAAACACTGGGATAAAACATTCAAGTACATAACGCAGGCCAAGATTGAAGGCTCAAAAGTTTTGGTACATTGTAAAATGGGCGTGAGCCGATCTGCGTCAGTGGTGATTGCATACGCAATGAAAGCGTACAGTTGGAATTTTGAGAAAGCGCTCAGACATGTTAAAGAGAAACGAAGTTGTATCAAGCCGAATAAAAGTTTTTTGTCACAGTTAGAAATGTATCAAGGGATTCTGGAAGCTATGAAAAATAAGGAGAAACTACAGCGAAGTAAAAGTGAAACGAATTTAAAGAAATGTACGAAGGATGCGAGGTTATTGGCTGGATCTGAACCAACACCTTTGATTCAAGCACTTAACGCGAGTAAAGAGAAAAAATTGGCCATATTACGTAGTAAAGCGTTGCGCAAGAGTATGACCGCAAGGCCAAAGAGTTGGTCGCCCGAAACCAACGTCGAATCAATCCTTCAGTTGCACAAACAGCAATCTCATTCGCTCGAGAATATCGTTTCGTCGTCGCAATCCTCATCGACCCGAGTGCATAGTACTTCGCTCTGTATAGAACTTGAAGAGACTCGGCATATTCGCCTGCCCTGCTACAATGGTCAAAGTTATAGCGTATCTCAAAATCAGGCGGTCTATTTGCAACAGGACGAGGAAATAAATAATGTTGGTAACTTGCTCGCTGAACTAGAGGAACCGGAACTGATATTCAATACCACCGATGTATTAACTCAAAGCAATTTTAAATATTTAAATTTAGATGTAACTGAGTCTTCGACGTCCACGGATCCACAAGATTATTGCCCACCACCGGAAATTATTCAAAATGAGCGGAGCAGCGATGCCATTAATACAAAAGATACGTGGGACCCGGGGGAGACCACCCACCATGAATTTAGTAATTTAAGTGTTGAATGTAAATCTAGCCATAACAAAAGTATAAATCCAACAACATGTGATAGTCCAGCAGCACCAGTTTGGACCGCTTCGGCACAAGTAGTTCATACACCTATGGTGAATTTATCTATAAGTGAAACAAAGGAATTATTAACAACAACAAGTGACAACGACGACGACTGTAAAAGTACGAGTTCGCGAAATAGTTCTCAGCATAAAAAAGAAGATTTATTTTCATCCCAGTTAGATAATGTGTTTGATCACGAGGAAGAAGTAAATAAAGGCTCGAATAATAATCATCATAATCATGAAAAGATATCATCATCGACAAATCAGCAAACAGTAGCGGCAAATGCTACAGTAAATCCTACATTAATATCATCACATACTAATAATAATAGTAATCTTAATAATAATAGTAATAGTGGTTTAAATGAAAGTCATGTGTCGCGGCAGAGTTCGTGGAGCAGTGTAGATTCAGCGGTCGTTTTAAACTATAATCCAGGTAAGATTTGTGTATAAAAGTTCATAGGTTGTGAAAGGCCATGATTGCCTCGCGCGCCTTGCTTTCGTTTTCGAATTAGCAAACTCCTTCAAAATTGATGGTTAATCTTAAGTTTTGGTATTTAAATGCTTTGCTTTTCGGTTCATTTGTAATTTGGCGAGTCTTACACGAGAAATGCCTTGGCATGAGCAGAACGCCAAACGCTTCGAAACTGCCCTAAATTGTCTGTTATAGTTTCGATTATTCCAATGTTTCAGAGTTTAATAAATCCAATGGGGGTGAACTGACCAATCCTAACCACGAAGATGTGCACGAGAACGTGCCAACCGAAATTGTTTAATATGTATCTTATAATTTGGTTTCGTCCTGTCTGCATTTTTTTTTTTTTTTTTTATTCAGACTAGTACTAACCAGGACGAAACTGAGAACCCGTTTAATAATCAATTTATTTTATTCTTAAAAATTAGTAATATATTTTCTTAGAAAATAAGTATCGTTGTAATTTGGGGTGACGGTCTCGGGGGTAAATTTTAAAATTTCTTAACTTGGAGCTAAGAAAGATTAACTCTGTTAACCGCTTTACATTTATATTTTTCTAGGCGAAACCCGTGATACACCATCACGTCATTCATCCTGGGGATCGGGGGACAATCGACAAGCACCATCACGTAACTCATCCTGGGGCTCGTACGATATGCGCAATTCTAAAAATTATAACCTCAAAGAACGTTTAAAATTTAATCACGACGAAATCCGGCTAATGGGCCAAAGTGGTGCATTTCCTTACGACAAAGAATCGGTTCAATGGCCACTGGGCACCGTCAAACGAAGTAAACAAAAAATCGAAGAACTATCACTTGCAAAACGGTTGTGTAGTGATCAGGTGACGAGTGAAGATAGTGCGACGGATGTAAGCGAAGGTGTAAAATTTCGATTTCCCAAAAGTATTTCGAATCAGCGAAGTCATAGTGAAGAGATTTTGGATGGGACGTGTCTCTCATCCTCGTATTATAGTCGGTTATCAGTATCGGCGCCCGAGACTTCGTCAATAAATTTTAACTATACAGATAATCGTTTGATTCCGTTTCAACGAAAGCAACGTTTCTCACTCGACGATACAACCACACCAGAGAAAAAATCGACAGTGGTGTATGATGACGTAGACGAGACACAACATAAATTAGGGATTGTGAGGAATTTAAAGAAGAATTTTGAAGCCAAATCTGATTCAGGCGGAATAACCGTACATAATGTAATCAGCTTTCCGAAAGGGTCGTCACTGCCTTCGTCGCCAGTTGCCTTACACTCGGACGCTAGCATACGAAAACTGAATAAGGCGAATAGTGTGGCGGAAAATGATATTTTGAATGTGAAAGGTCTGGTGGATAAGTACGAAATAACTAAAATGCGGAGTACAAATTCATCGGGCACATTTCGACCGCGGCCTCGTTCTGTTGTCGAGACTAAACATAATCCTTTAGCTTCGTTCCCGCTACGGGATAGACCACTCATGTTGACTCACTCGAAAATTACACTCGCAAAACCGAGCTCATCACTACAGTCTGATGAGTCAAAACGACCACCAGTTCCACCGTCTGTTATCCGGAATAACACGTTGATCACTTTGCATACACCCTCGTCGTTCAATCCAACCAGCCATAATAGTAGTAGTAACCTAATAAATAGTAGTAATACATTAAACAATAGTAAACGAATTCAACAGCAGCATGGTAAAACGCATCCGTTATCAAAGTTGGGCATTTCAAAGCAACGAGTTAGTACGGCCACCTACAATACAATGTAATGGGCTGTCGTTGGTTGGACTGGGTCGAACGGTTTTTTGGTTGCGAATGAGTCCGAAACAGGATAATTATGGAAATTAAATTATTTATTTATTTACTATTCGCATCAAAATTTTGTGATTTAGTTTCTAAGATTTTTTTTTATTTATTTTCTAAACTTTGTTAAATTTAGCGAAAAATCAGAAAATGCAGGTTTTTTTTTATGTAAAATGTATAATTGCTAGTCTTCTAAATCATTCTGATACACATACGGGGTGGATGATGGATGATAATGCTTGTGTATAAAATCGTTTTTCTTTTTAATTTGTGCTTTTTCTTTATTTTTCTTTTAATTTATGTAAATTGTGATGTAGTTGGAAAATTGTAAGCCCAAATCAGAAATAAGAAAATTACGCGCTGGCTTGTCCAATACCGTAATCTAGTCTACGGTGTTATAACGAATACCGTTTGCGGTTCAAACAACATCTAAGTTCATATTTTCGTACATACAGAATATTTATTTAGAAAAATGTGTTAGATATTTACAATTTTTTCTGTACTATGTTCCAATACACATCAGCTCGATTATTAAATTATATCTTTATTATACACACATAATGCGCTGAACCTTTAATTAATTACAAACAAATAAAATATTTTCTATAATAATATTTATGATGACATGATGAACGTTATGTGACAACTGAGAATTTATTATATTTTAGAATCAAATAAATAAATAGTTGTGTAAATTATAAAAAAGTGTGTTTGCTTATATATTATATAAAACAAATTATGTAATACATGTATATTTAACAAAAAAAAAAAATTGAAAAATTAAATAAAAAACCAAATTTTATGAATAAAAAGTTATTGAAAAAAAGAAAATGGCCCTTATTTTATTAACGAAGTTTTTTTGTGCTATTTAAATGAAATCGACAAACGTCACGGTGGAACTATTTAGATACGTGCCCAATTCAAAAACCCCTAGAGCGTATGCAATTTGTTACATGAGCACTTAAATTGATTATTTATCAGCCCTGTTTTACGTCATTTGAAAACAAATGGTGCCTAACGTATGTAAATTCAAAACTGAATAATAAATTTAATATTATAATATAATGTTCTAACTTTAATAAGAAAGCAAAAATAAAAAAATGTAAGTACCAACCGACTCATTAATTCATAATCTTGAAGCAGTTCAGAAAAATGTTAATTTTCTTAATTTAATGTTGTGAAATGCTGGGTCACGTTTTATGCTTGAATTTTTTTTGTTTTTGTAATAGAACACTACATCCAGCTCCTGTTTTAACTCTTATTATATTTATTTATTTATATTTCGCCACATTAGCATCTTCAGAAAATTAGTCAAATTGACATTTAAACACAAACTAAACAGAATATAGTTCACAATTAAGTAGAAAAACAATCTCAGTTCACGATTACACCCAACAAAGAAAATATTGACACATATAAATATATTAACAGTTAAAACAGAAGCTGGAAGCAGCGTTTTATTATAAAAACAAAAAAATTTTAAACAAAAATGTTAATTGTTTTCGGTTCGGATTTTAAAGTAATTGAAAAAGTATTGTACCGTTCATGTAAATTTATCGTTGGCCTTTATCACGAACCAGTTGCCACTTAATGGTAATGGCTGATTAGAAGCCATATCTTACCTTTAGGAATTAGGAAGTACATAGATAGTAATTTTACACTTTAAATGTCATAATTTATATTAGACGTCGTAATTTTATCATTACAATTCTAAAGTACTGTGGCCATAGAGCTGGAAAAATTAAAATTTGGTTCAAGCCTTTTTTGGATCAACTCAGCCAATTTTAGTTCACTATGACGTGAGCCTCCGCTTAGCGAACTTTTTCTGGTCTGCTAAATAAACTTAAATTTTAACATTCTACAAAACATTTCTAATCGGTAATTGATAAATCGGAACTAAGTTTTCCGTTTAGAACTAAATATCGGGTAGATTTTAATATTTTTTGTTCGTAGTGATTTGGAGAAATCCAATTTATCATACAAATACAAAGGACAACCTGATTTAATAACACGAAAAATAAAAAGATTAGTCCTATAACGGTAAAACTCATACAAGTCACAACCAAGAACCGAATGTTTAAAATCAGAAACGTGATCAAATTTCTTTAAGTCGTTAACATAACGTACACAATTATTAAAGGTAATCTGAAGCAAACGTTTTGACGAACTATCACAATTTGAAAATATCACATCACAATATGAGAAAATTGGTATAACCAAACTTTTCACCAAGTATATCCGTTAAGTCAACTGGACAAATTTTTTTAATTAGCCTCAACGAGTACAAACTATAATTAACTCGCTGACACAATAAACTTACATGATCACTCCATCCCAGCTTAGAATTCACGATTAGCCTTAGATTATTAACAACTGGAACAAATAAAATAGTATGATTATTTAAGAAGAGTTCAGGTACAATACCATGGGAGCTATTTTTGGAGAAAAAGAATGCTTTACTTTTAGAAGGATTTATGGTAAGCACATTATTCTTAGACCATAGCGAAACACTGTTAAGATCATAATTCAAAAATCTCATAATTTCATCTAAATTCGACAAGTCCCCACCAATATACAATTGCAAATCATCAGCATAAAAATGATAACGACAATTTAAAATAAACCAGGGAAGATCATTAATGTAAATAGAAAAAAGTAAAGGACCTAAAATTGAAACTTGGGGAACACCAACAAAAACATCCCGTAGGCTGGAAATATCATCACCGTGCCTTACAAATTGTTTACGATTATCAAAATATGAATGTAACAATAAAATCGCAAAACAAATTTAAATTTAAAAAAATGTGTTAATTGGTATGGCAAAATAAATGTAGTAACCATATTTCGCCTCACAATTAACTAATTTGCGACCGGATAGAGGATATACCCCTAAAACCTATTTTTAAGAGGGTATTTTTGGTTGCCCTCCTAATAATATACATATATAGTTGTACATCGAAAAATATCCACAAATTTTTCACGAATAAATTTATTGCATACAAAAACTAACCGCGCACCCCCAATATAATTCCTAATGACTTTTTCCTTACAGAAAAGTATGAAAAAAAATTAGAGAATTTTTTTTTTCTCAAGTTTTTTTTTCATACTTTTCTGTAAGGAAAAAGTCATAAGGAATTCTATTGAGGAAGTGTTGTTAAACTACAACTCAAATTTAAAATAAATATATATATAAAAATAAAAATGTATACATTTTTGCGCCTGAAGGGGTGCTAAAATTTCATGGAAAAAAAGACTTAATGCTCAATTCCCTTAGACGTATCACTTCATGCGACGTGACTATCGATGTTCCTGGTTACTAGATTTTAAAATCAAAATTTACTAAATAATTTTGTGCAAAACTTCATTTTTCCACTGGTAGCGTTTTCTACACTTTCCCTAGGTCTCAATTGACGATTGTAAAAGTTAGAAAACCCAGCAAGCGGAAAAAATAAAACTTATATAGCTGTCCTTCAATGAGATTTCGTAATAACAAAAACACGCGTATTTTCAAATTGGCATAGCTGGATTATTTTCGAATTGTTAAATTGGCATAGCTCGTTGAGTTTCAAATTTTTCCGCTACATGCCAATCGTCAATTGTAGTTTTCCCTTGAAATAGGGAATTTGAAAAATATTTTCATAGCATTTTTGTTCAAGTTGTATTTTTTTGGCCTACTGGAGCTTGTTGTACCTAAGCTTGTTGTAAATATTATCGAAACAATTACATAATAGAAATGTAGTTTTTGTTCAAAAAATAAAACCGTTAAAAAATAGTTATTGTTAAAAATTTAAGTCTGTGCACATAAATATAAATAAAAAATAAAAATTACATTTATTATTTAGTAATATGAAATTTTGGTTTATTCTGGGCGACAGCTAGACTACACCAGAGTGCAGTCTGATGAGACGACTGAATTTTTTTATTTAAAAAATTCAATGTTTCATTAGGTCGAATCCTAATTGTCAACGTCTTGGTAACCTCACCACGATGTTAAATTAATATTGATGTGAGTGTGAAGTGAATGTGGTACCTCCTTTACGAGAGCACTAATATAATTTTAGGGTACATCTCAAATTCCTCTAAAATTGGCGATCTCGACGTGAGTAGGAGACCAAGTAAATTAAATAGAAACAATTTTAAGACAGTAAAAAATCAACGGCTATCAATGGCCACTTATGAAAAAAGAAAGCCAACCTAAACCCAACGGCGACATCAACGGTTATGTAGCTTATACAAAAAAAAAACATTAAACAACATCAATTGCTACTAAATTCACTAAGTTCATTTTAATAACAACGTTCATTTTAATATCACTTTGATTCTTTGGTCGTGATTCAATGATTTCAAAAAATCAATCGCCGTCTACATTTGATTTCTTTGCGCGCTTCTTTTTTTATGTATGTGCGTAAAATTATGTTTTTTGATTTATTCGTATAGTAAAAAAATGTTTATTATTTGCTGCGAAAACTGCTTCCTTTTTTGAAAAAATATAATTTTTGCACTCTAAGCACAATTTAAACTAAAATTGACCCAAAAACGACAAATAAACAAGGTGTCCTTGATAAATTTATTTTTCTTGTTGTGCGAGACTCAAAAAAACAAATTTTGCTGAAAAAAGAATCAAGAATTTCCCCTCCAAAAAATTTGTTTGTGGGTGAAGGGGAAGGGAACGAGGAAAGAATCACGACCAAAGAATCAAAGTGTGGAACCACGGAATAGAAATGAAATAAAAAAAATTTAAGACCATTTTTGAGATGTAGAGTTTAGTTTAAATTTTACTTTCGAGAGAGCAGAATACAAACAAACTTTGTGTTTAAATACAAAATAAGATTTTAAATTAGCAATATTAGCAGTAAAAAACTGTCACGGCTTATTTAAAGCGCGAAGCAGTGCTTCTTTGACATCTCGTGTGCAACGGGTGATAAGCATCGATTACGACTTATTTTGAAGCAAGAAGCAGTGCTTCAGACTGAATACGTACGTGCGGGAGCAAGTGCTGCACAAATACCAAAGAATCGCACAGAATGTATTAAAACAACAAGAAACTTAAAAATATTTCAACTCGATTGTAGCACTAAGTAGTATTCGGGGTATAAAGCATTTCACGAAAATGAATTAGTTTTGAGTGCGGGAGCGAGTGCGACATTTTTTATTTCCGAATGTGGAATCACTGATTGCGTCTATGCACTAACTAAGCGCGAGGAGTAGGGGACCGCCCCAGTCTCTAGTTGCAATTTCAAATCGAATAAACAAAAATCGACAAGTATGAAATAGAGATTGTATTAGATCGTGCGGGAGCAAAAACGCGATCACGCTCCCTGGCATTTTCGGCCAATATTTAATCGGTTAATATTTGATAACGGTTTTTCTGGACTTGAGGAAGTTATGAAAATAAAATAATATGTCTGTGCAGCGAGCACTGCAATATGTATTTTGTTTTGAAATTTGTTTGTACTATACACGTACACACAAAATCACATTACTAAAAAATGACTATAAAAATGACTAAATACCTACCTTATTTTCCATATATAGATATTTTAAAAATGAAACCAGTTTTTGATTTTTGATTAAAAAATTTTATTTTGTATAAAAGGACACTTATAAATATCCTGAAAATAAATGATGTTTGCTTAAGTTTTTTTTCATTTTGAAGATTTTCATTTTTATAATAATAATTAATCATAATAATAATATAATAATAATAATAATAATAATAGATAGATTAGAAATGAAAATATATTATGTATATATAGTATAAAAGATAAAAAATAAAATTAATTAATTGAGTCTATATAAGAATTTAATATAGTTGTGTTCTATTTTTTTTATTTCTATTATAATTATTTAATATAAATAAAAAAAATAAAAACTTGGAATATAAAATTTATAAACTGTCACACGGACTCAACTATTAATATAAATACAAATAAAAATAAAATATAATTTATTCATTTGCTATGATTACTATTTTATTATTGTTTCGATTCTATTATTGTTTTATTATTTATAAATAATTAGTTATTGGTTTAATAAAGATATAAAAACAAAAGAAACTATTTGATTTGATTGTTGTCTTGATATTGTTATTGTAAACATTGTATTTTATTATTATTATTATTTATTTTTAATCATACAAAAATAGTTTTCCTCGTGAGTGTTTTCTAAATAACTAACGCTAAATTTTCTTTTTTTTTTTGTTATAATTTTATTTTATTTTGTTTTATTTTTTTTTTAAATATAAATTAACACCAAACCATTATGGCAGTAATATAAACATTTTATTATTTATATATAATATACTATTATATATAATTAATTTCATTTAAATAATATAAATTTATAAAAACTTATTTATTGATGTACAAAAAAATTATAATTGTCCAAAAGTTCAAGTAAATGAAATAATTTGTATAAATAAATTCCCGTACACAAAACCAATGGAAGAAATAAATAAATTAATATATGTTGATCAATTTTGTGTGCGGACATTTTGTTTTATAACGAATTATCGAGTGACATGCATTTTTGAATACAATTTTCGATAATAAAAACAAAATGGCGTCCAAATTTACATGGCACGTTTTATTTTATTTTGGAAAATTGTATTAAAAATCTGAATTATTTATTTCATTCGTAGTCAAACAGTTGGACAAACAGCCATATGGATTTTACGTAAAAATGTATTACAATGTTTTTCTCTTTTTTTTTAAAACTTATATAACTAATTTTTAAATTATTGTTTTTTTTATAGTTTTTTACCTAATTATTTATAATAATATTTATATAATTGATTGAATTAAGATTTTGATATAATTTTTCTATAGATCGCGCCATTCTGAATGTTTTTTTAAAATAAAAAATTATATATTTTACAAATAAAATTAGTCCTTGTAACATTGTTTTACAAACAATAAAATGGCGCGCTACTATTAATTGGAATGTTTTCAATTCGGGTTTGTTTCTGATACATATCTAATATATTAAAACATATTTACTATATACTATATATAGCAAAAACTAAAAAATGTAGTTTTTGATTTAAAAAAATTTGGGTAATCGTTGGCATCTTAAAAAATTTTTTTTTATTTTTTCAATTACACACAATGACACTGTTAGAACATTATTATAAATTACATGAGAAACGTTCGGTTCATTGCAATTTATGAATATCTTGTTAAATAATTAATAATTTTAAAGTTTTTCGGTAATCTATTAGTTTTGTAATCATGTAATTATATAAAATCGTTTAAAAAATTATAAAAAAACCGTAAAAGACTAGAAGCGAATTTACTAAAGTTGAAGTTTTTCTTGTTTTTAAATAAATTGTTAGTTTATTATTTGGGGCGCGTTTTTTTCCGGAATCCTAGTATATAAGTCTAATATCAATATGATGTGTATGGTCTCGTCTATACATTATATGGTTGGCAGTATTTTTATATGTGCAGATTTTGCAAAATAATTTACTTATATAAAAAAAAATATTTAAAAGTAAAATTATTAGGTTTTAAGTACGAAAAAAAATCTCTGATCATTTTAAAAAACAAATTATGTAAGCCTATTTTATAAAATATTATTTTTATAGTTTGGCACCCTTGATTTACTAAAATTATTAATAAATATGGATATATCGCTGATACGTAGCTTAATTTAGGTGCATTATAATATACTGTTATATGAAGTTATATACAATTTGAATTGAATTTGTAAAAAAAAAATGTGAATACGTTTAAAACCCCTGCATATTTCTTTAGGCCCTAAAATACGTACTTTGAAATATCCATTTTTATATTACGCTTTGTTTGATTTTTTTTTTTGTTAAATAATTGTATCAAATATGATTTGATGCGATTATTTAAATATTACTTGTTCATCGTCGTCGTCTACTCGCTGCTGCTACTGCGATCATCTGTTGTAACATTGGTTCAGGACTACAAGTTTTTGGTTCACACTGCATTTGCCCATCTCCTCCACATCTATATAAATAAATAAATAAATAATAAAATTTATTCTACGCTCCCTTATTGAATATAATTTTTTATACTTACATGCAACTCATACATGGCCCACTTTGTGATGAAATAATTTCGCCTACTTGATACGCTTGTCCCTTAATTTGACAACCGCTTCGTTTCGCCGCACCCTTATACGCATGATGCATAAAATGTGGCGGTAACGTTGTTGTTGTCGTTGTTGTACTTGTTGTTACATTCATAACGGTTGCCATTTTTACATGACATTCGTACCGTGGACAACAGAAACCAGAAATTGGCTCTTCGCGGCATCCATGAATTGGTGGCGGACATGACTGTTGTAAGCAAATAATATCGCTGCGGAAACAGAAACAGAAATCGCATGGATCATCGCGTGGTATTTGTTGTGCGGATACATAAATTTTTCCACCATATCGACATGTGCCAGGACCAAATGAGGCTGGATCGTCATCTTCCCCGTACTCTTCATCGGGATAGTTGCCAGCATATTGCGGTGGTTGAGGTGGTAGATGTCCATAGGTAGGTGTATCCATAACTGTTGGTGCTTGTGTTGTGAATAATGGATGTGATATTGTTTGCGTGTACGATGGTATTTCGGGTTTGGGCGTTGTTTCCGCTGGTTGTTTTGTATAATCGATTTGATTTTGTGGTGGTTTTTGATATTCATACCCGTGTTGAGGTTTCTTAATTTCTTCTGTTGGTTTAGTAAATAGTTCATCGACCAATGCTTCATCTGGTGTTGTTTGCTGTGTTGTTGTAATATTACTATCGCTATCTGCAAGTCGACTAGGCACATCTGTAACAGTAATTTCTTGATCTTTACTAGCCGTTGTTTGAACTGTTTTTATAGTGACCGGTGCTTCATGTAGACTTGGCTTATCTGTTAAATCTTCTCGATCTTGACCAGGTGTAGTACCAGCTACTTCCTTATCACTATCATCGATCAAATCTGGTTTGCCAGTTAAATCTTGTGGTTCTTTACTTGGAACACTCGTAGATTCGGTTATAGTATCCATATCATCAATTTGGCTTGGTTTATCTGTTGGCTGTTGACCATCGATGCTTGAAGGTGTTTTACTATCAGACGGTGTGATACTAGAGGTGGGTATTTCTCCAAGTTTCTCTGTGTAGTCTTGAATTTCTTCGTCTGTGGCTGGTTGAATTGTTTTAATGGTAACAGATTCCTTATCCGTATCATCAATTGGACTAGGCTTTTCGGTAACATCTTTCGTTGGCATAGATTCGGCACTTGTTGTTGTGGCAGGTATTTCTTTATCACTATCATCGAGATCGACTGGTTTACTTGTCACTTCTGCAGCTTCTTTGCTTGGTGTTGTTTCACCTTCAATAGGAGATGGTTCCGCTGGTTTGGCAGTTTCTTGATCGACATCTTCGCTTGGTAATGTAGTAGCTGAAATATCTGGAGTTGCTTTAGATGGTGTTACTTGAGAACTTGTAGTGGCATCAATATCAGAATCATCAACTGAGCTAGGTATTTCTGTTGCGGCATCTTTGTCAGAATCCTCCAATGGAATTGTATCTTGTTTACTAGATGTTGTAGTGATATCCTTAATAGGAGTTTCTGTGGCTTCGTGGCTTGTTGATGTTTCGCCTTCTTCCAATGGCTTACTTGTACCAATAGCACCATCATCAACAGGGCCAGCCGTAATAATTTCAGGTTCTTTCTCATCGGTACTTGAAATAGGCTCTTCTTTATCTTCATGGCTTGGTTTATCTGTAGCCTCTTGGCTAGGTGTGGTTTCACTTCCAATTGTTTCGCTAGGCTTAACGGGTTCTGCTGTGACAATTTCAGGTTCTTTGTCTTCATCGTCGATTGGACCAAGTTTTTCGATTGTATCTTTGCTTGGTGTGGTATGTCCATCATCAACTGGGCTTGGTTTATCTGTAGCTTCGTGACTTGGAGTTGTTTCACCTATATCCATTGAAATAGGTTTGCCAGTTCCTTCATAAATTGGTTCAGCTGTAATTATTTCAGGCTCTTTTTCTTCAAATGCAGTTGTTGTATCTGTGTCAATTTGACTTGGCGTGGTCGGGCTATGGTAAATTGGACTTGGTTGATCTGTCACACCTTCGCTTGGAGTTATTTCTTCATCGGTTGAACTAGGTTTATGTGTAGCGTCAACAATTGGGCCAACTGTAATAATTTCACTGTCTTTGCCAGATGTAGTTTCGTCATCATCGATTGGACGTGGTTTATCTGTCGAGTATTGGGTTGTGGTATCTTCATCTATTGGGCTTGGTTTATGCGTAGCATCGACGGTGGGACCAGCTGTAACAATTTCAAGATCTTCGCTTGATGTAATTTCGTCGATTGGACGAGGTTTGTCCGTGGCGACTTCGCTTGGGGTGGTTTCTCCATCAATTGGTCTTGGTTTATGCGTAGCATCGACGGTGGGACCAGCTGTAACAATTTCAAGATCTTCGCTTGATGTAATTTCGTCAATTGGACGAGGTTTGTCCGTGGCGACTTCGCTTGGGGTGGTTTCTCCATCAATTGGTCTTGCTTTATGTGTAACATCAACAACGGGGCCAGCAGTAATAATTTCACTGTCTTCGCTTGGTGTAACACCGTCCATCTCAATTGGTTGTGGTTTAGCTGTAGCATCTTGACCTGGTGTTGTTTCTCCAGATTCAATGGGACTTGGCTCGTCTGTAGCATCTTCGCTTGGTGTGGTTCCAGAGCCAATTCTGGTTGGGATACCTGTAACACCTTGACCTACTGTCACCTCTTCAGAGTCGATTGGACTAGGCTTATCTGTAGCAACTTGACTTGGAGTTGTTTCATGATCCACTGGAATAGGTTTAACGGTAGCATCATCAATTATGCCAGCAGTAACAATTTCAGATTCTTTATCATCAACTTCAACCGGGCTGGGTTGTTCTGTAGTGTCTTTACTTGGTGTTGTTTCGTCACTATCCACTGTGCTAGGTTTATGTGTAAAATCAACAACGGGGCCAGCAGTAATAATTTCACTGTCTTCACTGGTTGTGGTTTGGTCAACTTCACTAGGACGTAGTTTATCTGTAGTATCTTGGCTTGGTGTGGTTTTATCGTCCACTGTACTAGGTTTAGGTGTAGCATCAATAATAGGACCAACTGTAATGATTTCACTGTCTTCGCTTGGTGTAATACCGTCCGTCTCAATTGGTTGTGGTTTAGATGTAGCATCTTGACCTGGTGATGTTTCTCCAGATTCAATGGAACTTGGCTCGTCTGTAACATCTTCGCTTGGTGTAGTTCCAGAGCCAATTCTGGTTGGGGTATCTTTAACACCTTCACTTCCAGTTGTTTCTTCAAAGTCCGTTGGACTAGGAATATCGGTAGCTTGACTTGGTGTTGTTTCAAGATCCACTGGAATAGGTTTAACGGTAGCGTCATCAATTGAACTGACAGTAACAATTTCAGGTGCTTTATCGTCACCTTCAATTGGACTAGTTTCTTCTGTCGTGTGTTTACTTGGTGTGGTTTGATCACTATCCACTGGGAAAGGTTGACTTGTGGCATCATCAATCGGACCAACTGTTATGATTTCGCTTTCTTTCTCGCCATCATCAATTGCCGTTATTTTATATGTATTATCTTGAGTTGGTGTTGTTTCTGTATCGTCCAATGGGCTAGGTTTATCGGTAGCTTCCTTGCTAGGTGTTGTCTCAATATCTTCAACATGGCTAGGTTTGGTAACATGCTCTGCAGCATCGGTACTTGTTTCCTCGCCGCCCACTGGGCTTGGCCTATCTGTAACATACTGACTCGTAGTTGTTTCATCAGCGTCAACTGGGCTTGGTCTTTCTGTTGCATATTTGCTTGGTGTTGTTTCACCAATTGAAATTGGCTTATCGGTTGCGTCTTCACCTTGCGTTGTTTCCTCAACATCGACTGGGATAGGTCTATCAGTTACATCTTTGCTTGGTGCTGTTTCGTCGCTTGGACCAGGCTTATCTGTTTTATCTTCACTGGGTATTATTTTGTCATCGTCTATTGGACTTGGTCTATCTGTTGAAACTTCACTTGGTGTTATTTCGTCGATTGAACTAGGCTTATCTGTAGCAACATCTCCCGGCGTAGTTTCGCCAATTTCTCCTGGACTAGGTCTAATTGCTTCTTCTTCGCTTGGTGTTATGTCGATTGGGCTAGGTTTATCTGTCGCACCTTTGCTTGGAGTTGTTTCACCAATGAAACTTGGTTTAGCAGTTGCATCTTGATCGGTTGTAGTTTCATCAGTATCTGGGCTTGGTTTATCCGTTGCATCTTTGCCCGGAGTTGTTTCAGCAACTGAGCTAGGCTTGTCTGTAACATCTTTATCAGTATCATCAAGTGGAGAAATCTTTTCTGTAGCACCTTTAGTTGGTTCTGCTTCGATACTTATAGTAGTAACTTCCGGTTTATCGGCATCTTCTGCTGAAATTGGTTTACTGGTAACTCCTCCATCTGTTACTTGTGGAGTGATTCCGCTATCGATTGGTGTTTCTGGTGTGGCCGTTGTTGTTTGAACAATTTCTTTATCACTACTATCAATTCTACTTGGAGCATCTGTAACGCTGGCACTGTAGTCTGATTCTGCGATTGTTGTTGGTATCACTTCTGGTTCAATCTCTGATTTATCAGTTTGAGATTTCGTTGATGTTGAAATTGGTCCAATGGTTTGTGGTTCATCATAGTGGTCGGTGACTCCCATTTGATTTTGTGGTTCTTCGCCATGAACCGGTGCAATTACAGTTGGATGGGGAACTTCTTCAAGTGGCATCGAGGTTTCCGTTACTTCATCTTTAGAACCTTCTTTTTCTGGGAGACCAGTTTCAATAACGTTATCTAAATCTGTATATTTGACTGAGGTTGTTTCTTTGGTTTCCGATGGTTTAGCGGTTGCATCTTCTGTGGTTTGTACTCTATCTGGGCTACTTGTAATACCAGGTGATGGTACTAATTTAACATCAGATGGTCGTTGTGTAACTTCTGGTGTAACATCGCTTACGGTTGGGGTTTCATCAATTGATCCAACTGTTGTTGTATCATGGTCACCAACTGTTCCCGGTGCATATGTCACTTTTGCAATAGGTGCTCGTGTTGTCTGTAGTACATAAACTGGGACTATGGGCGAGTCGGTCTTATCTGAAGCAACATCACCAACAATTGGACGAACTGTACTGGCTGCTGGTTTTTCCAAATCATCTTCGCTTGGGATGGGTTCAGAGGGTGTTGATGTTTCTCTAGTTGGCTCTTCTGGTAAAGAAGCTGTTGTAACATCTTGAGTTTGTTCATCACCTTCACTAATTGATGGTCTACTAGTGATATCTAAAATTGGAGCTTCTGAACCAATTGAGGAAGTGGAATCAATCGGTTTTCCGGTAGTATCTGGTTCTGAAATCTTATCTTGATCTTCGGTTGGTAGGGTTTCTGTTGGTTTGGCTTCAACCTTTGGTACTTCGTCCAGTGGAGCTGAGGTAATAATTTCACTTACATCTTTGTCAGACATTGTGCTACTTTCAATTGGTTCTTGGTCAGCTGGTTTTTCGTCAGCTGGTGCTGCGCTCGATGGTTTGCTTACGTCAGTCTTATGACCTATTTCACTTTCATCAATTGGTAATGGTTTTGGAGATTCAGTTGAATCTTTGTCGATAGCACTTTGTTCAGTTGGTTCAGATTTGTCAATATCGGTTATCTTATCTTCGTCTGGACTACTTTCTGTAGTTGTTGGTAGAATTTGGATTCGTGTAATTATTGTTTCCTTATCAGTTTGCTCTTCGTCTTGTCCCGATTCTGTAGGTATTTCTTGATCTGGCGTTCCTTCTGTGGAACCTGATAAATCTGATTTCACTGTTGTTTCCATTTCAGGTAATACTGTCACAATATCTATCGTGTGAACTGGTTCTGATGTTTTGTTTAGTCGCTCGGCGAGGGCATCTAAGCAAGCCTTAGTAGTACATCTGTCATCTTGTGATGGGGTTCGTTGTGTTGATATTATTAAATCGCCTTCTTCAGCTGTAGGAGTTTGGTCTGGCACACCTTGTAATAGGTCCTTATCGTCATCACATTTGCCACCAGCGCATGTAATAGCATCATCAGGTTTAGGAACGGTTGCTGCCGTAGATTGCTCATCGTCATCAATTGGGCTTTTTTGGGTTGGAACGACTTGAGGTGCTAAGCTGCATATGCCATCTGAAGAGCCCTTACATTCTTGCGGTGTAATCTTGATAGGTGGCTGAATTATTTCTTCCTGGTCGCATTTACCATCAGCACAAGCAATATCAGTTTGACCTGGTGATACAGTTCCTGATTCGTCACATTTGCCATCAGCACATTCAATTCCTTCCTGAGGTGGTGTGGAGGATTCCGGTTTACCTTGAACTGGCACTGCGGGTTCTGACACTTCATCACATTTCCCATCCACACATAATTCACCTTCTGGTGTACTTTCATATTGATCGTCACATTTTCCGTCAGCGCATGCAATTTTAACATGAGTTTGAGTTGTTGATTCATCTCCTTTGGCAGGAGTTGCGATTTCAGAAACATCACCAGGAGCTGGTGTCGCCGTGTCTGATTCGTCACATTTACCATCTGTGCACGAGATTTCTGGTTTACCTTGATCTGGAGTTGTAGTTTCACTTTCTGGTTTTTCATCACTTTGGCCAGGTGTTGATATTTCTGATACATCAATTTGAGCTGGTGTTTGTGATTCTGGCCCTTCAACTTTTGTTGGTGTAGAAGTTTCCAATTCATCTCTTTGATCTGGTGTAACATGTTCTGGAGTGGCAGTTTCAGCTTCTGGGGTCTCACATTTACCGTAAGCACATAAGATCTCGCCTGGAGCGAGTGTTGCAGATTCTGATTCCACGCCTTGAGGTATTTTTGTGGGTGATGATGATCCATCAACTTGAACTGGCGTAACGACGTCAGATTCAATGACTTGTGGTGGTGTTGCAGTTTCTGATAAATCACAGTTACCATCAGTGCATGGAATTCCGGGTTGCGCTGGTGTTGCAGATTCAGAAATAGGACCTTCGGCAGGTGTTGTTTCTGATTCATCACATTTTCCGTCGATGCAAGTAAGTTCACTTGGCGCTTGTGTTTCAGATTCTGATGTGTCAGACCGTACAGGTATAGTGATTTTCGGAATCACACCAGGAGCAGGTGTTTCAGATTCTGGTGTTGATAATTCTGGTACAATGCCTTGAACTGGTGTTACAGCCGGCAATTCTGGAGCAGCCGCTGGAGCTGTTGTTGCCAACTCCGGTTCATCACATTTACCATCAGCACAAGCAATATCACCTTGCACTGGTGTGGAGGATTCTGGTACAATGCCTTGAGCTTGTGTCGTCAACTCTGATTCGCCGCATTCTCCGTCAGCACATGCTACTTCACTAGCCGGCAATTCTGGAGCAGCTGCTGGAGCTGTTGTTGCCAACTCCGGTTCATCACATTTACCATCAGCACAAGCAATTTCACTTTGCACTGGTGTGGAGGATTCTTGAACAAAGCCTGGAGCTGGTGTAGCTAACTCTGAGCCATCGCATTTACCATCAGTACAGGCTTCTCCGCCTACTGTTACTTCTGGGACTATGCCTGGGGCTGAGGTGCCTAATTCCGAATCATCGCATTTACCATCAGCGCACGCTATTTCACCTTGAACTGGTGTAGAGGTTTCCGGAACAGTGCCTGGAGCTGATGTAGGTAGTTCTGATTCGACGCATTTTCCATCAGTACATGATATTTCATCTGTGGACGATTCTGAGACAACACCTGGAGGTTTTGTTGCTAATTCCGACACGTCACATTTACCATCAGCGCACGCTAATTCACCTGTGGACAATTCTGGGGCAACGCCTGGAGCTGGGGTACCTAATTCTGGTTCGTCGCATTTTCCATCAGCGCATGTTACTTCATCTTGCGCTGATGTTGAAGATTCAGGGATAAAACCAGGAGTGAGGGTCGCTAATTCTGATTCATCGCATTTACCATCAGCACAAATAATTTCACCTTGAGCTGGTGTGGCGGTTTCTGATACATCAATTCGAACTGGAGTTAAAATCTCTGGAGTTACATCTGGAGCTGGTGTTTCGGAATCTGATGCTGGTGTTACTGGTGCTGTATCTTCACAATCCCCGTCTGTACATGAGATTTTACCTTGACCTGGTGTGGTGGCTTCAGAACTGACGACAGGTGGTGTTCCAGATTCTTGGGCTGGTGTTGAAGATTCGTCAGTACATTTACCATCAGCACATGCAATTTCACCCTGGGCAGGTTTAATTAGTTCCGATCCATCACATTCATCACCAGCACATGAAATTTCTCCTTGAGCTGAACCTTCTTGTGGTAGCAAGAAATCTCCATCATCCAGTGGAGCTTGTGCGGATCCTTCGGTTGACGTTACAAGATCTACTCCACATTTACCATCAGCGGTATCACATAGGACTCCTTGTTGGGGTGAAGTATCACAGCGGGAGTTATCACAAATTATGTTACTATTAATACAAGTACATGATAATTGGCATACATCGAACGGTGGCATGATAGAGTTATTGGCGTAGGTTACACCATTTAATAAGCAGCTACCCTCTCCCGGTACAAATGATGCAAATAGTTCATCGTATTTTTCAGTTGGCATTGCGTCTTCCATTTTAAATGTTTTGTTTTCAGTACTGATGACAATTGCTGGTGTGGAAGATTCAGATTCGTCTATCGTTGGTTTTAATGTTGATACAGGCGCAATCTGCGGTTTACCAGTCTTGAGTGTATGTTCATCTCCTAATGGTGTTTGTTGTGTTGTAACATCAACATATGGTTGTTCGCCTTCATCGTGGCTTGGTACTTTAGAGCCAGTAACAACGTCTTCATCTACCGATTGAGTAGTGGGTACGGCTTCGCTAGCTGGTGTTGTAACATCACCAATTGGATATTTGTCCTTACTATCGATTGTTGTACTATCGTATGGTTTCACTGTATTATCTTCTTCGGAGTCCATCTTGTCTTCCTCGCCTGGCGTATGTGGGCGCACTGTAGTACCAATATCAGTATAAAGATGTGTAGTTAGTTCAATCAGTGTATCGTCATCATCAGCTTGCTGTGGTTTCTTAGTGATTACGAGATCATCATCATCAATGTGCTGTTGTAACTCATGATCTGCAAGATCTGGAGTTGGTACATCGTAACTTTTTTGTGTAGTACCTTCGGCTGGTTCAAAACGATCGGTTACTTTAGTCGTTACATCGTCAGTTGATGGAATTTCACCATGTTTGACAGTTGTCGAGTCCATCGGTTCAACAGAATCAAGTGGCATTACCTTTTCGGTAGGTATAACAGCTTCACTGCTTGGTTCTTCGTCGCCTGTGCTAGGAACTGGAGTCTTAGTCTCATCATCAGCATCGTATAATTCTTCTTTAACAGCTTGAGTTGTTAATTCTACTTGATCGTCAGCTTGTACAGTTGTTGCAAAGTCTAATTTGTGTTCGCCAGCATAGCTTATTGGTGTCGTACCTGATGGTTCTTCGTCGAACATACCACCTGCCGTGGTTAATCGTAATTTTATATCTTGCTCTTTTTCATCATCTCCAACTCTGCTTGGCACATCTATATCTTCTCTAGGTGTAGCTTCTTCATCTACGCCAGAATCGGTTATCATTAAACCAGGAACAAGAGTCGTTGGTCTACTATCATCAGTATCTGCTTGTTCGGTTGGTTTGAATGTTGTGATTTCGGTTTTTTCGGTGGCATAATCCATAGGTTCCAACATTGTAGTATTTTCGGGCATATCACATACATATTTATCTGGGCAGCATTGGCCTGGTTTTGGTGGTTCTGCTTTACAGTTTTTACCATTATTTTCTAATGGTGTGCCACACTCTTGTACCGCACATACAATATCACCCTTCATGCAGTAACAATATTGACAAGGATCTTCCATATTGATCATTTCACCATCGGAATATAAATCTGTATCGTGTATGCATTCGGTTATTGCTCCCGGCATTAAAGTGGTGGTAGGTAACATGAAGCCAGGTGTTGGACGTTCTGTTGTTGTAGTCTCATCGTCAATCATGAGTATTCCGGAATCTTGATCGTGTTCTAAAAATAATAATTTCTTTTGTTTTTAAAGTATTCTAAGGTATATGGGCGCGCATAAAACTTACCACAATTGTAACGAACAGGGCAGCATACTCCCTTATTGTAAATTGGTTGACAACCATCGACATGTAACGTACATTCTTGCATGACGCAAGCAGTCATATTTCGGATACAATAACATAATTCACATGGTTTGCGTGGATTTGATGGGACCTGAGCACCTTCTGGATAGAATTCACCTTCGATTGAACAACCATATTTTTCAAGTCCACCAACTGCAGTGATTGGATCGTGTGTTGTATGATGATTAATCTCAACTGGCACTATATAAATTAATTAGCGATTAATAACAATAATAAAATTTTATTTTTCTAGGATTTACCTTCTGGGCACGTAATAATCGGGCAACATTGATCTTCACGTCGCTCGACAACGCAATCTTGTCCGATTGGCTTAGTAAATGGACACACACGCAAATAACACATTAGCATACGATTGTGGCACGTACAATTTAAGCATGGCTCATTTGTTAATATCCTATCTCCTTCGTAATAGTGATTATAATTATAGTAACAACTATTTGATTCTGCAAAAATACAACAAAAAAAAAAAAAATATTTAAAACTGCCATAAATACGAGTTTATGTCATTAATCAAATTAAAATCATAGTACATATATAACAACAAAATAATTGTTTGATTGAATTGAATTTAATTTTGCTATCCATGCGCGCAGTTGAAACTGGAGATTTGGTAAAATGTAATGAAAGACATCACAAACAAAAAAAAAAAAAACAATTTAAGAATAATATTAAGATGTTTTTAACGCGAATTTCCGTTAAAAAAAAAATCACTCATCATTTGCTATACGCTACTTCCTCGAGTATAATTTAGCAAATTATAGAACAGTTATTATGTAAAACTGAGACAATCGCCGTACATAAAATAATTGTTGATAATTTTGGCGCCCAACGTGGGGCATCTAGGATAATTATGCAATTTATAGTGACTATAGGGTTCCATTGTATTACTTAAGGCTGATTCCGTTATTTTAACATCCGATATAATGAGATCTTCTTTTATGTACGGTTTTTATATATATATATATTTATATAGCTTAGACCTTTTTATGTTTAAATAATTGAGCTACGTAATTTCAATTCGCTATCGTGTAATTTACGTTAAGTAAATAAATACATTGACCTTATAGTGTACTATTTTGTGGTGTTGGTAATAATATAGCTCAGTAATTTACGTAATGTATCGAATATAATTTGGGGAGTATAATAGTGGTTATAGATTCTTAGCTGTAGCCAAACGTTAATATAAGATGGAAATTGATTTGTATTATTATTTTATTAAGAGGAAATAACCATTTCAAGGTAACTTGGTCTGTTTATTTTTAATTTTAAAAGAAGAAAACAAATTTTTGCATCATCTTCAATTTATGTTTTTATTATTTTCCTGCTTTTATAAATCATTGTGTTCTTGGTTCAAGGTTGTCTTCCGTTGATGATGATGATTCAATGCGATAAGATTGTGTATTATTAGAAAAAAAATATTAAAATTGCGCGTTGTGTTGCAAATCGTATATTAAATGTAAAGAACCAGTGAACCATTTATATTTTCATTTTTTGTGGTTGGCAATTTATAAATCTCAAGAAGTCCATCATTTATATATGTATATAAAGTTCTAATTGGACTGGTTCGGTATTACATTTACCATTTTATACAATAAAATGTGAATAAACTTTGTGCGGTTGCAATAAAATAATGCATGCATATATTCCGCCGCGGTTAAACCTCCTTAAAATCTGCTGAAATATATTTATAACGAAAATATAATTTATTACTTGACTTTTTATTACTTTTTGTTGTTTTAGGTAACAAGTGGCGAATTACAAATTATTTATGTGATGCTTAACGAGCCGTTCGTGATTGACCAATCTCATATTTATTGCTTTTATGAAATAAAATTTGGGGAAGCAATTTACGAAACCACATGGATAATAATATTCAGATGTATTGTATAAAATGATAAATAAAAATGTCCAATAAAATGTTACGGTAAAGAAATTAAATACGGGTAAGATTTTTTAAGATTTTGTCTCTTTTTTTGTATAATAATAGTTGTAACGGATTCCGTGAATAATTGTATAGTTTATATGCAAAAATTCACCGTATATCATACAAAAAATATACATATATTTTTTGCTTATGTGCGATATCATTGGATCGAAGAACTTGATTTGCTGTTATTTTCTAATTTTTTTTTTTGGTGTGATCTATGTCTTCAAAATCGTAAACAGTTTTGTCATTTTGTTTAACTTACCAACAGTGTCAATCTCAGTGCTATCGTATACTGGCGCTGCAAATAACAAGAAAATAATTACATAATTAACAATGAGTTATAATATGTTATGCGGTAATATAATTATTTTATTTGACGCATATCACGAGCGCATAATGAAGTTAGCTGCGGAATTTCAAATATGTTGATGATAGATATAATTGAGGAGATAGTATAATGTACATCATTGTCATCGCAGTAAATAGTTGTGTTACGTTACTATCCCACAGTAGCTATCATCACGGCATAACACAACATACATTTTATAATACTTTAACAAATGAAATAAAATACCTTTGGTGTATTTTTCTTGTATTTTCTTTAAAAGAACTGTTGTGCAAAGAAATAAAAATTGTATTTTTTTATGTTTTTACATTAAATCAATTCCATACACAATAAAAAAGAATAAAAACAAGGCACCTTTGGTGGTTTGAGAATTTTTTTTTACTATTTTTTCTCGTTGAAATATTACAATTATAGCCGAATAGGAAAAATGGTAGAAAAAACTTTAACATTTTTTTTTTTAAATAAGACGAAGAGATTAGAGGCTAATGACCTAAAACTATATATATATATATATATATATATATATATATATATATATATATATATATATATATATATATATATATATATATATATATATATATATATATAAAGTACGTTTTTTTAATTTCTGATGTACAAATATTTGTATTTTCTTTTTTTTCTCGAATTGACCATGATCAAATATATCTGAACGAAAAATAAAGAATTAATTGGTTAACGGCCTTAAACATAACAATACATGATCTATGTGTATATATGTTTTATATGTGTAGTAGGAGAGATCTAGGTATTGGTGGAAAATGAAACTGTAAATAAGAAAAATGTTTATAACAAACATGATTGCAAACTGCAACTTGTTTTTTTATATTTTTTTTCTTCTAACGTTTTATCTAAATTTATAGATCTAAAAAAAGTATCTAACGTTTTTTTAAGTATCGGTAGTATCTAATTAGAGGTTAAAAATATAATCCTTGACATTGTGCTTGCAACGTAATTTTTTTTTATTTTTTTTTTTATACATTTTCAATGAAAGTAAGATCATGATCACATACAATAAATGTATAATATAAGCATCACACAGTATATTATTATATTACAAGTCACATTATATTATGTATTACAAAATGTTTGTAATAAAACCGGATTTTAGAGCAGCGCAATAATTGAAAAACGAACTATTTTATAAGAGTTGCGGATTATATTATTGTGTTGTTTATAGGGTTTGTGCTATTATGCAAGTAAGTAGATTACGTGATCGTGCTTATCGTTATAGCGCATTTAATCAACTAATTTCGTATACATAGTATAAATAAAGTTAGATACGTCATCTACTAATTTTTGCGTAATCGTGTCGATAACGTCGACTACTCGTACACTACGTCGACTACGTCAACTACTCGTATACAACGTCGACAACAACTATGTAATTCACACCAGTATTAGTCAATTGCAAATTATTCAAGTAACTTATATAGTGTTCCTCACACTACGATAACAAAATCTTCAAAAATTGATAAACCATAAATTTAACTTGCGAACTTGCGAACTAAATTTAAGTGTATTGTGTTTTACGCCATCTATTATTAACTGGCACGAACTAAAATTAAAATAGTTTAGTCGACAATATTGGTATCAGGCACATTAATTTCTGACTGTATTTGGTCTGAAATTAGCGTGTCTGATACCAAGATTTTTTAAAAATTCTAAACAAAATTTTAACCATATAAATGTATGGAAATAGAATGAAAAGTCCCTTGAAGAAAAGTCTACCATGCCCGGAAATGAACCGTTACCCACTTAAATTGCATTTCAAATTTTTTACCACGGCAGATTATCTTGTATCATGTAAATGCCAATAATTCTTCTAAAAATTATGACAACTCAATTGTTTTTCCATAATTTTAAAAGTTTACAGAGTTGTGAATGAAAATTTTGAAAACATTGGTGGAATTAATAATTTTTGAAAAAATTGTTACTTCGTTTTTATCTAATCACGCATGCATAGTTTTTGGATATTAACAATTCAATGTTGTGCTTGTTGAAAAAAAAAATATTATTACTTGTTACAAGTCAAAAATGTATTTAATTTATCAAAATGCCTCACTGTTCTTTATTTGTTTATTTATTTATTTTAAGAACACCAGAATGATACTTTAATCAGAGATCATTTCGCCAATTTACTTCTGTAAGCATTTGATGATTGCATTACGCCACAATTTATACATAATGGAATGGAATTATAGCATGTGGAAAGCATTAGTTGAAAAACTAATAAAGTAGATTTCTCAAAATATTTAGGGAAATCGGCTGAGATACTCGTGCCAAATTTGACGAATTTGACGGTCGTCGGCCTGATTTCAAAAACATCACCTCATCGCTTAATTATTCGCTAGAGCTATTCCAAGCAACTCAATGCTATAATGACGTAAGAACTAACTAGAACTAAATTTTGTATACGTTGATGGTAGTGTGTCCAATCCAGCAGATAGCAACAGAAACCACAAATATGTAAACCATTTTAATAGAAGCAACAGAAAAGAAGGAAATGCAAGGAGAATGAAAAACATCTCCGAGTCTAGGTCGTCGTAGGAGTTGATCCCTATTCTAACGAATAATTTGCGTGATTTAGGCTATTTCGAACCGAATATTTATTTGTGGATCCTATAACTTATTCAAATAAGTAAGCTGGCGAGGAGAACCGAGTATGCACTGTGTAAGCACAGTTCACAAATAAAATCGCAGTGTACCGAGTAAAATTACCCAGGTTGAATAAAAAAATACGAAGTATTTTTTGACAGCGCACTGCCTGCTCGGGATGAATTAAAAAATAGGCCCAGTAATGCGTTTTCACGTTGCTGTCAAAATAAGTAAGCAAAATTATTTCGAACGACTTTTGCTTAACTATTTAAGATGGCGGCAAATAAGTTTGAAATAAGTAGTAAGTAGTCCAGCTGTTTTCGAAACGAATACTTATTTGTGGAACCTAATATGTTTTCATGTCGCTGTCAAAACAAGTATGCAAACTTAATTCGAACGAGTTTACTTACTTATTTAAGATGGCGATAAATAAGTAACCCGTTTCGAAAAGGACAGGGTGTTTTCCAAACACCGACGTATGACAGACTTATTTAACGCCATCTTGAATAAGTTGGTCAAGCCATTCCAATTCATTGAATCGACTTATTCGTGACGTAATAACAAAAAACAAAACCCAATTTTTTATATGTAAGAAAAAAAATTATTTGACATGTTGTTCGTTGTTAAATGTTATTTATATAAGGCACAATTTCGGAGATATTTCTGTGTAGACTCACTTATTCAAATGTCTCCTCGCGAGGTTTTATATTTGAATAAGTAGGTGTCCACAAATAAGAAAATTGTCTACATTGGCGACGTAGATAACGTGTCGACAATTGCATAGATCACATTGCGTAAACTACCTCGCCCATCTCTGATTATTTGTTAAAACGAAAAAAATAAAAAATCTTCATGTTCAACATTAAATTCATTATAAGGTTCTTGACATATTTTTACCGTAACAATTCAACATATGTATATACAATGTATGTATGTTATTTTTTATCACAAGAAAGAACACACGTCTTTCTTTCAACAAGAATAAAACACTCGTATAAAATTGGTATACATTTTAGAGATCATGTATTTAGACATGGCAGGTCCAATTTGCAACCGATTATAAAATATCTGTACATCCGAATGCACATTCTTCAATTTTTTTTTATTCAATGTTATCCGACCATACATAAAACCAAGGTTTTTGGTGCTGCATGTTTTTTTTTTTTAAGTTTTTGGTATGCATTGTTGATTTTTTAAACAATACCATCATTATTAATACATAAAGCATAAAAACAACGAAAAAACAAATTCCAATAACACTAAAAACCTATTATGTATATATGGTTGACATAAATTAAAAATAAAAGTGAACTTTATGGTTTTATTATTACACAGCGCGCACACTTAATAAAAAGAGAGTAGAAAATTATTAATTAATAATTATTTATAAGAAAACAAAAAATGAAAACACAAAATAAAAAGTGAAAAATGTGTTATCTAATTTTATTATTGTTTATTAATATTTTTCTTCTTTATTTTATTTTGGAATTTAATTTTACTTTTAACGCTTAACCGTTACGATTTTTATTTTTTTTGAGGTTATATGTTTTTTTTATGATAGAATTATGTAAATTATGTTTTGGTTATGTTTATTGGGATTCTATAAAATTTATTGGTGTGGTATCAGATTTTATGATCATTATTCACTTTTTATAGACCTGAAGTTAGCCTAAATTTGAAACTTATAAAAATGTTCATCATTCTCTTTTTTACACGAGGCAGTAGTTTAGCCTAACAGTCTACTAATCAACAATAGTATAATCTGAGTGACATTTTATCTGAGTTTATTACTTTACAGTGTAATATTTAGGAGTTTGGGACCCTACTGTGTTCGCCGATATATTTTTACATTATAACTCAAAACAGTCATCGCTCTCCATGCGTTTCGAAATTTTTGCTTTTGTTTCATCATTCAGTGACTTTTAAACACGAATTGTGAGTAAATGCGTTATCCGATTGCGATTAATTTGGTGTCAAACGACAATAGCTTTTATATTTTTTAAGAGATAACGATTTGTGTCAATATAAAAGTTTTGTAAGATTTTTTTTTTAGAATGTAAATGCGCTACATTCAATAAGAGGTGCAGTGAGGATAACATAAATGCTAACTTAAAGACGAATCTATAATAATGGAACTTGTGTCACTTGATAAAGCACAAGAATTATAGTAGAAACCTCAAACCTCAGTCACAAGCAGAAACCTCATTCAAACATCATCCACCGTTCCAAAAAAAAAATTACTCGAGACCATTAGTATGGTGAAACCAAGAAGATGGATATTTTTCAGTGGAATTCGCCTACCAGTCGGAGATGCACAATTTAAGAGATTTGTGAGAAATAATTATCAAATTTTAAATTTAAACGCGGTTAAAATCACCCTAAAAGTAAATGAGTGTCAATGACGTACAATTTGATTCTATGATCAATTATGATGATTGGCCAAAGAAACCTGTAAAGGAATTTCAGTTTCCAACAACCACTAGTTTTTTCGGAATACAAGAAACCAACGGAACTGCAAAACAATTTAAAACTTACAAACTGAACAACTCAACACGTAACTTCAATGATGGTTTCAATATATGTACGTGCCACGGATGAGGTTGGTGATATCAACGCAATTTGATGTACTTTTCGCGCTCCGAAAATCTTATCAATACAGCGAGAGTTAATACCATTAAAATAGAGATGCAATGTGTTCATCTTCAGAAAACTACTCAAAATTTTTTCATTTATTTATTTTTAAACAGGGCAACCTCCCTTTAATGTATACAATTTATTTTGCTTTATTTTATATTATATATTTTTTTATTTTTAAAAATTAAATTAAAAAATATATTTATAATCCCGATTACCAAAAAAAAAAACTTCGAAGACTTGTAAACAAAAATTTTCTAATTTCTATTGAAAAACAAAAAATTCTCAATAAAATTTCCGTTTCACCGTAATAAAAACACTGTACCAAAACTATATCTTCGAAGTACCAAAATGGTAATGAAAAAATATTGGGAGATCTCCACAACTCTAAGGCCGAATAATATGTGTTAACATTGCGAAACTGAAACGAGAGGCTCAAATAACATCCATCCTGAAGAATATTAACGGATATGAGTTTTATCTTGTCTAGATAAGAAGTAAACACTTAGTAACTTCGACTAGTTTAAGTCTATTTTAATTTGTGTTGCCTTAGACGATAAATTGGATAGTTATAATTTTAAAAAACACTCAAACTACAGTACATCCGCCAATGAAGCTATGGTTACTTATCAATCTAAAGCTGATTGCAGTGATCTAATCTACGCTCTAGAAGCTTCAACATCGTACTTGCAATTACGAAAAGGCGAGCCTTTCTCACTTTGGATGTCAACCACCATGTCAACAAACTTATTTAGGAGTTGGATTATATTAATTACGATACATCAAATAGGTGCAAAATAGTCCGGAAATGCCAACAAGAAGACGTTCAATACAACTGGGATGACCGCGAAGGTCCAAAAAGAGAATTTTGACCACATTAAGAATGTTCCCATATAAAATTCAGCTTATGTAAACTTTAAGACTGACAGACTACCAAGAACGGCTTAATAATGAGCGATAAAGCTCATTTTCAATTGGCTTCGTAAACAAGCAAAACTGTTTGGACAAGAGAAAATCCAAGATCAATTCTTCAGCGACGATTACATTCACTTAAGTGTAGTGTTTCACGCGGAATTTCGTCTGAAAAGATCTTTGGTCCATATTTCTTCGAAAATGAAGTAGGCATAACCAGATGTGATCCCAACAAAAATCATCCAAGTGTGAAATTTTGAGAAAAGTTATGAAAAATGTGTTAGAGAGTGCAAGAATGTGTGAAGAAGAAAATGGTCATAACTTCCGAGACATTTTTCACTGCATTGAAAAAACGAATTAAATCAAATAATAAATAAAAAAGTTAAAACATTAACACTAGAACGGCCTTTTTACACCATCCTGTATTTTATCAATCAAGTTGAAAATTATCAAACCAAACTAAATAAATCATTAGGTACCGCTTGTGACTCTAATGTCATGCATTCGAAACGACCAAGAATTTATCTCCTAGCATTTCATTTGCGATGTCTGCCACGTGATCTCATAGCGAACATTGTATACGTATTTAATACGTCTATATGGATCTCATCTATGCGTGTTCCAATTATGGTATTATGATTCTTGTTATGATTGAAAATGTCACTTCGTCATGTACAATACTGTGTCATTAATTCTTCATTGGCGATAGGCGAACCATATCCGAGTTTTCTTATTTCTTTTTATGTCATATCTTTCACCAATAATAGGCAAAGGTTAAAACAAAAGTATTAATAAATGCGTCATGTTCTTCTACTTTCCCTTCTTTGCTTATTATAGGTCGATAGGTCAAAACATCGTTGATGTAAAAGACAAGTGAGATTCAAATATACGAGTACCATCGGCGGTTACACAAACTGTCAAAATTTCATCGAGTTAACGAGATATTGGTTTTGACGTTGTATTTTAACGTCAGCTCAACTCAACGATTAAAGAAAACATCATACATTAATCGTCGAGATACAGCTTGACAGATTTTGGGAAGTTTGTCAATTTTTTTGTACGCAGTTTTAGAATTTTTCTTTGATGTACCCAGTAGAGGTCGGCACGCACCTCGAGCTAAGATAAATTTTAACATAATAATTTTCCTCTAACAAATATGCTATATCAAAATATTCCGTTCCAGCTTTATAATACAAAGTTTTTTAATATATTTTGCAATGAAGCTCCGATGAAATTGAATGTATGAATTTAGCTTAACACGGCCGCGTTCCAACCTTTAGCGATCAAACCTTGTCAAAATCAAGTCAATTAAAATTAGAATGTAATACTTTGAAAGTGATTCTCAAGTCTTGAAGGGTGCTGTCTAGTTAAATTTATTGGTGCAATCAGAGGTACTGTATATTATTCTGTCAAAGAAACAGATTATAATTTAAGTAAATTTGAATTGAGGTTTTCAATTCCAACTAAAATGAAATTTTGGAAAAATCCAGTTTTATACGATTTCGAGATGTTAAAGACGTCGAAAGATTTTTGAAAATAAGAATCATTAACTATTTCAATCACTATGTAGCTATTTTATCCCATATGGTCCCCTGGCAGCCGAATTTTCATACTATTTTTATTCTTTAGTACATCAAGACGTAGCTGAAATGCAATTTTAGAAATAGAGTTCCCGATACTATTATTATGTAAGTGTAATCGTATGGGCTACAAGTGGATACTCCCTAATTAAATATTAATTCTTGTAAACTATTTTCACAAACTATTTTCTGATTTTTCCTGAATCAAGTAACGATGATTCGAAACTCGTTTAAAGAACTTCGAAAACTTAAGCTATACCTTTATAAGCCCCAGTCCATAATATGATCCAGCCGAGTGTCATGACCCCATGATCGATCACTATATAAAAGATTATTACTTTTCTGCAAATAATTTTTTGATTTTTGGATTCGTGAGCCATTATAGCAATAACTATAAAAAGAATCTTCTCCTTCTTGGGTGACTTGTACATTGAATTCTGTATTCTTGATGCATTAACCTCATTTCTTGAGAAATTGCAAGTAATACAGAATTTTTTTCATTCAATATTGCTCAATGTGCTGTTATAGCGGGAATAATCGCCATATACGACATTTTCAGTTTGAAGTGATGGAAATGTGTCAAGTAGATTATTATGGTTTTTCAAATACAATATTTTTTTTTTATTGTACATATTTATGAATACAATATTATATACGTATAAGCTGTTTCAGCATCATTTTTAAGGTATTTCAAGTCGTTTAATTTGTGATTTTGTAAGCCAAATATATGACTTTGTGGTGCCAAAACTCACAAACTTAAACTCTTCGACATATAAATGTATATGATACACATCAAATATTTTGGCTATAGGCGCCAATTTTTACATAAGTCATATAGAACGCTAGTATCTTGATTTAATACTATACATTAAATTGACGTGGGTGCTAATCCTACACGAAGTTATATATAATACTTTTGGATATTAAGTTGTTACACCTGCGATTTAATTATTTTATGCATACAAATTCAGTGAACTTGGCGAAACCACGTGCGGTATACAACGCAAGCTTGCGTCAGATTCAGCTGTGCGACCTAAGTGTTTTTTTTTAATTTACACGTTTTCTTATATGTCGCGTCGTTAGAAGATGCTATTCACACTAAATATGATTTGATATCAGATAGACACGTAATCTTAATAAAATTTATTTATAAACATTTATATAACTAACCTGCCCCAACAGTAAATGTTAATATGTTTAACCGAACTTCATGGGCTGTGTTGTACTTGGGCACTAAATTAATAAACCTTTAACAAAAATTATTCTTTTTTCTTGTATAAATTTCATTAAGTGGCGTCCGTCAGTAGACACGCAATCGTTTATCCCAATTTAGATAACAAATTTGCGAGCTAACAAGAAAATATCATTGATTTAGTTTTTATGTAAATTTTAAAAAGGGCACCGAACCCACACAAACATTTAACAGTTTGTGCTTGAGGGCGATTTGGCATAACTTTTGTGTAAGCGATATATTAATGACTCCATCTAAATATAATATTCGTTTAACATAATTTGACTAACTGTGAATAACCTACATGGGGCGCTATACAAATGTGCAAATAACTTACTTAATAAACGTAATTGATCTAGACGAGTGAATTAGTCACGCAGACGGAGGGATTAGTTTGATTTTGGTGATTACTGTAGTAAATGAATATTTAACAAGTAGTTTTATGGGCGTACCATTTTTTTGGTTGGCCAGGGTTTTTTTGGGTTTTTAAATATTTTTTTTTTAAATTGTGTCTTTTTAGCACATAAAGTTAATTAAAAATTAATGCAATTTTTAAAAGTACAAAAGTAGTAGTATAGTAAATTTAACATTTTTTGATATATTAAGGGATCAGTTTCAATGTAGATTAGCAGTAAAAATAAAATCAATAAAGGTCACATAACATATCAAAAAACAGGATTGTCCATTTTTTGTTGGGATAAACGCGAGAAATATTGTTTTAACTTTTTTAAAATAAAAATTAAAAATAAAAAGATTATGATCTAGATCAGTACACTAGTCGTTCCTACATTGCTAATCTTGATCAAATCAATTTATACAAGATTAGTACTAAAATCAATCTGAACAACTATATAAGTAAACAAGAAAACTATTTTCGTCTAAAATATTACACAAAATAGTGTAAAAGTAACAATAAAATTGTGAATACACAAAAAATAATCTCTAGTCCACCTGGTATCTTTATGATTTCTAATCTGCAGTCTGCGTACTTGGTATTACTTTAGTTACACCTTCTTGCTTCTATTATTATTTAACGTCTTGCTTATACTACGGATTACAATAGATTAATTGGTTTTGTGGAAATCAGTTAGTACATTAACCAAAAGAAGTACATTAACCAAAGTAGTAATAGTTAAAATTTAATTATTTTACTTAATAAAAATTACTTTCCAGAAACGCCTAAATGACTTCTACAAGTAAAGTACATTTTGAGTTCATTTCACATACTGAACTAACTTTGAATACATTCAGGGTTTTTGTGTGTGTTAACCTCTTAAAAAATGATAGCCTTAAGAAATCAATTGTTTTACAGATATTTAAAAATGAGTTTAATGATTTTATTTGTGTTTTAATAAATATAAAAATTTAAATCATTTAACTAATGTCGCCAAATGTAGATACCTGCAAGACTTGTGATATCTTAAAAACTCAAATGGGTATTGCTGAACCGGATTCTACCGAAAAAATAATCTAATAACGGAACAAAAATCTCACCATTTGGATGCAGATCTAGCATCCAATCCAAGGAAAATGATAAACAAACAGCAAAGAATAATCCTCCTACAATGCCTTCTAACGACATATCTGCAGACCTCAAAAACCTTTGTAAAAATTTACCATCTGAGGGATTGGTATACCGGTTTATTCGGTGAGGAGAGAGATATTAATTCTATGTTAAAACACTTTTTAAACCAATAAATATACAACGACGAGGTATCCAAACGATATCAATTCAGAAACTATTAGCAATGCAAAGAAGAAGATCTTATGGATTTACTAAAATGATTTACTGAAATAATGAGGAAGACGAGGGCCTAATTTAAATAACAATGGAAATCAAGCACTTATTGGATTATGATTGCACTATTCAACCAAATAGCTGGATGTATTTTATTTATGATAAGATTTTTTAGTGCATATTCAATAAAAGTTAGTCGATTAAGGAAATCAAGATAGAAGTTAGATTATTCGCAGATATGTCGGATGTTTCCGACAATATAACGCTCTGGCTCATTACATACAAAATATTATATCGGACAAATACCTTTTCACCAGTTTTTAAAAGCAGTTCATCGTTTTTCGAAATTCGTTTCTAAAACTAAACTAGCCGTACTGAAAAATGACAAAAATAAACTTAAGTGGTTATGCCGTGTAACCACAGATTTATTAATTGATTTGCCATCTAGGGACAGTAAAGCAAACTCCAATTAAATCGTCATTGCGGCGTAAAACAAAAAAAAAATCGAAATTTCAATTATTTTCTATTTTCTACGACATTTCAAACCCAATCTTGATAATCGTGTATTAATATACCTCAATTTTATAGTACTTAACATTCTGTGAAATATTAGGAAAATTGATTTGTATAAAGAAAGAATTTGGTCAATTGGTCAAGTTGAGTACCATACAGCCTTAAAACCTCAGTTATATTCATAATTTGCTTACCAGTCTTTGCTTTTTTATGTCGTGCGACAACAAAAACCTCATATTACAAATATTAAAAACCTGGTTTTCCATTTTTTAGTTCACGTCATTTTATTTGCATTTTGCATTAAAATAATAGAATAAGAAAGTGGGTAGCCATTTCGATCTGTGATGAATAGTTGTATTTCGCCCACATCATCATTAAGTTAATTTGGTTTCTTAGAGTGTTAACCTCTAAAAATAAATATCAACATGTTAACGAACCAATCCAATGATGCATATTTTTGCATCGAACGCAAATTCAAATTTTATCAAAAAACTAATACTTTGTAATTTTTTTGGGGATTTCCTATGCTTAGGTATGAGTATCATGAACATCATGAATCGGACACGTTCTAAATAATACCCGGCTATTATAACAATTTAAACCAAACTTTGATTTAGTTTTGACACGGATTTTAATAAGGGCTCCAACCTACATGGTGTCAAATGTATTCATTACTATTCAATATGAAATTCAATCAACTTGACCGAATTTGAGTTGCGGGCACGACATATTAGGTTGACTAACGTAAAATTACTGTCATCAACATGCTATTTTCGCACATCAAATATCATTTTAACCGGTCGTACGATTAATAATCTTAATTTAACTCGTTTATGTAAATTTAGATAACTAATTTGCTTGTCTAAATTGTTTCTGACATGAATTTAAAAAAGGGCGCCGGAATCCACATGGGGTCATTTATCTAATTTTATTTGAAACGACTTCATTGATTTATTAGATTCATTTGGATTGACACAGTAGTACATATTTCTTTTTTCTGGTTTAAAATTTACTATTAACGAACCTCAAACTTAATTGAATTATTGTTTATGTAAATATTTGTTTGTAAAATTATTTTTTATAGCACGATGTGTCACATAACCAATATGTTATTTTCGCACACGAAATATCATTTCAGGTCAACACAATTCGTAATTTCATTGGGCGCCAAAATTTAGATGGGGCCTAATTGATAACTAATTTCTTTGTCACGAAAAATTGATTTATGCCTGGCACAAATTTGAATAAGGGCTCCGAATTCAACATGGGGCCACACATAAATATTATTTGAGTATCAAATTAATAAAACTCTATAAAAATGCAATAAACTTGGATAAATGTGAGTCGCGCGCGCGTCCACACACAGTGCATCATACATATGTCAGAATGACCTGAAATTCATAATAATATAAAATACACAAATATAAGAAAGTTAATGATATGTAGAATAAATTATATCATTAATAAGTAACATCAGGCGCGAATAAATACGCGATATGTTAATATTCTATCAGTTATTCAAATATGTAGTCTAAATTTTTTGTGGTCTTCTCACACCAATCGCCATATATACATATTCAATTTGAGGTTATTAGGTTTTAACAAAATAAAAATTTCGAATATAATCTGTGCCTGCAGTATAGCATCTAGAATACTAAATTAGTATTCGGATATTAAAACACAGCAAAAATTTATATATCTATTTGATTGAACAGTTTGTTGCTATACATAACCAAAAAATTTTATGGTTTATTTAGCATTAATTTTTTTTTTACTCAATGACGTGAAGTTAGGAATCGTGTGTGATTTTAATAGCCGTCTAAATCTCTTTTTTATTGTTTCGTATTTTTTTTTTTGGTGATATAGTTTAAAATGTGCATTTAGTTTACGTTTGATTTTTAATATCCATCTTTAATTTACCTTGAAATTGTGTAAAAAGTAAACTAAAATATAACGTTACATAAAAAAGTCATATAAATTAAAGCTAAATAAGACTGTTTACCGTTTCAATTTGATTTATGTAGATAGATATATAACATAAGATTGTCGTACGAATGTCCGAACTAATACTCGTAAATTGTACACTTGCTGTGGAAGGTTGTTGTACCTATAAAATACACAACTCTATTATTTAACTCGAATTTGACGAAAAGTAACAAATAAAATAAAAAAGAAGAAATTGACATTTGCAATTTAGTTTCAAAGTTGTATACGGTGTTACGCCACTAATACTATTATTTTTATTTTTTTTTTGATATACAAGACGAGTCTCATGAATCACAAACACATATATATATATAGTTATATCCACGAGTAGTTATAAAATTTATACGTTGATGATGGAAAGAAGAACATTTTCTTATTTATTTATTTCATTCTTGTTTTACTAAGAAATTCTATAAGGAATAAGTTACGATATTAAATATTTATAGTAAATAATAGTAATATTTACATTACGTATACACAACAAGTTGGTGCGCTTGGGATCGCGGAGAAAGAAAAGAAAGTACCTTCACATCATATTTTTATTATTGTTGCATTTACATATTATGATAATGATGATGCTCATCATGATATTATTTGTGATGTGTGTACAGTATGAAGTTAGAGATGAAATGTAATCGGCGCAAATTAGTGATATGATGTTGATGATGATTACATCATTATAAAAATTATCTTAAAATAAAATAAAAAAAACTATTGGGTTAACGTTTGTTTCTTAACCAAAAAAACCGTTACGATTTATTAATATTATAGTTTTTTTTTTTTTTTTAAATTGAATTGACTTTTGTGTATATTTATCCATATTTATCTCATATACGTAATATATTTCTCAAAGTCAACGTACGACTGTTTTGTTTCTTATACTTATGTGTGTATATACAAAACTTAAGTAACTCAAAGCTCATTACGCTTAGTTAAAACTACACACAGTTATATTCTGAAGAATATTATGATAATTTGCTTTGCATATCTTAAAGTAGTTGGTGGTGATTTGTCGTTGTTATAAATAATCTAATACCCATTATGTATTCTTACACTTTATTTCAACAAAAGTATTCTGCTAAATTTTTAGTTCATACCTATAATATGTATATAAATAATAATAGTGATAATAATAATAAAATTAAAATGTAAAACTTTTTATTTTATTATTATTTAAGCTGCATTTTAAATAAATCACGTTTTAATAGGTATTTCATTTCGCATAATATGTTTCTCTATTTTATTTAATATAATATGTGTATAAAATTTATTCCGCGTGTCCGATAATATAAAACATTTTTTTTTTTGTCAGACACTTTTGTTATAATACGTATATTATGTATTCAGACCCATAATATATTCTATGTTGATACACAGTTACAAGAAGTGTATGCATATGATATAAATTAAATACCACCTTCTTGCGCGCGCTCTCTTTTAGATTCGATTTTTTGTGTACCGTACATAAATAAGATTGTTATAGTTAAGACCAAAATAAAAAAAAAAAAATTGAAACTATAAAGAATTATTCAATCTATCTCTACATATATATATTCTATTAATAGCAAAACGATAAAATACCACTTATAATAATAATTTTTCTTTTAAATCTATATCAAGGTATGTTTTGTGTTAAAAAAACCTAACTGTTTATCGTGTTTCACTCCATTCAAAGATATATCTTATTCTTAATCTTTATACAGCATTCTATATGCATATATAATTGAAAAAAAAAGAAATGGTAAGATAATTTATGTACCAAAAATTAATTAATGTTTTGTATTTTCCCTTTTGTATGCATGTACTGTGAGAGTGTAGCCAACTTCATTCATATATGTCACAAAAAAAATTTAAGACCATAGATAATTAGGATTATATAAAAATTGCTCCTACCTGCTAATCCATTGTGTACTGCAATCAAAAGGCATCCCAGCGTTATTATATATTCCAGTTGACTAGTTCGAAAACTTTTCCAAATCATTGTTCTTTACCTAGAAATATAAATAAATAAACATTATATATTGCGATTGTAAAATTAAAATTATATTTTTACTGTTAACTCCTAACTTCATATACAACATATGTATGCTAAATGGTTGGTCACTAACATTTTAACTCTTTTGTATCATACATATATTTATCTCTTTACGATGCCATATATTTTGGCTTTTATATTCACAAGATTTAATTTTGTATTTTTATTGTTATGCTAATTAAAATAATTTATCATAATTGGATAATCATTTTTAACAAGCTTGTCAAAATTTATTAGTTTATGATGTCGGAGATGTTGTCTTGTAGAGTTCATTTACTTTATGAAACGGCTGTGTACTGTGAACGTAATAAATTTTAATATAGGTAGTATTATAGTTTATTAGTCTACATTTGATTGAAAGGGAGCGATGCCAGGTTTTGTTCCATGCTAAAATAATACAGAAAAATTACAATCTTGGAGGACACTCGTTTAAATGCACCGTTTCAGTTGTTATGGAGTGATTGTTCAGCATATGGATTTCGTTCGCTTTAGTGGAATTTTTGGGAATGGGAAATTAAATTCTGTTATGCGGAATTAATTATGAAATTTTCTCGCCATGGAATTGATCGGTAAAATATTTTAAAAATTGTTTATGTTTGTTTATTTTAATAGCACAACAATATTTAACCAATTAAAATTTAACCATTCTTTTACTAACGTCTAGGTCAAATTGACCCAATTAGAGTTTCCAAAATGCTCAACTCTATTACTACCCGGGTAGACAAGTAATCAGTTTGCCATTACCCGGGTACACGAGTATACTCGACTTTTTTATATGTGCGTATTTAAAAAACAATACAAGCACATTTAGATAGAATATACTACAGAAACGACAGTAAGGACTTTTTTGACAATACCTCTAAAGTAGTTCCTACGTCCGCCAAAAGATGGCTCTAAATTTGAAAAATATAATTAATGTTGTAAATATTAAACTCTCGATCTGTCAAATTGTTCGTGTCATCATTTGTCAAACACTGAGCGAATCCAATACAAATGACGGCCGGGAAAATAACATTAATAAATGACATGATAATTCGTCGGAAAATTATGCATTATGCAAAATATTTGATACAACTTTTACACAAATCAGACCACTTCAAATACATTTGCAGAGCCATACGGATGTAAATGCGTTTCAAAATGTGAATCTGCACGCGAAACTTTTTATTCGATTTGACTAAATTTACACCAAACTGAGGATCACGATACATTAATCCGACACTTTATTAATGATATGACATGTAATAGTTTATCAAGTTTTTATCAAATTACAAGTGTAAATGAACGAACCATACACAAGATCAATGTCATGAGTGTGATGAGGAGATATTTGCTCGATCATATCAATTAAACTTACATTTAGAAATTGAGCACAATGAATATCAAAATCAATTTTGGAGTGGCTTCTAAATCGTCACTTTAAACGCCAACGTAACAATAAACTGAAGCAGTTCGCATGCAACGATTTGCATAACGAGAAATTTCATTCGATCACATCTCATTTTTAAACATTTTTAGAACGGACATTTTTGTATCTAAGCGGATTGTAGGGACGGGACTAATGACTTAAGTAATTTTCCCTGCATTTTTATTTATTTTGAGGTTACACCCAATCTGTTTCGCGATTGGAGGCAGGCAAGACTAAAGACGGCTTTTTGCTGATAGAAGAAAAATTTTGTTACAAATGTTAAAAAAGTTGAATGAACACCTTTTGTTCTAGTGATCCGATTTGCTCAACAATAAAATTAACATTTAATTTTGTTATTGTTAGACAGTGCAGACACAGATAGAGATATGGATTTTGAAGCATTCAAAATTAAACTAGCAAACGTTTGATGGTTGTATTTAACAGGTTATATCAACTGTTTCGGAATCTTGTTAACTTGCAGTATAAATTTTTGTACAACCGTTTTGTTAAATTCTAAAATCCGGAACACAATCAAAACTAGAATTGCATCATAAAATGGGAAATGACCCGAAACCCTTTAATATACTAACAAATTTATTTCACAGCTTTTTAACTGTAGGCGTTTCTTTCTTTATGTTTTCGCATTAAAGTTCGTAACCTGGCATCTTCATTATGCAAAGTTACAGGTATTAAGCTATCATAACAATACTACTCTAAAAATAAGGCGCTTTTATTACAGTATGGTGGAGTAAATCCAATAAAAAATTCTGTGCTCCATACAAATCGAACTAAAAATTGCATGGGAAAGTTTTTTATTTCTTGTTTACTTGCAATAAATTTTTTTATATCTTATAAAATCGGTGGAACTGTTCATTATCATCTCAAAGTTCACCATAAATATCGATGTAGTTAGTAACAATTATTATGATAGCATAATTCACAGATCTTGAATTTGTAAATTAACACTTGCGGTGATCGGTTCTGCTGAGATTGCCAGTTGGCGCTTGGAATAATAGTAGGCACGTATTGAAGGAACATCTTGATCCCCAAATTTAACAGTTTATTTAATTTTAATTATTTTCTTGACAATAGTGTAAAATTTTTTTTTTCATTTTAATGATCTTGTATCGGTTTTAGGAAAGTAATTGTTAGAACGCATTTACTATGAATAATCAAATAGTTTAGTTAGCTAGTTGAGAGCTATATTGCAAGCTCAAAGCAAAGTTATTTTGTAATTGGCTACACACGGCAACAATTTTTAAAATCTCAACTCATAATAAGAGCTAAGTAGTTATGATTTAAGAGAGTAGAGCTTGAAACTATTTGCGGTCGCATGACCCAGAATTTTTTCTCAGGCTTTGTTATCTTGATTTTTTGTGGACTCAAATTACGTATTTCAAACGGGTATAAATAATCACAATAATACATTCACCTTATTTTATGCATAAAATGCAATTTGTGAATTACTTTAAAATTAAATTTTACATTAATCATGGTTTTTATCTTAACACGAATTTATATTACATACGTGATGTTTAGCTATCATGATGCTGCTAAGCAGGGTTAGGCGTAGCACTTGTTTTAGGTATACCCGAGCCTTCCCAAAAATGTGATCTAAAAGCGGTTTTTTGTTCGATTTACTTGCAAGTTTGATCTTAATCGTTTTCAAACGATTCACAAGCCAAGTTAAATTTTGTCATCAAAAGTCTTTGTCATCGTTTTCTTTATTATTGTAATTCATGAAGGCCGTTTGTATTTTCATAACTTTTCGAGTAACGATTTTAACAAGCTCTAGAATTGAGCTCTCATTTAAAACTTAACTTGCAAATATATAAATCGATGAATTCATTTTCTTTTAATTTATCTGTTACAAAATTTCAAAGATATGGAGATACGAACGGCAGTTTTAGACGGTGGCTATCAAACAATGAAACAAAACAGTAAAATTTTGCTATTATAAGCCAAACTCCATGTGGAAAAGATCTCGTGAAACGGGGAAACAATCATTAAAAACAAAGCAAAGGGGTTTGTGATCTAAAAATTGGTTTAAGTTATCAGATTTAACCCCGTCGGGTCTTATTAAAAATGAAATAACGTAGCTTTTAACTGACGTATGTTGGGCTTACTGTCAAAACGGACCCAGGGGTTCTGAAATACTTTTAGGTACGATATGTCAGTTAATTTTGAAACTTTATCTGATGACGAAATCAAAATGCTTGGAACCTAAAACTACGTTCCAAATGTTGGATTTTAATACGAATTTTTAATTCAATTTCTCAATAGTAAACCGCAAATCTTTAAATAGCGTAATCTTATCGTTTATCTCTAGCATGATACGAATTCTCGTAAGAAAGGATCAATTATGCAAAAACGCTCTGGGGTGAAAGCGATGATGTTATATTTAATATTTTACGTTGTTGTTGTATTTATTGTAATGGTTTTTTGTTGTGATTGTTCCGTACATTGGTCTATTTCAGTATATCTCGAATTAAATACACAATCGTAGGAAATTCTTCCATTTGGCGTCAAATCTGTGTGACAACGACTATGATGATTCATACTTACTTAGACACAATCAACTTCCCAACCACCCCATACTTTTTCTTTCCTTTAACGCTGGATCGCGGATAAATTAGAATTTAATTTGAATTATAGATGGAAGGTTTGTAAGAATCGCAACAATCAGTTTCGAACTTAATGAGATTATTGATTTGAAAAAATCAGTCATCTCATCAGGCCGCGGCGACTGACGTTGATATTTTACATAGGAATATTGTCCATATATATAGAACAATACCATGTATATGTACCACTAGCGAATTACTTCCTAGTCTACAGAGTTCGATTCTTTCATATTCTCCCATCTATATTTCATTTTTTTTAACAATTAACTTTTCGTTGTGTACGAATTACATTTTATATTTTACGTTGTTGTTGTATTTATTGTAATGGTTTTTTGTTGTGATTGTTCCGTACATTGGTCTATGAAAATGAAATATAGATGGGATAATATGAAAGAATCGAATTCTGTAGACTAGGAAGTAATTCGCTAGTGGTACATATACATGGTATTGTTCTATATATATGGACAATATTCCTATGTAAAATATCAACGTCAGTCGCCGCGGCCTGATGAGATGACTGATTTTTTCAAATCAATAATCTCATTAAGTTCGAAACTGATTGTTGCGATTCTTACAAACCTTCCATCTATAATTCAAATTAAATTCTAAATTATATTTAATTTTATAAAATAAAATAAAACTTTCTCCGCTAAAAATTTTAACAACAGATGTAAACGTATGAAGCACATTGATATATTCAAATTATTAGGCCATGTTTCGATATGTTCCGTAGGGCTCCGGTAATGAATTTTTGAAGTTTAACCAATTTATCATGCATTGGATTTGAATGTGCACGAAGTCAATTAGCAAAAATCTCAAAGATTGGCTCACATAGTGAATGTAAACGTCTGGGGACATATTCAGATATTCAAATTAGTTAGCCATATCTCGATATGACCCGTAGGGCTCATGAAAAAGTCTAGCTCTAATTTATGTGAACCTTTTCACCCCTGCAAAAGTAGGTTTTTGGATCATTTTGTTCAGAAAACAAATTTTGCAAAGTTTTAAGATACCAAACATCCTGGCGGGAAATCTGGGGTGGAAAAGCAAATATAATTAGATAAATCCTAAACTCAACCAGCTTCTGTTTAACTAGCAGGAATTTTTAAAATTTCAAATCAAATGTTATTTTTAACGAACCAACACACTAATTGGCCTCATTTTAACTCTTCAACAACGAGTAATAAATTATTGTTTGAGCATTCCATTTAAGTTGTGCAACGAATAATGCTACAAGCAGCATCTCTTATCAACCGTCACAAAAAATTCAACAGGTTTTTTTTTTCACCAATGCGCCTTTGATCATTAAAAGTATTAGCTCCAATAAGAGTACATGTTATGGGAGTCTCCGTTTCCGATGGGATCTGGACAAGACTTGATGTTGATAACGCAAATATATTTGCTCAACATTTATTTAAGATATTTACGCCAACCTACAATAAGGGACCCTTGGCAGTGCTTTCTAAAAAAATCAGTGGTGGCATCTTGTCATGATCTATGGTTAGCGAAAAGATGCTTAAATAACTTTCACAAATATGTATTAAACGAATAGCAAGAAACTTGGAAAGTTTTGCAGAACATAATGATTCACAAACCAGGCAGAGGTAAAATGATAGAAGATACATTTTGTTTAATTAGTTTACTACCAACTATATACTAACACTTTATGAGTAATTTAAAAACTTACTTGCCGAGTAGTAAGTTTTTAAATTTTATTGGAAAGCTTTTACTAACATTGCAACCAACTTTGTCAATCGAATATTCACACAATACGTTACAACAGCTAATGAATTATCTACAAATGATCTGCAGATCGTTTAATTGTGTTTTCAGTATTTAAAATCTCCGACCATTGTAACTAATTTGTGCCAACTGCAATACCGTCCTCAAGATTTAATTGCTTACAAGATTTACTTTGTCGATGTATTAGGAGAATCGCGACCTAAACGGCAAATTAGGCAGAGAGCAGTCTATAATGAGACGACCGAACATTTTACATAACCAGCCACATGCGTACCAATTTTTGAACTTCGCCTAAGCTCTCGATAAAGTATATGCCGTGAGGAATTTATGTACAAAGTTAGGATACATTTATCGAGCTTTATGTATAATCATTAAAATTTTCCGTTTTTCCTTTTCTAGTTTTTTAGATGCGCTGCATTTTGCATATAGCGTTACATTTAAATGAGGATTTAGTAAAGATCAGTGGATTGCAGGTGCAAACAATTAGCAAACAATAATAGTTACGCTTGAAAAAATAATAAACTCGCTTCAAGCAATTTTAGCTTTTATTTTAGTTTCATAAGTTATTTCTTTGTTTTATATACTGGGATTGAAGTGGTTGGTGATGGACTGAGGTAATTTGTATTTAAAAATTTAATAAAAGTAAAGCAAGTGCGTTATTATAATTATTTGTATACACAATAACTAAGTTATATGTTACGGGAAACGTTTGTAAAAATCCAAAGCCAATGTAGTGTAGGTATTTTTCAATTCAAATTTCGCTGGGTATAAAATCGAATCCAAATTTCATTCTAATTTTGTATTTTTATCTTATTTTAGAAAATCCACATCAGAAGCAGTAGATGTCTAAAGCAATATTAATTAGGTTAATATAAGTTTTATAACTATTACATGCAACATTATGGCAAAGTATGGTACGATATGCCAAAATATTGAAAGTAAAACTCACTCAATCATATAAATACGACTTAAATACTCATAAGCATGTAAGCGCACACTTGTTGAAATTGAAAATGAAATCTACAAAAAAAAATTAAAAACAAAATGCATAATCGCGTCTTGTTCTTGGCCAGTTTAGACATAATTATAAATAAAACGAATCAAAATGTGTTGGTTGTTAGATTGGCAGTACATTAAAAAATTTGTTAGGCTACGCAAGGTCGTTTAATAAAATTAATCTCAATAATTTACACCTACCAATAATTTAGATTCAGCATCAAAAAAAAAAAAAAAATGGGCGCCCGTCACAACGTGGGGCTGGGCGCCAAAAATTACATGGGGCATTGTATATTCTATACAACAAGTGGTTTTTTTTCAATAAAGATATATTTTATTGATGCTCAAAGACAACAAAAAAGAGTTATACTAATAATGATTTTGATTTCTACTTAAGACATGATCATGATCGCGAGATGACTCAATCGCGCGCTTTTTATTTTATTTATTTTATATTTTTTTTATAAATTCAAAACCATAATGAACTTGAACTTCGCGTTGTTGGCTTGTATTATTTACGTTGATTTAAATTTTTTACCGCCACATAATAAATAAATAATTGTTATAACACGGAATATTTTTTTTTTTTTTTTATATGTAAAGTGAAACCGCACATCATTTCAATCAGTAGTTTTATTATTATTAATAATAATAATTATAGATCTATTATTATTTTATAAACAAATTAGGTTTTTTTTATTTTGGGAGATAATATTTGCTAATCTGAATTTTGGCAAAACGAAATATATTTGCACACACGGTATTTCCGTGGTGACAGCATATAAATACAAAGTATTATGCTACTTAGGGTATAAGAAGAAGTATTAAGAATTGCACAAGGAAATAAAATAAAATACAAATCGTATCATTTGGTTTCTTATATTTCGTTTTTCTCTCATTCATTGTAAAGTTGATTTTGATAACGGAATTTTATTTATGGCTTTTTATTAACAATTACATAAAGTAGTATAAGAAAAAGTTCTTTTTCTTCGTCTTCTTCGTGTGTTATTATTCAATTCTGCATTAAAATGTTATTTTATTTTAGCTTTCTCATTATATTATGATACATTTTATGTATGTATGTAGACATCTAATTTAATTTTTATTTAAAGTGTAGCCCAAATTCGTTTGACCTTGAAAAACTTAGTTTTGGAAGAATTTTAAAACAGATACTACATATAAGACAAAATTATTGAATGGGAAATGAAATAGAATTAAGAAAAAAAAAGTTTCTTTTTTAAGTTCTTATTTTTTAAGAAACTTGAATTTATAACGGTAATCGGTTTCTTTTTTTATTTTTAAATACGATATACGATTTTTATCAAATAAATTTTTTTTATTGATTACCGAATTATAAAGACGTGACAAATTTTACGTCATATGACGACGACGACGATGACAACCGGAGTCTAATTTTTTAATTTAGATTTTCGAAAACCTTGATCTATTAAAAAATAATGTACGTATAATATCTACATAATATATTTATAAAAAATTACAAAAGGAAATTTGTGATTTAAACAAAAAAAATACTTTATATTGTTTTAAATTAAATAATTTTGTACGTTCGGTCGTGATGAGCACCGATATACATACATACACATTATGTTTTTATGTATAAGCTAATAAATGTTACATTTATTTTTAATATGGGATTTAACCGCCAGATTTCGTTTGTCCATAAACATTTTATGAGGAAATTGATATCCTATAACAGGGGGCGCCATAATTCGTACGTTTCTATAAAGATCCGCTATTAACCAATTAGCGCAACTCATAATCAATCATCTTTATTTATTATTAATGGTATTAAGATGATCCACTAATAGAGGACGGAGAGTTAACTAAAAATAACTATATACATATATACATGTTATTTATGTTGTGTGTTGTTTTTCTTTTATGTCTTCGGTTTCGGGGCAATGTTCTTGAAAGGGAATTATTTGCTATTAACAAAATTATGTACATGTGAGATGTTTGAATGAGAAAATTGTTGTGGAGAAAAACGAATATTTTTTTTATATATTTGTTAACCATTTCTTTGTTTGCTTATTATATTTCATGTAAATAAAGCAAAACCAGATAAACATTAATGACTTATACATCCGATTGTAATCGCGTCTTTCTCTCGCCAAGTGTTATGCCCCGTTATTATATTTAAGTGTGATAGAATTTTTGTTTCGGACATTGTATTATGTACTGAACTGTCAAAATATTAAAGGGTTCCGACCTGTATTATTTTAGTGCCAAGGATATAAACTAGAGCACCATAAATACCTTAGTTTTTATTAGTTCATTTTATGACCGATTTAATTATGATAATGTAATACACAGAAAATCATAAAAACAGCATAATATCATTATAATGATTACCATCAATCTTTTTATGTTTTTCTCATGATCATGATTATTTTTTTTTTAACAAATATGTGTATGCCGTTTTATATTTCTTTCATATATATATATATATATATAGATAAACTATATAGCTAGCGATGAACTAAAATGCAAAAATTTATTTTACCGTTACAGAATAAAATCAAAAACTACTAAATTTAAAGTATAAAAAATCTCGCGGTTTTTTACAATAATTGTATCTTTTAACAGAACAATAAAAAAATGTATTTTAATTAAATTACAAAATTAAAATAAATTATGTTGATATTCTACTTTCAACTTGACCAGATTTATACAAACTTGAATAATATTAACAATATAACATTATTGGATATAGATCATGAAATCTTTGTTGTTGCCATTGTATCACGGTCATGGTTAGTCATCTTGCATATTATATATGCAAAGAAATCTCCATAACCACAAAATAAATTAACATTTTTTTTACTATACGAGTATATATATATAAATATCTAGATACAGGTATATTATATATATATATATATATACATAGATGTATATATATATAATATTTGTGTTAAGTGGTGACCTAAACTTCATATGCATATATATATATTTTGGTTTTGTGTTCATCTCGTAAATATTTTATTAAGGATGTGTAATATGACTACCCCGAATATAATGTGCCGCAAGATACACAAATACATTTACGAACCGGCATTTTATTTTATTTTTTTGGGTTGGCAATATTTGCCGAGGTGTTGCAGTATCTATCTCTCTACTCTACTACCATAAACCAATATTTCGAATTCTTAAAGTAGCGTATTTTATGTATATTGAATACATAATTTCTCGAGTACGTGAAATGAATCTCTAGCAAAGTATTACAAAATATATGTTAGGTAATAAAATAAGTATAGCACATTACACATACCAGAAATAAACAAAAAACAAAAAACCCAAAATAATATAAAATAATTGGTTCGTTAGCATACATTCGGGAGATTCCTTTATATATACCCGGAATGTATAGATGGTTTTGGGATGAGAGAGGATGTTTTTTTTTGGTATCCAATGCCGCGCGCGAATTATAATAATCTCTTCGGTAGATATTTATAAATTTAGGGGTTATTTTGCAAAAAAAATATTATTATTAAAGCCGATATATAAGGATCAATATCCAAACAATATATATATATATAAAAAAAATATTTCCACCATCTTTAATTAAATTTTGTAAATAATTTGTTAATTATATTATAATATCACCCTTTTTATTCACAGTACACGTATAATTTAATTACTTAGGCACAAGAACACAGGACGTTTTTTTTGTATTGCAAATTTTGCAGGATATTTATTATAAAATCACAGAACTCACCTAAAATTTTTATTTTTTTTTATTTTATTCACTTTAAAATATTAATTAATCTTTTTTTACAAATTATTAATAAATTAATTTTTATATCATTCAAATAATTTATTATATTAATTAATTTTTTCTTTATCTTTAATCATTTAAAACACTTTTTTACTATTAGAATTCCTTATAAGAATCATATATAAAAATATCCTTTTTTGAAAATTCTGGTTAGAATTTTTCCTGCAACAATTTTTCCTTTTTTTTTTAATTTATTATTATTATTAATTATTATTAGTAAATTATTTCAAGAACCGAAAAACTTAAAGTATGAAATTAGTATAAGTAAAATTTGATAGAGACTCGATTTTTTTCGATCTCTGCACGTATTTATATAGCCTCTGAGGGGACAAAAAGAAGAAAACACAACACAATACTACTCTGAAGAAAAACAGAAAAAAAAAACAAAAAAAAAAAAAGTTGGTTCTGTATGAAACACTGTACGTATGAAATATACAGTCATTCAAGAGTTAAAACAGTGCTCGGCAAGTTGTTGTTGCTTTTTTGCTGTATATTAAATACAATATTTTTGGTATTTTGGTACTGTGAACAACATATAAAGTGGGAAATTCTGTAATAACAAATAGGGGAATTTCTTTGTATGATATACACACGATGTTAAAAAAGTTTAGTAAAAGAGGGGATTATGGTATCATCAAATAAAATAAAAAAAAAAAAAAAAAGAAAATAAAAGTATACGCGAAAAGATGGGAAAAAACTCTAACAATTTTTTTTTTACTTCTTCATGTCTTCTGAGAGTATATTATTATTTTATAGTATTGTATGTCTTTAAGCAATATATCTTTATTCTTAAGCGCGCTTTATAGGTAGCTAGAACAACTCTCAGTCTCTCATTCTCTATATTATAGTATATCTATTCCAATTAGATTTTTTTTAAATAAAAGTTTTCTTCATTCTAAGCTTAGAGTGTGCTATACATACACATAATATTGTGATGTGCAGACAATTAGATTGCTATCGAGAATCTTATACACGTATGAATATATATTATACAAACGTAGAAGAGAAGAAAAGTTATATACAGTTATTTTGTAATCGAATAACAAAATCACACAAAAATAAAAAAAAAGAGAAAATTTTTTACACTTGATATGAGATGATAGTAGTCGAAAGAAAATATTTTCTTACTAGAATTTTTCTTTATTTTTTTTTTAAACCTGTTGGTACTTTTATACCATACCATCATCAACATTAACAGTGAGCGCGCCATGTATTTAAACTTTTATGTGTATAGTTAATAATATCAGTGCTTTTTAAACTTTGATAAAAAGCGTCTCGTGTTTTTTTTTATTCCTATTGGATTCTCATTTAATTTTTCGCAATATTTTAAATTTGTTATGTTGAGTTGCTTGATTTTAATCACGTTGCCTTTATTAGACTATTTAGGAGTTTTCTATTGTTCAATTAATAATTTTTTAGTGCTTTAATCCTGCGGTTCCGCCCTTTAGGACCCCATCTAAAGGTTTTGACAAAAATGATGATTGAATTCGTTTCGTCATCGTTTGGTCACTTACGATTTCCCGTTTAAATAAATTTAAAAATTTAGAAGAAAATGTTTCTAGGTGGCAACCGTTAGGTCAGAATTGGTCAACACATTTTGGCGTTTGGTCACCAACCGGTCATTTTTGTTTGCGAAAAAACAAAATCAAAATTGTATTAATTCGATAACATCGCAGGTTCGTCACTTATTTGGAAATTTCATTTTACAAAATTAATAACAAATCCAATTGGAATATACATATGTAACATTTAGATAAAAATGTATCTTTTTTCAAACAGTTGCATCTAAAGTGGAAGTCATAAGATACAATCAGTTCAATTTTTCGGTTCTTCATAACTTTACAATTAAATGCATAACGTCACTTTCATTAATATTGTCCTAGAATTATCACAAATCCAACGATCGGAATTGTTTGGCCATTCTTATACGAAATGATTTATTGCGAAAAATCAGAGGGTTCGGGTCTGGAAAATTGTCCGATGTTAATACTTTTATAAATCCCACGATCAGAATCGTTTGCTCAATTGTCGGTCAGAATGGTTCCCTGGTTTCCATGGAACGGAAGTGTCGTCACCAATCTCAATTTATATCGAGTGGACCATCCGTATGTTTGGATTGACGCTATGGAGTCATGTGCTTTTTAAGACCAAAATTCGGATTTAAATTAATGATTCCCAGGAACCTGAAATGTTGTCATCGATCTCTTCTGATTTCATGACCTCTATCTACAAAAAAATCCCAAGTCCAACCGTATATTGAGATTGTCGCTATTGGCCTATATTTAAATTAATGTCGCGACCGACATCTTCTGATTTTAACACGACATCATGTCCGCTATACGCGGACCGTTGTAACCGAACTCATTTGATATCGATTGGACATAATTGGCGAATTAGGCTCCAGGGACCCAAATTAGACAAACAAGGTTCACAAATAGGCCAGCAAAGCTGAGCTACGTAAAGAACAAAGTGCGGAATTGGCTGAACTACGAGCGGGATAAGGTAGTTAATTTGCTGAGCTACGTAAGGAACAAAATGCGAAATTTCATCAGCAAGGCCTGAATCTTGAATAAATTCAGCACAAACTTGAATAAAAGAGCTTAAACGAGAAATGAAGAACCTTGAAATAGAAGTGAACTGTTGTTTAAAGGAGATGGATAATAAAATTAAGCAAGTAAAGGCCCGCCCTGAAACACAGACATCGCAAACTATTAAAGATGGCCGAATAAAACGTTTTCAACCGAACTAGTCGCCGGAAGCTCAGGAGGAATTTTAAAGCTTCTGACACTCAATGGCGATATTACTGTTGAGCATTTTAAAGCGCAGGTTCAAGCGGCAATTGTTGGGAAGTAGTTCAACGCAAATTTCTTGCAAACTGTATGCGCAACAGAAAGGAGTTTTAAGGGTTTATTGGAGTTGAACTACGTTCGAGGATTAAGCAAAACTCCAAAGCAAGCAACAACTACGAGGAAAGCCTTGCAGGCAGAGCCAGAAAGAGAAATCACGAAGTTGGCGGGTCAAGCTTTCGGCAATACACGTGTAGTTGTGTTGAACGGACTAACAGTGCTGCCAAGGACGACCTTCTGAAACATTATTTGAGAAACAGTAGGTAAAACCATGAATGGAGTATTGGCGTTGGTTTTAGAATATGAGGCAGCTAGAGCAAGTTTCGCCACTGGCACAGTAAAATTGCACAAGCTGGATTAAGAGGATATTACGGAGATAAAAGAAATAATAAGAGAGGAGTCGAAGCGCACTAAATGCAGAAAGTTAGACCGTTATCTTCGATGTTGTACGCAACGAAATTACATGAAAACTGGCAAGAGAAACCGAAACCGGGAATATTTAAAGCCACAGAAGGTTCAAGGAAAAACCAAGACCAGATGCAAGTGTTCAGTCCAAGATTAACAATTCAGAGACTGCGAGAATATAATGCACGGCTAAGGAACTCGAAGGACGAATTGGCTTACCGAGGGGAGGAAAGATCCTTAGGGAGGCCCCGCCCAAAATTCTAGTACGTTTGATGAGGATTAGCCCGGTGGTGACCCAGAAGGCCGCGGCGAAAAGACGTGCTAAGGTGGCACGCATTGGAGTTGAGATAGAAATGTGTAGAAATATGTCGAGGCAGACGAAGAACCAATAATAGGATGAGTCAATATGGAGAGTGTCCAAAGAGATGTATCGAGTATTCCATTGACTCCGTCAATGATTATTTTGACCTCAAATGATTTTGATAAAATTTGACGGAGGTACGGTTCTTTTTGGGGGCCGTTATGTGGCACCATTGTTCCTTCATATTTCATCATGTTACTCATGTGTTTTATCTTAAAAAGAGGCTGGCGTTATGTTGTATTATGATTCGTATAAGAATGTGGTGGCTTTACGGCGAGATGTGTGCATACACAGATGCGTTAATCGCGGTTTTTTGAAAATCTTGTTTGTAAGTAAGTAATGATAATTAATTAAAAATTATTTATTGAGCCAATAATAACTATAATAAAGTTGGTAATGGTTTAGGGCTCGTTTTTTATTTGAAATAAAGTAAAACAAATTTAAAGACTGAGCTTTCGATGTCTCATCGACATCATTTTCAAAGCTAATGAAAATTTTTTATAAATTTCTTAAAAACAAATATAAAAAGCCTATACAGTAAATACAATTTTTTCAAATAGCAAATACAAAGTAAATTTTAAAGTAAATTTTACAAACAAGTATATAAAATATGAATATGATTTTAAAATTATTAAAAAAATATAAATGAAAATTGTATATATAAATTAAACAATGAAATAAATTTATGAAATCCAAATATTATGGTGACTCGAGCAGACAAAAGCGATATAACCGTATTAACCACACGTAATGATTATATTGACAAAATGAATAGCCTATTAAATGATGACACAACTTATAGACAATTGATAAAAAATAATTCTACTCCAATTCAAACTACGATAAACACTTTAGTAAAAAATTGGCAAAAATCTGGCAACATTGATGAATTTACAAAGAAAAAATTAACTAGTTATATTCCAGTAGTTCCTAAATTATATAGTTTACCTAAAATCCATAAACCAAATATACCCTACAGACCTATTGTGAGCTCAATAGATGGTCCCACATACGGTTTATCGGCATCTTTAGGTAACATTCTTAAATTTAGTGTAGGAAAAACTAACTCTTTTGTTCTAAATTCCGAAGATTTTAAACAAAAAATTCGAAATTTCATTATACCCCCAAATTTTTTGTTAATTTCTTTAGACGTGATTTCGTTATTTTCTAATGTAGATAGTCATATAGTTTCGGAAATTATCAAGAAAAATTGGAGAGACATTAAAAAGAACGCAAAATCAAAATTGACGAAAGTCCAATTTCTTGAAGGTTTAAGTATTGTTTTAGATAATTCGGATTTTTCTTTTGACAATAAAAATTATAAACAAATTTTTGGTTCTCCAATGGGTTCTCCCATAAGCCCTATATTAGCAAAGTTATTAATGGAAAATTTGGAATATGTATTTGGCATTAAATTCTTTAGATTTTCAGCCATTATTTTACTATCGATATGTTGATGATATTATAACGGCTATTCCTGAAAACAAAATTGATATATGAATTTTGAACAGTTTTAACAAAATTTTTAATCGAATAAAATTTACTTTGGAAAAGGAAGTTGACAACAAAATCCCATTTTTAGATTTACTTTTGATCCATGAGCCTGATGGCAAAATTTCATTTGATTGGTACCACAAAGATAGTTGGTCTACTTAAATTAGTAGATACTTAAATTTTCATTCTTGGCTTCCTACTTCCTATAAAATTAATACAGTAAACATTTTGGCTCAAAAAATTTTAAAACTGATCTCAAATTTCACAATCAAAATTTTAACATATTAAAAGAAACATTGTTAACTAATCATTATCCCGCCAAATTAATAAATCAGTGTATTTGGAAACAAAAAAAATTCATTACAAATTTTGAAATTCGGCCCATTAACAATGATAAAAATTATTTTTCAATTCCTTATGTTAAACATTTATTTGAAAAAATAAAACACTTGTTCAAAAATTATAATTTCAAAATTGTCGGTAATTCTTCATCTTGTTTAAATGATTGTCTTTTTTCTAAACTTAAAGCTACTATACCACTCAATAAGCATTCAAATTTAATTTATGAAGTTAAATGTGACTGTAATGTTGTTTATACGGGTCAAACAAAACAATTTTTGGAAAAAAGGATTTATCAACATAAAAATGGTGTAAATAAAGATGAAGAACAAGGTACTAGTGCTCTTTCTACACATTTAAAGAATTCAGGTCACATAATTAGCCTAAATAATGTTAAAATATTGGAAAAAGAACGAAATTTTAGGAAAAGATCAATTTTAGAGATGCTATATATTAAATCTAGCATTAATTCTATAAATATAAATAGTGATTGCGCCTACATTGGCAATTGCTACAATTATTTTGTCTAATTTCGTTTTTTGTCTACTTTATTTCTTTTCTAAATTTATTTCATTGTTTAATTTATATATACAATTTTCATTTATATTTTTTTAATAATTTAAAAATCATATTCATATTTTATATACTTGTTTGTAAAATTTACTTTAAAATTTACTTTGTATTTGCTATTTGAAAAAATTGTATTTACTGTATAGGCTTTTTATATTTGTTTTTAAGAAATTTATAAAAAATTTTCATTAGCTTTGAAAATGATGGCGATGAGACATCGAAAGCTCAGTCTTTAAATTTGTTTTACTTTATTTCAAATAAAAAACGAGCCCTAAAACATTACCAACTTTATTATAACAATAATTAATGTTTTAAAATTAAAAAAATAGGTGTACTGTTATACAACGTTATAAAATTGAATGTCAAAAGTTTCGGACATTTTTTTGGAAGACTCTCAGATGGAAGGGTCTTTATTTTAAACAATTATATAGGCTTAACCGATTTGGTTAAAATAATTGAGAATGTCAGGAAGCGACTGTAATGGAATATAATTTCGGGAAATTCGTCTCCTGGTTTAGCCATAATTCGACTGGTCCACAATAGAACTAACTTATTTTTCTCAATCAGATTATCAAAATGGAAATTTACTGTAATGGATTTTCGACATTTTCGAAAATTGACAATTTAAATGGACCAAAGCAATTTCTTAACCGATTGGAATAAAACTTTGTCTCCATATGTTAAATATATAAGGTTTAAAAATGAGTTTCGTAAAAAACGCCCAATTTAATGGAACAAGACGGTACAAGCTCGTAAGTAAATTCATCGAAAGGTTTAGATCGGGTAAACTATACAGGTTCGAAAATGATCTAAAAACTTCTAATTCATCAAATCCTATCCTTCTAATTCATCAAGTCTATTTGAGTGCTTTAATAAGAAAAACGAGATTCTCGATCTCCTTGAATCATTTTGATCGAGTGGCGCCTTTTAATTTTTGACAGAAATAACTTTATTTAAAAATTCAATTCACTAGAGTATTAGTCCAAAAGGCTTCATAGGGTTTTGATGCCGTAAATTGATTGAAATTGTGAAAAATTGAAAGTGCTGTTGAGATAAGCTCAACAGGATCAACACCACATATTGAGAATATAACGTGCAGAATAATCAGTCTGGAATGTTTCAAGACACCCAACAGTGATGCAGTAAAGTTTAATTTTTTACATCTTTGTACTTTGTCTATTTCATATAAACTGTTTAGATAGCAGAAATTTTATGTATAAATAAGACCTTTTAAATAAAATTGAAGCAGAATTAAATACAATCAACAACATTATCGTTCTCTGATTATTTGGACCTCACCAATGGTAATATCCTCTTTTTAAAGTACAAACAAATATTTTTTATTGAATAGCTATCTTCTATGTTTTTTTCATGTCCGCGTTGCCTTCATCTGACAAAATTCCGAGACCATTAGTTGTATTTCACTATATATACTATTAAAGCATACATTAAGTATTGTCACAGATAGATTAGAAAACTAAAACATCGAAATAGGTGAATAAAATTCTTTTTCATAAAAGGCTTGAAAAATTGCTTAAAACGAAACAAAAGCTTTTGTTTCGATCAATGATATATTTGCATAGGCTTCCAATTTTTTTTTGTCATATTTTGTTGGTCATGGTTTTGGGTAGTTTTCCCTGAGCATTGTAGTATGATCATTTGATCAAAATATATTATTCGCGTCGTTTAAATACCAAAGATGGATTAGAGTAATCTGATAAAATCAATTATAAACGACAGCGCAGACGTAATATTTATTGTTGAAAAGCTGTAGAGTTTCGCGGTTCCTTGTTTAAGTAGTGCTGACAAAATGTATGATGCAAACAATATATGCCATATACCAATTTAATTACATTGAAAACTATTAATAACAATAGTGATGATGATGGAATCATCATCATCACCAACAGCATCATCATCATCATCATCATTACAATATTTATTAACATTCCTATATTTTATGTTGAGTTAAAAAAACCATTTTTTTTTATTTATAATTTGTAGAACTTATTTGCTGTTTCCTTTATAGATTCAAGAAATATTAGATGAGGTGAATAGGTATCTTCTCTATATAAATATTCTTTTTGCCAATGTTCTTTGTATTTAATAAAATAAAATAAAAATAAAAAAAAAAACCGGTGGACAGATTATATGTATTTATATACGATGTACCTTATTTTGATGGAAAGTTATGTGCAATTTATTCTTAAGGTTTCTTACATATGCACAAAGAATGTTACGTTGTGTAGCACAAGAATTTATATTAAGCGCTTTGGCATTTTTGCAGAACTTTTCACTTTTTTTGTTTAGTGTGAAATCGGAAATCTAAATTGGATCGAATTAATAATTTAGTAGTTGGTTAATGATCTCGTTCCATCTTAAGACTGAGATAATTAATGGATCGCTGTTCGTTAAGTGCGAATACAGAACTATTAGTTATAGTTTTTTTTTTTGCTTTTAAATTAAAAGTTCACACTGTGTGTATAATTAATTTACACCTACAAGTTTGCGCGCCGAGTACCATTAACGGACTGTGCTATTAGCCGTTGCCGTTGTTTTATGTTATATGTCGTGATGTAAAATTGTTTTTGTTTCTTAATAATGATGACTTCTTAATTGTAATGTTTTATATGGTAAATAATAGTACTGTTAAATTTTATTTATTAATATCCTCATTCATTCGACTGTGTCAATATTACTTACATCGATGTACACAATATCGTATAAATAGTTAATTGCTTTCACCAACAAACCGACATGCAATGTTACCGGGGGTACAAGTACCTATCTACCTTTGCCATAAATAATTTGTAGAAAGCATTATTATGTAAATATAATAAATTTGCGAAGATCACGGTCAAAGTTTTAATTGCAGATGCACAATCCAATCAATAAATGTGACGAATGTATGTATGTAAGTACCTATAGGGTATACGAGATTCCTAGATACGAAACGAAATTTAATTTATACAATTTCCGCAATCGTTAAACTCAAAAGTGATTTATTTACGATTTTTACGACCGTAAAGAACTAAGTCAATTACATATAAATAATAATATTAATATTGTATTACATAATGTGCTCTATAACCACCTCCACATATTTCTGTTGTCCTTTACATGTTCATTACAACGACATAATATAATAAATATTGGAAACGTATAATAGCGGACGACGATCTTGATCATGAATTGTGTTTTTTTTATACATTTATATAGTTTTATAACTTGTTGTTATATAAAAATATAAAATCTACATATAAAAGACACTAAAAGTAAACGTAGAAAGTATTTTTCAAGATCATGATCAGTTATTGACTCAAACAGATTTTTTTTTTCATACACGAAAATCCAAATGTTTTGTGATATGATTAATCGTTCGTTTATTGCTGATCTAATTTATTTTAAGAAAATGGATCAATGCACTTTTGCAAGAAGAATTGGTGAAAGGAAATTGTCGATGTTTATGACTTGCATTCTTAGTCTGGTTTCTTGTACTATTTTTGTGCAACGTTTAACATTACATATTTCATATAGATGCTTGTAAGAAACTATGACTCAGAACATTTTCAAGAAGTAACCATAGAAACTTTCCATTTTTTAGAAATGCAGTATGTCAGGTCAACTTTCGTAACTTGAATTGCCTGAAGACACATTTCGATCAATGTAAAGTTTCATTCCTATATTGAGCAAAACAAAATCAGTTTTGAGTTTGTTGATCTTATGTGCTCCCCAAAATTTTAAATTTCATACAATAAACTAAATAAATAAATTTAAACAAAAATGGATCGGTGAATATCTTGTGGCCAACACCCAACTTTTTTTTTACTAATGTATTTATTACGGTGTAAATCCGAAATCAGTAAATGTCTGAATAAAAATTGTGAAAAACTGTTTTTTGCTCCAAAATCTATGAAATGTGAGTCCTATATTCCCGAAATGATTCAGCCTTCGCCCCACGAACTATACTTTTTATGGTAATGTTGAAAGTTGAAAGACATTTGGAATAATAGGGGAAATGGCTCTTCCCTAGCCAAAAAGGCTCGCGGGTGTTAATTGCGCCAACCATTCCGATTAGCTCTCTAAAGGGGAATAAATGAAACTACGGGTATGTATGGGGGAGGAGGTAAACATTTCGTTATAGTGGAAATATATTCAAAAATCGGTCAACTCTTGTTGAAAATTTAATCTTTAAGTTTATTGGAAGCTTTAATTTAAACTTAAACTTTTAAAAGCCATTGCAATAATAGTAAAACCTCTCTCAGAATTAATGAAAAAATTTTCATCCCGAATAGGTAGTCCGTCTGAACTGTATATATTTAAAAAATGATCTGAACTAATTTTGTTTGAAATTTAATTTACAATCTTTTTGTTTTAATTATTTTTTCGTAAATGCTATAATATAATTTTCAAAACATTTGCAAATATTGAAAAAGCTCCCATAGAAGCTGCCACTTCAGGTGGACCGTAGAGCGCCGAATTTTTGTTGAACAATAGTTTTTATTGACAAAAATAGTAATTTCCACTAAAATATTGGAAAACTGATCTTGATTGATTGATTGGACAGAATCGGCCCGGTTACAGACACCTAGGTATAGCCGTTAGTTAGTAACACAATCTCATCCTATGACTGGAACCCTATCTGTAGTCATAAAATTTTAAAATTAGGTTTTATATTACTTTTAAAGCTAGATATCCCGAACCCTGTGAGTGGGACCCAGCCACTCCGAACCCTGTGAGTAAGTGACTAGTTTTACGGTGAAGCCTTGGTCCCAAAATCCACCACTCAAAAACCTCTCAAACAACTGCGATTTCTATATGAAATTTGAGGTTATTCTGGGTGATAGCCAAATCATATTTTTACATCGATAGGTAAAAAAATAATTGAAGTCAACAATTTCAATTATTTATTATTGATTCATAATAATTCTCTAAGGCATTGTGATTATACTTTGTATGACAGTTCAAAGTATGTATTTTCAATATTTTTGTAGTTTGGTCACTTCCGTGTCATGAGACGACTGAATTTATTAATTTAAAAAATTCAAAGTTTCATTATGCTGAATGTTGGAAACAGCCGAGCGAAATTTCGCATGCGGATTATTTATGCTGGAAACAGACGTGTGGAAAAACGCTTGTGTTTAAATTAGAATACACTACTTTAAATGAAGTGAAATACTTCTATTCCGCATAGGATGCGTTTATCCGCAAGTCGATTCTAATTCTAAAAAAACGCTAAAACCGCGTGGCAGATGTGTTGATAACACACGAAAAATTAAAATTTAGTTAATTTATGCCTATTTGACGGTATAATTTTGAGTATTGGTTGAAAAGATGGTAAAATTAATAATAAAATTTGTGAAAGAAAATTTATTTCTAATAAAAAGCACATTTTAATTATAAAAATGTGGCTTAAAAAAATAAAATCGTCATGTCAGAAAGGACGCGCATCTGTTTGTCTTGCGTTTCCGATTGCGTATCCGCAAGCGTTTTTCCGCACGTCTGTTTCCAGCATTAAGCTTAGTACTCAGTTCAAAGTGAAATGAAATTTGACCGCGATCTCCAAAAATCTATTTATTTTCATGTGAAATAGAAATGATTTATTTTTTTTGACAAATTTGATTTTTGACGTACAGCTTTGACAACAAACGTGAATCTGATTATCTGATTATTGAATATTAAATTTGATTAATTGTTAATTATTGTTAATTAAATTATGGAAACTTCAAGTAGTGAAGATGATTTAGATGATATTGTTATCGGTTCTACTATTTTGCTCATGGCATACTGGCGAAAAAAAGCGAGAACAACGAGAGCGTCGTTTTTTTGTTAACTCATACCTAAACGACCAGCAAAACAGCGTTTTGAAGTCGATGTAAGCACTTTTAGAATAAAATTAAACATTCCTTTTTTTCTAAACAAATTTCAGATCAATGATTTGAAGTCAAATTTGTCAGTTTTCAAAGAAAATTTTCACATGACGCGTATTGAATTGGACTAACTTTTAGTATTGTTGGAACCAAGGTTACAACCAACACAAACTTTTAGTATTGTTGGAACCAAGGTTTGTTTATAATTGGTGTGATCTTGAAACTTTAAATTATAAATATTTAGCAAGTGGTTCTGTGCAGCGACATATGGGGCATTTATATACCGTATCAGAAAACAGCACATGGGTGAGCATCAAAAATTAGTTGATATTTCCAATAATTTTAAAATAAAATGGAATTTTCCGAACTGTGTCGGTGCTATAGACGGCAAACATGTGGCTATCAGATGTCCGAAGATTACAGGAAGCCTTTTTTATAACCTTAAAGTGTGTATTAATATATTTATTAGATTTGGTGCTTATATTTGTTATTAATATATTTTAACATTTAACATATACTATAACAAATTCATTTGTCTCGACATTGGAGCATATGGCAGTGAGGGCGATTCTGGAGACTTTACAAGTAGTAAATTTGACCAAGGTATTATCCAAAGTTCAATGAAATTTCCTGAGAATATTTCGATTGCGAATGAATCATTACCAGTTTCCTTTGTTGGTGATGACGCGTTCCCATTAAACCACAGAATAATGAAGCCATATGCCCCCAAAAAAAAACCGGCCAAGTTAACCGACGAAGAAAGGGTATTCAATTATAGACTTAGCCGAGCTAGAAGATGCGTCGAAAATGAATTTAGGATATTGTGCTCTAAATGGCTCTGTTTAGGTCGAACAATGTTTTGTGGGTCAGACAGAGCATAAAAAAGATTGTAACCACTTGCTATCTGCTTCACAACTTTTTATTAGAACGAAACAGTTCAACCTACTGTCCACCGAGCATCGCATATAAATACTGTGAAGAGGGAGTGCTAGTTGAGGTGCATGGAGGCAAAATCTACCGCAGGGATCGTTCTACTCCAATGTATTTGCAACATATCCTGGGCGTGAAACAACTTTGACAAAAATATCCGCGACCTATTAAAGGAATAAGTTAATTCGCCTGCTGAAAGTTTGGAATGGCAAAGACGAGCTGTTTTTTTAGAGGAATGAGTATTTTTTAATTTTATTAAAATAAAACAAATCTTTAGAATTTAATTTCCGTTTTCTTTATTTTTATTTTTGGACGTTAAACTCTAAACCGAGCATCCTATCCAAATTCCTCCATAAAACATGATGGTTTAGCTGTGTTGATGCTCTCCTTTTGCACATAGCTAACCACTTCTTGCCATTGGACAGCTACGGCATTTGAATTTCTATGCAATTTGGAATCAAGTTTCCAAATTGCTTCATTATTTTCAATTATGCGAGCTAATTTTCGCTTTTCACTACATGTAAACACAATTTGTTGGACTCGTCTTCTTTTGTATGCCGGTTTCTTTATCAATGAGATTGATATTCCAGATATTCCTCATACAAATATGGAGTTTCAAATGTTTCTTCCATCTTTATGTTCACAATTTTAAGTACAATAATTTTAATTAATTTTTTTTTTGCCACATACAAAAATCAAAACACAAGAAAAAATGTTTCCTAACAAAATCATCTGTCAAAATTTCACTTGAAAATAATAGTTGCTTTCCAATCGACCACCGCAAGTGCTTATAAGCACTTATGGTTTTTGTCTTTGCTAAATTAACTACTCACAACTGCTCTACCATTGTATTATGAGTAGTTGAAAGCAGTTACGATAAATTTGTCCGCTAGGTGATTGCGTGTAGTATTTTTCTGTCAAAAATATAATTGAATTTCGTATGTGAAGCGCCAATATAATTTCGGTATAGATATTTTTTATTAAAAAGTTATCACAAATAAACTACACATTTGTAGGTTATGTTTTGCTCTTGTAACTTTCGTGCTTTCCAATCGACATTTTAGCCAATACACATTTGTCGCACTTACAAGTACTTGCGGTGGTCGATTGGAAAGCTATTAATGTACCGAGGCATTATTTTCGATTGAAAATAATTTGGAGAGTTTATGCGCTCCATCTTTGATGTATTGAGCACACTTGGCTTTTTCGTTGGAGAACTGAGTACATACTACAAAATGAAAACAAAAGTGGAATTGATTCATTTCTAATTTCATTTTGGTAAAATCGTATGAAGAATTCACGTGAAATCGAACTGAGTACTATGCTTTATGCTAGAAAGAGTCGTGTGGAAAAACGCTTGCGTTTAAATTAGAATACACTACTTTAAATGAAGTGAAATACTTGTATTCCGAATAGGATGCGTTTTTCCGCAAGTTGTCTCTATTTCTAAAAAACGCACCGCTGCAGTATGGGCAACAGAATAAAAAATAAAAATTGTGAATTAATACTAACTTCACATTTCATTTTTTTAACAGAAACTCAAAATAAAACACGGAGGAAAAATATATGAATTTATTCGTGGAAACGAATTTATTTATAATAAAAAGCATAAATGCTATAAAAATATATATTTAAAGGATAACCATTCTAAATTGATCTTGGTCATTGTTTTTAATTATTAAAAATAGTTTTTAAAAATATCCGTGCATTTCTCTTTCATTTTCTGTGTAAATTTCCCTAGTCCAAATCCGTCTATTTGATTTTCTCTGGTGATTTTGTATAATTTTTATCAATTTTTTGTAAGATAAAAATTTTACATTCATTTTTAAAGAGATCTTTTAACTCTGATAAATCAACTACACCACAACTCGATATTTATAAATCACAATATTGGTGTCGCATAAAATGTCAAAATAAAATGCAAACGTAAGAAAACGCACATGTGGTTTAGTTGCGTTTCCGGTGGCGTAACCACATGCGGAAATTCCGCACTACTTTAAATGAAATAAAACACATGTATTCCGCATAGCATGCACGTTGCCCCTATTTCTAAAAAAAGCACCGCAGCAGTATAGGCAACACAAAAAAAATAATGAATTAACGCAAACTTCGCGAAGACATTTTGGTTTTTTACAAGTATTTTCGATTTTACGTTTATCGGTACGCCTTATTGTTAATTTTTAATATACCATACTATAAAAAATTCGACTATTATTTTACTTTTAGAGGATTATAGTCTATAGTTTATTCGCATCAATTGCCTTAACTTTATTCATTTTCGAAACATGTAAATTTGTCTAGTAGACTGGTCCACGAACTTTTTTTTCTCGTATAATTTTCGATTATTACTACTTTGATATTCAATGAAGATGACGGTGTCATGATCAATGAAGATGACGGTGTCGATATCTTGAATTTCCGCAATTTTTTGCGGCAGCTTGTAACTCAACTCTTGAAAGCGACATCGTTTTGAGAAGTGCAACGCGACATTTTGCGCTAAACAATGTGCAAGCAAGTTGTGTAAAAAACAGCAACACTAAATATGTCATAGCTCATATAAGATGTATGAAATTTGATTTTGCTGTCGTTTATTGGGAACAATGACGAATTTGAGCGAATGATGTCAAACCTTCTTGGAATTTGCATTTTTTGTAGTATTCTATCAAATTTTCCCACATGTTACATTGTCGGTTGGTGATTTGTCCGTTTAAATTGATACCAATTTTTCACATTTTTTACATTACAATTATCTTCCCAATAAGAATTTTTGACATTTGCCAAGAGCCGTTATCTTTTCGTTGACCCGATTGTGCTTTATTAAAGTTAAAAATACATTGTAGGTTTTGTAGTCTCACCGCAGAATAAGCACTAATAAATTCAAGCTGATTCACTGTAGTACAATTTTAAGCCTATTCTCACTCCTATTTCATACAATTTTTATTTTGATATACTAATTTAGGTTGCTAATGTCACAACGAACGATATTACTTTGGTAAACTTCTTTAGCCAGGTTTACTTTCACTATACGGCAATATTATTGATTTATTCGTAGTTAGACCTCTTCTGTTTATTTCGAACTTTAAGTTATCTTAAAAGCATGGCTCAGGGTGAAAATTTTCAATACATTCGAAGGTTTTGCTTTGCTTTTTATTAATTGCGATCATATCGATTAAGTTTTGGAATTAATCGGTTTTGTGCGTCGATGAACTTTACAAGAGTGGATTGGGAGTTTAATTAGGTTGAGGAATGTTGCAAGTAAATTAAAAAATTATCGTCATCGAAAAACGAAAGTGATACGGTATACGAATTTATGGGGCGCTAGACCGGATTGATTGTAATTAAAAATTGTATATCGCAAAATTCTTTACGGTAAATCTTTTCTATCAGCAGCATACAATGGAATTTCTTCAAAACTTAATTTAACAAGAACATTTCTTTTTTTTTATTTATAACACATAATAGCGCGATGACATAATCGTGTTAAATCTTTTCAATTCAATCATTTAAAAATTTGTTGCCTTGAGACATCTTTCCCATTTTTTGTTTACTATGCCGTTATTAACATGTTTTAGCACATATGTATCGTTTTTAATTTTGGTATGTAAATTGGCTAAAACTCCTCTCAGTTTGTGTCTCTTATACTATTGCATACTATTCCCAGATATCGAAGTTACCAATTTTCAAATTTTTTAATCTCTATACGTTTTTTTCATATTGATTGATTTTCGAGTTTTTACAACTAGACTGTCGAATTTGGATATTTGAATTAAAATAATTTTTTGATAATATCATTTTTAGCGGTCTTTGCATGCGTGTAAACGGTGAGAATGTACGACGGAATTTGATTTTGAACGGGTAAAATTTATTGTCGTTGATTCGGGATGTTTCGGTTATTTTGGATTGCTGACGATATTTTATGAAGATCAGCGTTTAATTTGTTGGAATATGTCGCCTCGTTCGTCTGTAATCCAGGTTCGAAGACATAATAGAATCGAGAATTTCAAAATACGAAATTCCCAATAACCGCGCTCTCCACATACGGCCAACCGGTTATTTCTAGCTTAATATGCTATTTACGTTACCTGTATTTAATTTGAGTTGAAATTTCAACAAAAAAATTCTTTCAATTTTTTTGCAAAAAATCGTGATGTAGCCTTACCGATTTTGAACGGGTAAAATTTATTAACGTTGATTCGGGATGTTTCGGTTATTTTGGATTGCTGACGATATTTTATGAAGATCAGCGTTTAATTTGTTGGAATATGTCGCCTCGTTCGTCTGTAATCCAGGTTCGAAGACATAATAGAATCGAGAATTTCAAAATACGAAATTCCCAATAACCGCGCTCTCCACATACGGCCAACCGGTTATTTCTAGCTTAATATGCTATTTACGTTACCTGTATTTAATTTGAGTTGAAATTTCAACAAAAAAATTCTTTCAATTTTTTTGCAAAAAATCGTGATGTAGCCTTACCGATTTTGAACGGGTAAAATTTATTAACGTTGATTCGGGATGTTTCGGTTATTTTGGATTGCTGACGATATTTTAAGAAGATCAGCGTTTAATTTGTTGGAATATGTCGCCTCGTTCGTCTGTAATCCAGGTTCGAAGACATAATAGAATCGCGGATTTCAAAATACGAAATTCCCAATAACCGCACTCTCCACATACGGCCAACCGGTTATTTCTAGCTTAATATGCTATTTACGTTACCTGATGTACTCAATTTGAGTTGAAATTTCAACAAAAATATTCTTTCAATTTTTTTGCAAAAAATCGTGATGGTTAGCCTTACCGATTTTGAACGGGTAAAATTTATTGTCGTTGATTCAGGATGTTTCGGTTATTTTGGATTGCTGATGATATTTTAAGAAGATCAGCGTTTAATTTGCTGGAATATGTCGCCTCGTTCGTCTGTAATCCAGGTTCGAAGACATAATAGAATCGCGGATTTCAAAATACGAAATTCCCAATAACCGCGCTCTCCACATACGGCCAACCGGTTATTTCTAGCTTAATATGCTATTTACGTTACCTGTACTCAATTTGAGTTGAAATTTCAACAAAAAAATCCTTTTAATTTTTTTGCAAAAAATCGTGATGGTTGTTAGCCTTACCGATTTTGAACGGGTAAAATTTATTGTCGTTGATTCAGGATGTTTCGGTTATTTTGTTTGAGAATGTACGACGGAATTTATCCTGGAATCTGTTTTAATAAAATTGAGCAAGGTATTTTGGGGCAGAGCTATAAACTATCTTGATCAACGTACTCATATCAGATGGAAATGATTTCCACATGCGGTATGCTAACACCTCCAGCTTAGGGAACGAAAACAAAAACATCTTAGAAAAATTAAATTCAACCCAAACAATACCAGAAATGGTTACAACAACAGATTTCGATATTGGAGTCAACGATCACCTTAATTATGCATAATTACGAGGAATAAACTGAGGAATGAGGAATAAACTAACTTAGCCCTTTATACTACGATGGGAATGATCAAACTCGACACTATCATAGAGGATCATGAAGGATAAGATTAGACCTTCTGATATAGACAAATCGTTCACAGTATAAAGCCGAGTCAATGCATACCTTGCCGACAATCTGGTAAGACAATCAAAATCAAAACTATAGAAAGAGGAAAAATATTCATATTCGAAATAAAAATTTTGCTGTACAGAGAGCACGATTTATATCATGTTATACATTGCTACTATCCAGTCAAATCAGCAAAATGCAAATTCATGAACTTGTGTAGTTGTAAATAACAAGATATCAGCCGTACGGCTGCTGAAACCACAACCATATTCATTGGAGGAGAAGGAATTCTAGAATTGCATCTAAAATCTCCAGAGGAGATACGTTCACAGTATCAGGATATAGAACATCAAGCAATAAATGGGAAATTTCATTTATGCCACATTATAGTCTAAGTGAGTTGATAAACGAAGAGCAGTCGACAAGAATGGTATCTAGAATCACAATAAACGTATCAAGCCATCGGGACGTGCATGACTACCACCTTTATATTTATTCCTCACAGCAGGTTATGTTACATTTATTACATTTATTCAGGGTTAGCTCCAGCGAATATAAACGCAAGGTGTCTAATAGTACGCTATTGTCACTACTAATTTTATGAAAGTCACCGGAACAGGGTACACCCAACAACATTTTTGTTTTTTGTTTGTTTGATGGCACGCGCAAAAGGTTAATTGAGACAGGCGAGGGAAAATAAGTGAAGTTCGTTTCGGTTCGATTCACAATTAATAAATCGAGTTTGCAAGTCGGAATGTTATTTGATAGATATCGCATGGTATTTATATTTTCGTTTCAATTCGTATTCAAAAATAATTGGATTACTTCGGGTGCTCTATTTTGAGTTATATAAATGGTTTTAACCTTATCGATGTGGACCTCTTGGACTTGAGTCTTGTGGAATGGATACAAAGGATTTTTAATACGAACTTTCCCGGATAAAATTTGGATTTGGTATTACTAAATGTAACACTTTCACTTCCTTATGTTGGAGTCCTATTGAGCATTTCTAGAAGTCTCTCTACCATTTGGAAGACCACTTTCACAAAAAACGTCTGAACATATTTCCGAATGATCAGTGTATAATTTGTAAGACTCATACGGGTAAAAGCGAATTACCAAGCGCTACTCTAGATAAATAATATATTTGTTTTCAAATTCTACTTTGCCAATCGGAATCTTAAATCGAAATAAAAATGGTGGGTTTCTGATAACAGAATTGCTGATTCAAACGTTTCAAGCGATATATTTTGAGATTATATGGGGATAATAAACTAAACGGAAAGAACATACCGTTTGGCTTTGGGTGTTTTATTGGATCTTGGACATCATCGATCAGGACATCCAGGCAACCAGAAAAAAGCGGAAATTTTTTAACTTCGGTTCGTAAGACCATCTGTGAAAAAAATCAGGGTTCAAACCCATTTTTCTCGACTTTTTGGGGATTTTGATTTAGAAAAAGCAAATAAAGTGCCAAAAACACCAAAAAAATAATTAAAAGTAACTATGACCAATAAAGCTAAATCGAAAACACCATTATAGAAAATTTATAGCTTTCAACGAAACCCAATCGCACAAATATGAAATAATTAATTTTTGCAAAGTTTTCCAAAAACCGCTTAAAGATAACAATGAAAAATGTGTCAAAGCCGCCCGTCCTATATCAAAGTTGAATTACCAGAATTCAATATTTCCATTCTAGAAATCACTTTAAATGCTTGGTCCATTCAAGATGCTCACACAGTTTGAAGCAATTCTTTTGGCATTAACGAGGTTACATAAGACAAAAACCACCCAAGGTCATAAGTTGAACGGAAAAATTTCAATATTTCCGCGTTCCCGAAACCAGTTTGAAAGGACCATTTTGAACAACCAGAAATGATTTAAAGTATTGGTCTCAGTTAACCCATATTAGCCCAGCGATCTATTTATAGGTCAATAAAAAAAATCTCTTACAAAGAGAATTGGAGAAATTATAACGGAATATTTTTACTGCAATGTTCTGTTTAAATAAAAATCCCTTCGAAAAAATATTTTGTATGGTTTTGCAATCGCAGCGGTGCACAGGTGAATTATTCAAATACCATAATTTTACAGAACACATTTACAATTATATTTTGTTACACAATTTCAAGGACTTTGAAGGTTAAGTCGGTAATTTTTTGCATTTTTCGTAGCAGTTACCTAACTGTTGTTTTTTATTTTACCAACAATTTTTGGTTTTCCAACTTCATCATTCGAAATATTTACTAAGTAGTTTATCTTTTTTACAAAGAAAATTAATTTGGGCTAATATGGGTTAATCAGGGTTTGTTGAATAAAATTATGATCAATTATGAATCAATCGTTCATTTAGAAGTTCACTAAGATGTATTTTTAGATTTAGGATAAATTTCCTTTTACTATACAGACTTGTGAAATTTTGCTAAACTTCTACTAAATTTTTTTGTTTTACAAATTTGACGCATCAATAGCCGGGTTTCATAGGCGTTAGCATAGTACTCACTTGCATTGTGTATTTTGCTCCATTTTATTGCAGGAATATACTCAGAGAGAGAAAGCACGCAGTGATGTTACATGAATCGATGTCGGAGAGTTACGAGTGCCATTAAAAACCTGATTGTTTTAATTTTCATTACGAGCTGGTCGGTGAATCGCTAATATTTTATAAATTTGCTCATAAATTTGCTCCCATCCAACAATCATCTTGAGCCATACATGCCAACTAAGAAGGTAGCACAATGAGTGAGTAAGGACCAGACCAAACGATGAGAGATCGGATACATGACAACAACATCTCAAGATGACAAAGAGGAGCATATATTGCAACTATAGAACCCTATAACCGTGGCCACGAGTTCAGAAGATAAACATGAAAATAACTATTACACTACAATTTTTCGCATGTGGCGCTTGTGAGTCAGTGAATACGGAAGAAATACGACTATTGAAAACATCAAAAGTAGAATTATGTGGAGCCAAAAGTAGAATTCTTTAGTAATGCCAATAAGGATCCTATTAACAAATGATGGAACTACCTGTTATCCCATGCTCTCTGCTTTCCCAAATTTTAAATGAGTTTGAGACGCTACTGTCTAACTAAGTGGTCAAAAAAATTATACTTGAAAATCATGACAGAAATAAATATTTATGGCATATCACGTTTGAGGCTGGTGACACTCCGATTATTTCACTACAACAAAGAAGAAGTCAAAGCGTACAATAATTGGCAAACCTTTAGTATCCAATTTTACGTTAACTGTCTCGCGATTTAAATAGAAAACCTCTGGTAGTTTTCACGTGACGGCTCTCTACATCGTTAGCCAAGCCCAACAATTAGCTGCAAACATGTTCGATAACATGATTTCCCATACAAAATTAAATTGGGTCACCGATACTAAAGGTGTTCCCAATAAACAAAAAACAATAATTCGGCACGTTAATAATTTACCGAATATTTTGCAAACACAACCATATTTACACGGCTGACACAAAACCTATTCACAATCTTTTGTCTACGGTTTTATTTATTTTGGTTTTTGATTTTTTCTGTGGGAGGGCCAAAATTTACACAAATTGTGTTTCACCAAAAAAAAATATATAATTTCTGTGTATACCAACATAATTAAGCCGTCTTATTGACATGCAACTTTTACTTTAAGCATAGGTGCTAATTATTTAAATTGGGTGGTTGTCTACAAAATTAGCACCCGTTTAGTAATTGTTCGATTATTGATCACTCAATATGTGTACTCTAGCATCAAAATAATTTATTTATAGTTTACAGTTATAAATTGGTTATATTTTAACAATGTAGGACGGAGACCTATGCAAATTGAATGAAGCCTTCTGCACATAATAATTTCGATTTCCACCATTTCGATCCATAAAATGTTGCGGTTTATACGCCAATTCACCATAATTACTTCTTTAAATATTTCTCACATAAAAAGAACAACAACGAAAATAAGAAAAAAAAACTCTTCGGAGTTAATTAAATTATTATGTAAGCAATAAAATGTCTTGTTAAAGAAACGTGTGACACAACACCACACATCTCAATATATAATGTATATATACATGGTAGGAAATAAATATAAAATTTATATTCAAGTTCAAGACTGAAAGGTGTGTGGGAAATTCGATAGTGCGCATGCACACAATACTTAACGAACCTTTTTACTCGGTCGTTCATCCTCCACGGTTGGCCGATCGACTTGCGCAATAAACTCAAATCGTGTGACGATTATAGGAAATAAAAAATCATTTTTTTTTTATTAAAATATTCAAGTTCAAGGTTAGTTGTGGGAAAGTCGAGTGCAAGTACTCCAGACGATTAGTAATAGTTCTATAGCAAACTTGTTATCCACGTCACTATATGTCATAAAAAATATTACAATTAAGAGAGACGACGACACCTACTCAGCAATTAGTTGTTGTGTCACCGAACCGCAGTTTATTAATAGCTTACGATTATTTATTTTTATAAATTTTATTTGTTACTCAGCATTTTTCTGAGGGGCCACAATGCCATTAGCTCACGGAATTACAAAAATACCATTGGGACTTTATATACCGGAGGGTAAAATACTTGCGTACATTACATACCATATATTCAAGTTACGAATTATTGACTTACATTTTCACCCTCCTACAAAAGGTTATTAATTATAACAACCCTCATCTATCCGATGTATTGATACATTAAGCAGTTTATCGATAACAATATTTGGATTGATTGTCTGTACCACACATACATTATGTAGTATGAAAGACAATTTTAACCATCTGGAATGATATACGAGTATTTAGCTAAGCACATATTTGATTTATATTAATTAGCAAATCCGACGCTAAAGAATTAAGTAGTATCAACAGAAATGTTCTATTCTTAATGGTTATGGTATTTTTGAACTTGATATTTATTCCCATGGTGTTTCCGATTGAACTACATAAGTTTGACCGCTTAATCGCTCACGCGTTAATAATTTAAGCAAATTCAGGTCCAGGAAATAATAAATATTTGCTGGAAATAAACCGATTTTTTACCAATTATTTTGTACTCTGCATCCTGTAATATATGTATGTATGTAAGAATTGCCTTTCGATTAATAATAATTGTTCTTTATGTACTTGAATATGCATAAAGTGGGAATTTATTACTTCTCTGTACGCTTAATATGGCAAATAGAGTGTGAACAAATTTTAGCTTCGCTGCATGATCAATTGCATCCTCAATTAAATCGTTTGCTGATATTTTTGATAAGAAGCCACGCTTAACCACTAATGTTAGTACAAGCGCAATAAATTCAATAGTAATTTTTTTAACGGTTGTCATTTTGTCACAGCAACGTAAAATATAATTGAGATTTCCTAAGAGCCGTCATACTTACCGTAATAAATTGTTAACCATCAATAAATGAAATTATTTTTGGTCCATACGGCGGTGTTTTACTCATTGGCCATCCCAGTACCAAGAAATTAATAAATTTAATAGTTTTTAATTACATATAAGTATAAATTACAGTTACGTGAGTTACGTGTCGAAATTTATTTTTTATAGCCAGTATATTAGTGTTCATCTGGTATTTAGTAAAATCAATTCAATTTTATATAATTCAAATTTATATTATAAAATATTTTATAATCCATTCAGATTCGACTCTATAGACAAATAAAATCGAACACGACAAAATACACGACTTGAGTTAAAATTCGGGTCCATCATATCAAAGTTCGATCCATGGAAGTGCAGATCGATCACGAAGCTTCGGTATCTGAGTGATCACATATGGAGTACGTATTGAATACAAGGACAGTAGTTGTGAGCAATCAATTCGTCCGTTAAACAACGGCTGAAATATGGCGGCATCTAGAAAAGAGTGAGCTCGATCGATCATAACTCAATTTAAAAATAGGCTATCATCAAGACCATTACGTCTTCTAGAAAAGTTCATAACTTTAAATTTAGAAACGTTGAGACAAAGCTCATTCAGGTACACCATTCACAAATGATATTTCATTCCTGTTGTATCAGCAGCATAAATCAAAACTCACAATGTTTCAAGCACCATTTTATATCATCGAGTTCGGTTCGTTATATATATGGAAAAATCTACTTTAAATGAACGACATTTAACTTGAGCTGTTCCAGTTTCTTTACAAGTAAACCATGATCAATTTTATCGAAAGATTAACAAAAATCAGTAAACACTACTTTAACAGTGTCACCACCTTCTGTCGCTAAAGTCAAAAAATTTGAGAATAAAATAAGATTTGTTACAAAAAGATACGGTCCTAGCCGATAAGATAGAAATACCGTGGTTATTTTCGATATCCTTTCTCCGTCCACTCTTGAAAATTATAGCTTAATGAAACTGGGAAAGTTTGGAATTTAAAAAACTGCAGGAAAAACTCCAGGCATAAAACTGAAATTGAAGAGGTACGTCGACGGTCAAGACACAAGCACACAAGAGGGTGAATTTTTTTCGCGCCACAACTCATATTCACATTTACATTTAACAGAGCACGCGGAATCGTCATTATTTCTCGAAGAAGGGATATACTCATTTTCAAAATATGCTGCAAACGTGTCAGTGATTCTTTGCGGATTACTAACAGTCAAAGAATTGAGAGATATTTCCGAGGGGATGTGATAATTCCGTTTCGAATCAACATATAGCTCCAGAAACCTTTAGCATTTTTTTTTAATATTTGGTTCAACCTCAACAATATAAGGATATACAAGAAACGATTTAAAAGATTGAGATCTTGTTAAATGTAAATTTGTATTTTTTATGAACTATAGACTTCCGACTTTTTTCGGAGTCCCTCACGAGGTCCGAGGTTAGGTCACAATTGAATGACTTCAACAATAAGCCATAATCGAAATCAGCAGCCGCAACTGCTATAGTTGGTTTGAGAAAAATGCAGATTGCTTTCCATATATATCAGCTGAGGATCCGTATGAAATTTAAACAATTACTATCAATATCTGCTGTCCATTGAAAACAAGTTTAACGGCCAAAATATCCAACTCGTTAGTCTCCAGGTCAATAATATCTTCACGTATGCTTTCAAGACAACTAGTAGAAGTCCGCCACTCCACGCCGTGGATTCAAGATCAGAATAACAATCGCGTCTGAAAATATAGTAGTTCGAGGGGAAATACTCTGCAGACTTGTGCCAGCTTGTCAGCCATGTTTCTGTGAAACAAATGATTTTCCAGAACCTATAAATACATTTCATGCGATTTTAATCGAATTCCACTAGAATTGTGATAATAAATAGACAATGTGTTGACTTTGGCAGAGATTGGCTGTACCAATTGAGCAATAAGTGCAGACAGCGGCATAGGCGTTGATAGAGGCAATTAGAGCTAATAAATAAATATCTGCAACCAATATTCACTGATTGACGAAGCATTAACAAATTATTGCTTGTTCAAATAAATTAATACAATGAATGAAATATAGATTCTAAAGTAAGCTTCAGTGCTCAAATAAGATTTTCTATATTCGATAACTGTTATTACAATTTTTTAATAATGTCAAAAATATTTCAGTACTTAGGCAGCAAATGAACTTATTGATTATGTTCAAGTATGCGTGCAAAAAAAGAATCATCGAAAGGCATCGCAAATGTGGCGCTCGAGAAAATTTCACGTTACGCATGGCGTGAAAAATTTTTTACGAAATAATGAAATTGATTTTGAAAGCATTATCATGGAATTTATAACTTCCATTGTGGAGAGCAATGCAAACCAATTCAATTGGCGCTTCCAAGTATTATTTACTTTTAAACGAGGAATTTTCTTATTTTCCTTACGATATTTTTTAGAGCAAAAGTCAGGAGTTATCGCGCAATTCCACAATTTAAACGTGCTGGGCGAGGTAAACCTTACGCAATAATCAGAACTTCAGTCTGAAAATTTACAACCGTTTTTCCGATTTGGTGTAAACGGGAAATATTCCTAGATATTTTCTTTATATGTTCTGTATGCTCACATTTAATTAGCTCAATATATTCGCAAGGATGAAATGCAATATAAGGTTTATACTCTGTGCCTCACGCTGGCTCTTTGTCTAAATTTACGACTAACGAAATTAATTGTTGGTTCCTACCAGTCGATTATAGATGGCACCAAACAAACCGCACCTGATTTTTAATTAAAATTTCCTAAATAAATTAAGATTTATAAATCTCTAAAATATTTCTAATTGGTGATTGCTAAATCTGAATTAATTTTGCGGTGTAGAACTGTAAATATCAAACATATTTTGAATTATTGTGCCTGATACCAATTCTTTCGATTGAATTACTGACTAAACTAATTATAATGTTGGTTCGTACCAGTTATCAATAGATGGCATAAAACATAGTGCACTGAATTTTTATTCTAATTTCCAAATTTAATTTGAGTTTTATAAATTTCCGAATTAATGGTTAGTGTATACTAGTTGTTCACAGATGGCGCAAAATAACCTGTGTCTGATATTAAATTAAATCTTGCACGCTAAACTAAGATTTATCAATTTCGACAACACTTTTAATCGGTTATTGACAAATCTGAACTAATTTTGCAGTTTAGATGTAAATAGCATGCCTTCAATCCTCAATTCAGTTAGTTGTATAAATTATTCCGAAATATATTTTAAAGTAATAATAATTTGCATTAGCTAACATCTCTGGAAACAAAAATTAAAAATATGTAGAACATTCAATCACTACTTGTTACTAGTCGTTTGCGACGTTGTCACGAATAGTTGACGTTGTGATGACGTGTAAACGCTCAGCTCTGTTGGTTTTATAGCAAGTTGGTTAATAGTTAATTTATATCTACAGCTTTCGGATTCCTTTGGATTCCATTCCAAATCTACATCAAACATTTGTTTTTTAAATAATTAGAAAAATGATATCAGGTCATCTGAATTCCAGCAATTTTCCAATAGAGACCGCTAACTATGCAAACAAGATTTTTAGCGGGGTTGCACTCTGAACTAAATTTTTTTGTCTCTTTAAAAAATTTACTTAACAAATAAAGCTTGACTCAAAAATCAAATTAAAATTCATAATAAGACTGTTTAGTAAAATCGAAATGTAAGAAGATAAATATTCAAAACACTAAAATAAATCATATGAATTGCCAATGTGCATCTCACTAACAATATTTATCGAGCTAGGACTGAACTTGATATGCAACATCTCCAAAATAAATCGTTTTCTAAAATTTAACATTGTTTAACGAAACTGATTATTTTGTATTCAGAAATTCATATGCGGATTATATTGTGCCATCTATGAACGACTGGTATGAACCAATCGTCAATTTAGTTAATTCTATTTATCGGGCACCGCTATCGGGAGGTGCTATTCATTTGAATGGGAAATTTGAAATGGCTTTTGTTTTGTAGAATCCTTAAACCATAACAAACTTAGTCTTACAATAAAAATTGAAAACGCAACAAGATGAATTCTTGTTTCGTCATGTCAAAATAAATTTCAATTGGTATATTTCAGGTCGTTAAAAGATTGTTTTTAATTTGAATGGTACAGTGACAATGTGGGTAGTAGCGGAATTTCAGATAGATAATTTCCCTTTCAATAGCCCGCCCCGATAGCTAATAAAAAACACAGAGAAATATTAGACATTAAGCTTCCAACTTATAATATTGGTAAAAGGTTACCAAAGTGCAAAACAAGTTTCTGTTTTAATATGAATGAATATTCGGCAATTTTTGGCATACAAGAATTTATTTATCTTAAAAAGTCTAAAATAGAGCGAGCATCTTTTAAAATATTTTGTTCTGCAGCCTTTTAAGCTGAACAAACACTATGTGCGTTATTTACACTAAACGATCAAAACCTGACGGTCAACGGGCTTGCTGATGGAATCAAAATTTTATATTTTTATGTAATCATCATGTCGTATATTCTAACCTTGACAGTACAAAATTTACTTTTAACCATTTAGCGAACTTGTAATGTTGTTAATTGATTTTCTGAACTCAATTGTGCGTGTTCCGTTAATGCGAATTTTGAATAATGAATTTACGATAAACCGTAAATCACGTATATATACGTCGTCGACGCGAAACATCTACATACTTTTAAAAAATCTGCATGCGGATGGTTAAATAAAATCGTTGTTGTCATCTTAAGAACCACCAAATATATGATGAAGTAAGGAAGCGCATCAAAAATTTTATTTAAATTAATTTTTATTTAATAAATTATATAATAGAACCGCAAATATTTAATGTCCAAAAACAAAACAATGTCAAGAGAATTGATAATATACGACAAGAATAGCTCAAACATAGATTTTTTTGGTCTTTTTGGTTTGGCCAGCGGTTGTTTACCCAAATATTATTTATGCTAAATCGTCGCATGATTTAATTATTTGCATTTGGCTTTGAGTTTGTATCAGATGGTATTATTATATCGATAACAGTAGTTCAAAATATTTCCGCTATATAAAAAAAGGACCTCGACCTTTGTACCTACCTGCTTTTGACATTTTAAGAAATTGTGAATAGATACACAAATATTCGCGATATTGATTCTAACCATAAAAAATAACAAGTAAAATACTTTTGTTTACCTCCCCCACCTTGGGATCTAATCACATTTCCTTGTATTTTTTTTTTTAATTTATAATGACAAAACTCTTTTTTTGTTGGTTTCCAGTTTTATTCTTGTCTGACCAAAAAAAAAACACAGCACATTTAAGCTCGCCTATTATTGTATTGTGTAATTGACTTAAGTATTTGACTAAAATTAATCGTGCAGCGTCACTAAGTCAAGTTAGCGAATTATATAGATTAGGTTTTCCTTTGTTTTTAGTATATCGTCGCGTCATTGTGTTGCGGACGAACATTCTTTTGTTACACACGCGTATGGTGATGTAATTAACCAAATTATTCTTAAAAATGTATTTTATACAAAATTTATTTGTCTGAGACTACGGTGCTAAGCTGCTAACATCATGTCTGACAAAATTGTAGAAACGAGATTAGATCATTGTCACTATATAAATTGAACTGGGGTTCTTTCGGTATATAAAGTGATCGATTAATCAATGAATTGTTGATTATTTCGTTATTTTTTTTTTTGGTAGGCACACATACAAAGTAGTAATAAGAAGGTAATTTGAGACACGAGATTCTTGTAAGTAGGTTATAAATGTAACGATTCTGATGTATCTCACAGCGCGCTCCACAGTTCAAGTTCAAACCTTTAAGGTTTTTTTTATTTTATTTGGTTTTGTTTTATTTTATTTTCATTCCCGCAAAGTCAAACATTATTCATTTTAAGATGCATGCGCGGACATTCGATTATTGTGTTTACTTTAAGATGTTGTTGGGAAAAATCATTTTAGTTGTTACATAAATTCTAGATTAGAAAGTACACAATCAGCAACGGAAATAATCATATGTGTATATATATATATATGTAGGTAGGTATATATCAACACATACATAGATGCACGTTCGTTTACCACATACACCCAACATCATTATAAATGTAAATGGGTCAGTCAGCGACTCAGCGTAAAGTAACAAGAAATTTTTCTCTAAGAATTTTATGTGTTGGTTACAATTCATGTGCTTCTTTTACTTGTTACTTATTATTTTGATTAAGAGAAGCAAATTATAAATGGAACCGAATCAGTCACATTGGACACAAGAACATCGTTTCAATTATAATTTTTTTTTTGGACTTATTCTGTTGAAAACATTTTAAAAAGGTAATTGATGGACCATAATTCTTGTAGATGTTGTTATTGTTGTGGGTTGTGGTAAATTATACGACATTGTTCGCTAGAAAATAAATAAGGTCAATTTTTACGGGCTTTCTGGTATGATGGGAATTCATGAAATTTGGTTTGGACATTTTTAATGAAATTGCTTTAGGCCTACTAAACTAGGGTTCAATTGAATTTCAAAATCTTCTTCAGTCATGAATATATTATTCGACAGTTACGTCCACACTAAATATTTAGAAGAGTCAAGCACGTTACGAAAGCTTCCTATTATCTTCGAAGCATATGGTCTTTTCTGGTGATTAAACAGTATTCGATTTTTTTGTTTGATGGGTAGGAGCGATGCGGCTTCGGTTTCATACGATACCGTACGAAGTCTAAATGTTGTCTATATGTTGGGCGTGATTGTAACGGCCTTTGGTGCTTTTGACTGCAGAACGCATTTTAGGCCAATCTTAGGTCCTCTTCGCTGATGGTCGATATTTGAACCAGAGATAATATGCAGAATGAAATAAGTGTGGAATTTAGTGTTTTTTACTTGGGATGGTGTCTGGAATTTGTAAAAAATATTTCAAGGTAATTGGATGTTGTGATTGGTGATATGGCCCTACACGTACACGTGGAAGCATCCTTGGCCAAACTGTCTTGATGCTTCCACGCGTATGACCATATTGCCAATCACAACATGCAAATTGCCTTGATTTTTTTTTTTACAAATTCCAGACACCATCCCAAGTTAACAAAACTAAACTCCACACTTGGCAACCATTGTTGCTATGACTTTTTGAATTTTTAAAGAGTTAAGTGAATTTGGCCAACTGTGGCAATTCAGAAAAACCACTTATCTCAATTATAGTGAGATAAGTGGTTTTTCTGAATTGCCACAGAAATATGCTTCAACGTGTACGTGTAGCGCCATATGGGCTGGCGATATGGACAACATGCAAATTGTCTTGAATTTTTTTTCACAAGTTCCAAAAACCATCCCAAGTTAAAAACATTAAATTCAACACTTGGCAATCATTGTTGCGATGAATTTTTGAATTTTTAAAGATTTAAGTGAATTTGGCCAAAAATGCTTGCACGTGTACGTGTAGGGCCATATCGCCAATCATAACATGCAAATTGTCTTGAATTTTTTTTTTACAAGTACCAAACACCATCCCAAGCTAAAACACTAAATTCAACACTTGGCAATCATTGTTGCGATGGTTCTTTGAATTAAAATACTTTAAACAATTCTTTTTATAAAATATGTATATAAACTTATTTTTGTATTACTGTGATTCTCAATATTTATTTTTTATTTTTAATAAACAATTTTAATTAAAATACGTGTTTCGAGTTCTAGCTACACTTTTTGATAATTTGTGTAGCTACTCATTTTGAGTCTACACTTTTCGCTAAAAAGTGTAGCCACATGTGGTGTTTAAAAAATTTGGTTCGGGAAAAGGTGCAAGCGAATATTAAACTGTAACTTACAAAATATTTATCAGACGGCAACCAACAAAGCCTCATGTGACGGACAATTGAATAGGCTATATTTAAAATCTAATTGGTTATCTTGCATCTGTATCTATTTACGAGCTATGACGTTTTAAAGTTAAAAAAAATAAAAAAAGATTTTTTTTGTATAAAATTGAGTTTTTCTCAAAAAATTCCCTAATACAATTTTTTTTTACCTAATTTTAATCCGCTATGATCTGTTCTACAATCCCCCAATCCGTTATTTGTACGCACGTGCTATAGTTTTTTACTTATGAGATCAAGAATGAAAACACTACACACAAATATTATCTGTTCATTCTCAATTTATTTAAAAGATTTTGTAGTGTAAAAATTGCAACAATTTTTTTTCATCAGTAAAATAATAGGCGACGATTATCAACTCATTTGTTTAAAAGTTGAAAAACAAAAATAAAATATTTTCATTAATTTTGAGAAACAATCTAGTGTTGTGTCGTTGCTTTGAACCAGAAAATAAAATTAATTTAATAAAACTAATATCACAATGGCACAGTTCTCGGGTGAGGAGTACGTGGATATCCATTTTGTATGGATTTTGCGATTGTAACGCATCAAGCGCTCGCGCTGAACATCAGCGAAGATTCCCAACGTGTCGAGTTCCGGATGCGAGAGTATTCACAAATACTCATAGAAGGCTGCCAGATAAAATAACAAGTTCAAATATGCGGGCGGAGCCCCATGTAGTCTCATCAAATCATTTGGATGTCGATGATGAAATAATAAGAAATGTAACAACAGATCCAGCTATCAGCATACGGAAGCTCTCCTTACAATTGAACGTCTCTCGCCACAGAATTCATGAAGTATTGCAGATGGTGAAACTTCATCCACATCATACAACACCCGTCCATGAACTATTACCGATAGACCACAATAAAAGTTTGGAATTTTGTAATTGGTTGATTGAAAAGAATTTTGACGATGATAGGTTTGTGAAACGTATTCTTTGGACGGATGAATCTCAATTCAGAAGAGACGGCATAACAAACTTTCACAATCTACACACGTGGGCTACTGAAAATCCTAATCCGAAAAAACAAACGTCATTTCAGCATCGCTTCAGTGTAAACGTATGGGCTGGTGTAATTGGCGATAATTTAATCGGACGAAAGCGATTTACCACTCCTCCTGGATGATGTTCCTCTTGAAAGCAGATTGTTGCATACATATCAACATGATGGTGCACCTAGTCACTACGGTATAATTGTTAGTAATTTTTTAAACGAAAATTATCCAAATAATTGGATTGGAAGGAATGGTCCAAATTCGTTGCCCTGCAAGATCGCCCGATCTAACTGTATTAGATTTGTATGTATGGGGAATGATGAAGGCATTTGTATACACCAAAGAGGTTGAAACAAAAGAAGATCTAATTCAAAGAATACACACAGCTGCTCAACAGATTAGGGAAGAATTACCAAGAATTGAAATAACGAACATTAGCCTGCATTCAGTCACAAAGAGGACATTTTGAGCATCTTTTATAAATTTATGTAGTTGTTTTATTCTCGAGCCGAACCTTGTATTGGGCGTTGTAGAGAAGGTCGCACTGAATTAAGATTAATTTTAAAAACATTTTAATTGTTTTTTTTTGTCGAAAAAATACGGTTTTTATAAAAATAATATAGTTTTAAATAAATATTTTGGGAAGTATAACAGTTTAATATTTGTGTGTAGTGTTTTCATTTTTCATCTCATAAGTAAAAAACTATAGCACGTGGGTACAAATAAAGGATTGGGGAATTGTAGAGTAGATCATAGCGGATTAAAATTAGGTAAAAAAAAAAATTTATTAGGGGATTTTTTTAGAAAAACTAAATTTTATAAAAAAAAAATCATTTTTTTTATTTTTTTAACCTTAAAACGTCATAGCTCGTAAATGGATACAGATGCAAGATAGCCAATTAGATTTTAAATATAGCCTATTCAATTATCCGTCAAATGAGGCTTTGTTAGTTGCCGTCCGATAAATATTTTGTAAGTTACAGTTTAATATTCGCTTGTACTTTTTTCCCGAATCAAATTTTTTAAGCACCCTGTATCTCAAAGGATATCAAAAATGATCCCTCCCTTCCATACGATTTTTTTCATGAAATGAACCAAGAAATCACCCCTTAACGGATTAGCATCCCAATCGGGGACACCCGTATAGTTAGGTCTATGGCTATATAGGTTCCTTGGGATCACAGTAAAATATTTTCTCCGCCTTAGTTACCATTTCCTTGGAATGTAGCAAAATTCTAGACTGAATTTGAATGTAGCTTTAGTTATAAACCAAGGCATAACACGAAGTCGTAGAGCTGTTTTACATCCACAGAATAATATCATCAGGTTTTGTCGACTTAAATGGCTTAAAGCTATTTATTGATCACAGTTCCTTTTGTTTAGTGTTTAACTTTTAACTGCAGCAATACACCCGGAAAGTGTTTAAAGGCTAAAACGACCATCAAATTAGAAGGAGTTGAATACGAGCTAGACCGGCTTCAACAACTCGACATTATTTCTCCGATTGAGTACTCCGAGTGGGCGGCTTCCGTGGTTAAATGTCCCAACGCACATTCAGTCCCTCGAACAAACGCACAAACACTCCCAGTTCATGAGGAATTATTCGTATAACTCACCAGCACAGAAGCAGAAAGTAGAGTGTTCAGCAAAATCGATTTTCCAGCAAGTTGTAGATGCTATGCTGATCGATCTTAATGGGTACTTTGCTTATTTCAGCGATATTCTTGTACACTCGTTCTTAGCAGTCCCACAAAATACTCTCAACGACTGGAGGAATACGGTATGCGAGTTAAATTAACCAAATGTAATTTTTTCCGCAATACGACCTAGCACTCCTAGCCAAAGTATAGGCTGATTCTAGCAACACGGGAACCGGAGCGTCGATTTACGATGTCTATCCAGATGGAACGGAGAACATAATTTCGCATTCTTCGAGAACTCTGACAATAGCTGAAAAAATCTCGGTCAAGTGGATAAAGATGATCTTGCTCTTGTGTACGTAGTTAAGAAGATCCATCGGTACATCTGCGTGAGAAGATTTACACTGGTAATCAACCCCAAACGTCCATAAAACATCTATATTCTTGTTAAACTCGAAGAAGTTGTGACCAAATTGAAGTATAAAGCAAGCAACGATAAGGAAGCTGATATTATAATGACGGCGTTTCCAAGTTATAGCGTATAGATAATTTTTGCCTATATAGAATAACAAGAATAGATGTGCATCAAACTTAAACAATTATTGGAAAGATTTAAAGTTACATAAAAAACAGTTTATTGCAACTTGCAATTACGCGATGAAGATGCATTTAAACGGCTATAAATTATATTTAACAGCTTTCTGTAATTCCTTTATATGTATGTTGCATAGATAAGTCATAACTTTACTGTACAATCATCATGAAAAAAATTACGACCATTCTGCGAATTCAAAAATTAGCATGATGACCAACAGACACACTGCGTGCGTTATAGCCTTGTATAACAGAAAAACCACCCAATTAAACTTAAATGATTTCATACAAGAAGAAATTTAAATTGAATTCCCTGGGCAATTCAAATTTTCACCTAATCAATCAAAGCTAATCACATCATCCAAAAACCCTTTTTAAAATTAGCTTTTTTTAGATTTTTCAAGACGATGATATATTTGCATGACTTGATGCAGGGTATAGGTACGTAAGTATGGGTAGCACAGCATTACATTTTCTTGTGAAATGTAATACACAGACGAAAGACATTCTAGGTACTTGGTATAAGACTTGTATTGTTCTTGGCCGTTGAATGAGGTTTCTATAGTTGCAATTTTTGTTTTGTTTTCTAACAATAAATCTAATTTAGAGACATAATAACAAAATTCTACTGTCTCGTGATTTTCTAAGCACACACACACAAAAACATAAATAATAACAATAATGACTAAGTTAAAATATAAAATAGATTTCCATCAATATAATACGAAGCGCATATTACATATACACCACCAACGCCCGCCTGCTCGCCCGCCCTGCCCAAAAATTTTCCAAAGATTATTAAAATGTAATCAGATGGTGTTTTTTCATCAATCAAATAAAGTACATTAGAAAAGGAAAAAAATTTGTTTCGAGGGAACAAAATATTTTAGGGGTTGGTTGGTTGCTAATATTTCTTTCTTTTATCACTAAGAGATGAGATGAGAGCTCTGTTCGAGAAATATCTGTCGTTGTCGTATGTATATACGTATTGACGATAAAAAAAATTTTTAATCAAAAAATTAAATATTTGTACGACACTTCAGGTTCCCATTTTCCTTTATATTGTTGTTGTTATCGTCTTCATCTACTAAATGGATTACGATTTTATAGATAACTGATTCTGATTTAGCAAAACAACGCAAATACCGCGCGGGGCTTACGCGATTACGAATAAATTTCAACAGAAATTAGCGATTTTATTAAAAAATATTTTGCTACGTGCGATTTTACCGTTACCATTTAGGTATGTTTGACGGAATATTTTAATTTTTGTTTTGTATCTGTGTTATATTGGATGATGATGATATGATACTGTGGCTGCGGATGAGTAATTTGCATTTTTCATTTTTATCTCACATAACAAAAATTATTTATTTTAAAACGTTTTAAATATTTTAATTGATCGAAATCGCGAGAATACGGCTATCAATAATAAAACCAGTTTTTGTGGTACAGTTTTGGAAATGGAATGTTAGTATAGTATTTTATTCTTGTATATAGTAAACAGTTGTCATCATTTACTACGTGGTGACCTAGCCTAACAACACTGAGAAATATACAAAAATTGATTTGCATATTAATTAGAAAACTGCTTCTCAACATGATTTTTGTGTAACTTAATCCGAACATTAGTATTATTCCTTACTTCCGTTTCAAAGTTTAACCTTTGATGTAAAAAGCCCAGTACAATATCCTGCTCCTGGATATTATCCTTTGATTCAAAATTGGTTTAGAATGTTGTACTTCTGAAATCTACTCAGGGATGTCTAAGCCGTGGTATGATATCCTTGGTTATGAAATTCAGGAATTGGACTTACGTTCCAATATGCTTAGTTCGCAGTTCAATATATCTGTTTTTGCGAAAAATTGGAAAGTTTATCGACAGTTTCGATGTGATCATAAATGAAACGGTCACGATTAAAATGAAATCAATTTTTTCTGGAATTAAGACTAACTTGACTAACATCTAACATAAATTGGAAATGAAGGAAATTTGATAGTCGAATAACTGCCTGTACTCATGCAGATGAACGATTTCCTTCTTAAATCATAAATTGACCCAGAATATCCAGACAGCTTCAGCTGTTTCTGTGTACTTATATTTAGATCGTCCACATCGTGGGGAGGCGGGTACTGTTTCGGCAATAGCAAAGTACTACCAGGGACCAATTGCCAGTGGGATAACTTGGCAAAAACAAGGAATGAGTACAACAAATACGGAACGGAATACAAAGCTTCAAATTATCAAGATCACCAAGATCATCAAATGGGAATATCTTTCAGTAAGAGAAAGAAAACGCTGAACTCGAAAATAATTAAGAGAAATAAAGGTATTTACAGCTAAGTTGAAAGAAGAATTTACAAATTTAAAGAACGAGAATGAAGAACTCAAAAAAGCAGCAGAAGACAACAACTGAACCCACAATCGACGATGACATTAATCCATTCCATACGGATGGAGAACTGGTTGCAGCAAATCGAAAAGCAAGAAGGTCTTGACAAAAAAGTCGAGCACCAGAATGAAACAACTCTAAATTTTTGTCCAATAAACTAAAGTTGCTAATTAAAGAAAGAACGAATCCATTAATAAATATCTAAAACATACCGAGTATTCCATTTAGAAAGCGACAAAAAGTTTAGAACGACCTAAACTACAAATTCCACCAGTTAAAAATAATGATGGAACGTACACTATAAGTGCAAAGCAAAAAAGCTTCGATGTTTGCAACCAACCTCAGGAATACGTTCCAGCCTCTAGCTAGACAAACAGCAGAAGAAAACATACCACCAGTAAATAAAGTGGATAACTACAATATATCCCCTCTCACATTGCAAGAATTGAGAGGAAGTCAAGCATAACCTAAATGCAAAAAAACCTCCAGGAAGTAATCATGATAACTAAACCCAACAATGAATACAATTTGAATCCCCTTACTTTTTAAATTAAGTCATATGGCACTTGACTAATTTGATTGTATCAACCTAAGGCTAATTTTGACATATAGTTTGACATATAGTGAATCAGTTTGAAAGATTTAAATGTATGATTGAACCAGTTTATTCGAAAATTGTGCTTTGCTCATTCTTACCATGGACATTTACAGTTCCATTGACATTCTACGTAATAATATTTTACCAAAATAACAAAATGTCTCTCTAAAATAACAAAAATAAACAAGTATTAGTAAATACACTGTTAAAAAATTATTATAAAGATTTTGAGTGAAAACTAATTGTTTCAACTCCAAACTTTTTAGTTCCGGTAAAAGAAAACGATTTTATTGGTTTGAATAAAATTTGTTTTGGCAAATTCTGGATATCGTAGTTTGTGTCGGAAAATCCCATTATGTGGAAATGTTAGCCTTAGGTTGGCATAATGAAATGAGTCAAAAGCCATTTACAAAAGGATAAATAGCCTTTTTGGTTCTCGAAAATCAAATCTAGTTTATTGGTTTATGTATTTTTAATTTAGGTACATTCTGGTCCTCTGGATATTTATTTATTCATTTATTTTATTTTAAATCAAACTTGCGCAACAGCAAGGTTGCTTAATTAAGTTCGTTGGTATTGTAAAGTTTTAGGCCGAGTTACAAAACAAAAATGAACAATTCAATATATATAAACCGACAGAAATATTGGCAGTAATAATAATAGTAAGAATAAAAATAATAACAACAAATTTAATATAAAATATACTTAAAATAAATAATAAATAACTATAATTAGATTAAATTAAGTTGGAAGGTTTCAATCAATTAAAATCCGTCCAATATTGTTGCAACAAATAAATTGAGTTGAGTTAGTATTTCTAATAATTTTCAATAATTTTTTAATTTTTTTTAATTCAATTACTGCGACATTATAGGAACTCTGTATATTGTTTTTTTGAAGGTATTTACAGACTTGGCTTTTCTCACATATAGCGGGTATGTTATTCCCTAAAACTGCACCCAGCTATGATCAGTGCCTTGGTTCTGTCAGAAGGGGCAAATCTAAATCCATTCGGTAATCGTAGAATTTGAATAAAGGCATTCCAAAAATTTCGTTTTAACATGAGAAATATGGTCATACTGGCGTAGATCGAATATGTACCGAAGACATCCATTAAACTCTTGTAATTTTTTCATCAAAAAAGAGCTCAACTTGGAAAATATCATGTCTCCATATAGCAAATGGCAGCAACAATCTATAGATTCCGTGGAGTTCCCAGACGTTTATTTCGTAATAAGTGTAATATATTATACATTTTCTGACAGATCGGATCCACGTGTTTATCCCAGCTTAGATCGTTGGACATAAGAAGTCCTAAGTTTCTAACGAAGCAATCGTAAGGTATGGTTATATTGTTAAGTTTAATTGACGTGAACAGATCATAATTGATTTTTTTTCCAAAGATAATTGCTTGCAATTTGGATGCGTTAAGGTTAAGAGCATTCTTAAGTGCCCATTTATTAATCATGTCAAGATCATCATTGATTGATTCCAAGTTAATAGATGACAGGTTGCTACTTGGTACTTCTTTAAAAATTTGAACATCATCCACAAACAGATGGCGACTACAGCTCAAAGGTAGTCTTGAAATATCGTTAATATATAGGGAACATATGATCGACCCCAGTAAAAAAAACCTTGAGAAACACCAGATGATAAGGGTAGACGGGAAGATTTGCCCATCAAGGTTAGTACATACTGAGACCCGCGGTCAGTCAAATAAGACAAAATTGGTTTTATTGATTCTTTAGATAGGCCAAATTGTGTTTTTAGCTTATTTTCTAATAATTCGAAATCCAAACAAGATCTTACGAAGTCCGATACATGGGTCAACAATGATGTAGTACTGTGGTATCGGCGAAAACCTGATTGCATTAAGTGCGAGTGGATTTGGTCAGCTAAGATCCGTTCGAATGATTTAGAAATAGCCGATAATAGTGATATGGGCCGCATATCCCCTGGCATTTTTGGGTCTTTTTGCTTTGGAATCGCAATTACCATAAGGAGGGTAATAAAAGCAGCAGTCAGGAAATGTCTGTGTATTTAAGGCGAAGTTGAAAATGTGGACCAACAATGGTAAAATAGCCGGTATACAATATTTGATAAATTTTAAAGGTATATACCATCGTCACCGATTGCATTAGATTTTATGGCAAGTAGGGCATTTAAAACTGATCCTCATTTACATCTGCGAATTGAAATACATTGATTGCATATGGGGTATGGTTCAAATTACCGCAAGATGGATTGTCAGGTAAAATGCTCGAAGAATGAACGGTGTCTAAATTGGGAACCAAAGCAGCAAAAGCAGAATTAAGCTGACCAGGATCAAACTCCTCACAGTATCCCTCATCATCTTTACTATGGATAAATTCGTCTTTTAGATGGTTCCAAATCTCTTTGGGACTACGGCCGGGGTCAAGTTTGTATTGGATGTATCGTTTTCTAGAGGCTTATAATCAGTCCTTTTTATCATTTTAATATAAGCTTATCACCAGACATACGAAAAGATTTCCAAACTCTATAATCCATGTCTTGGAGTTGGATAAAATTCATAACGTTTGTCGATAGCCATTGGGGTTTAGCAAAGTCAATTCTCTTTGTAACAAAGGGAGTATGTTTATCCATGAGAGCAATAATTTCTCGATTCAACAATAGAACTTTCGTGTTGATATCATTGGAGTAAGTGATAATACTAGTATCAAACCTATCGATGTCCATATGGAAGATATCGCACTGAAGGTTTCTATAATTACGAAAGGTGATATACTCAATTTTACGGATGACATTTATGTTGAAATTAGCACCCACCAATTCATGGTCAGCGTCACCAGCACACTGAAAAATATCACTCGGTGGCTAGGATGGGCTAGATAGGATTATATCAATTAATGAACCGCCATTGTCATGAATTCTCGCAGGTTTAATTTATGAGGTAGATAGATTAAAATGAGTAATGAATTGAAATCTCCCATAAAAATTATATTATTGAACTCTTCTTTCAAAGATGCAAACAATGGTACAGTTTGTCAGAAAATTTCATTATGTGAAAATGTTAGTCATGCTTTCTTCCCTCCTTTTGGAAATAACTCTTGACTCATTTTCTTGTGTCAACCTTAGGTTAACATTTCCACATAGTGGAATTTTCTTACAAACCCTACGATATCCAGAATTTATCTAAACTAAAATTACGCAAACTAATTAATTCAATTTTATTAACGAGAACGAGAAATGTTACTATTGTCCTCTCCTGCTTTTGACTCATTTGCTAGTGTTAATCTAAAGCAAAAATTTCCAAATAATGAAATTTTCCGACAAACTTCCGACAAATGGCCAAGGAAAAGTTATAGAATTTAGGTTTAGTTTGTGTTGCAGGACGTTTCCCTGCAGAGCAATGCGTTGCAGTCGGAATAATAACAAAATTGCAAATCCACAATAAAAATTCTATAGCTGTTACTTTATAAAGATGATAAAATGACACAGTGTTCTAAAATATGATATTCACTAACTTTAGACTTTTCGCCGCTGTAAATCAATACTCTGCGCGAAATAGCGATATGGGACAGTTTATTTTTTTTTTGTTTTTTGTTTAGAAAAACTTTTATTTTATTTTTATTAGCGTCAGAATATTTGGCAATGCAGATTGCATATAGATTTCAATTCGGTTAATTTTCATCGTTATGTATATCAGTTTATTCTGATTGGTCGAATGAAATAGCTATATAGGACAAAACTTAGAATTCATTTATTTTATTCGATAATAACAAAAATATGTACTAACAAAAAGAGCATTTTAGTAGTTCGTATGAATTCCATTGTTGTTAATGACATCCATGAATCGTTGAGGTATTCACTTTATCAACGTTTGGGAACAGAACAATCAATGTTTCCCCATTTCTATTGAATGACTGTCTTAAGCTCCGTTAAAGTAATGGGTGATTAATTTTGAGATGCTCTTTCAAAAATAAAAAAAAAAATCAATTTTATCGAGTAACCTTTATTATCATAAAAAAAGAACCATTCTTTACATAAATTTAGGCATTTAAGGCTAAAGTGTGATACCACATGATCTAGGTGGCCAATTCAGTGGTCCAGAGCGTGAAATTAACTGTTCACTGAATTGTAATGGCAATTAGTGCCGTCTTGTGGGAACCAAATGTCGTCGAGATCACCGGTTTCAATATCAGGCAGCAAATAGTCTGTTATCATATAGCGCGATACACAATGGGCGCAAACCACACCAAACCGGTGTTTTCGCTGGATATAATTGTAGCTCTTGAAACTCTTCGAGTTGCTCGAGCGATTAACCCAGAAATGGGCCTCATCGCTGAACAAAATTTTTGTCGAAAACAGTGGATCTTCTTCAAGCTTTTCTGGAGCCCAAAGACTAAAACGGTGACGATTTGGAAGATCGGCCGGCTTCAATTCTTGCACGAGTTGAATTGTGTATGCTTTTAAACCAAGATCCTTACGTAAAATATGCCAAGTTGTTGCATATGACAGACAAGACATCGTGTGCACTCTCAGGTACCGCCGCTATATTTTCTTCACTACGTGCTGGATGTGGTCTATTTGGTCGCATATTATGCAATAATGAAAATTGGGTTCAAATTTTTCGATGTGTTTTCGATGTTTTTTTATGTGGACCATAAGTTTCTCTAAGCACATGAACCCCATTCCTCATAGAATGCTGATTTTCGTAAGACAGCTGACTAATTTGTAGACGATGTTGGCCCAGAAAAATGTTTGCTGTGTGTTTAGAGCTGCAGACAATATAAATTTTTCGCATAAATTGAATTGAGAAAGAAATATAAACAAAAATAGATGTCCTATAAAAATTTTGATAGCTTTTAATTGGACGCTATATTTTTTGACATTAGATTGTTTTGTGAAGAAAAAACATTTTAAAATTGATTTAAAATTAAAAAATTTAAAAATAGAATACAAAGGATAATCTTAATAATAATCAGTTATTACAAATTGTATTTAGTGATAGTGAAATTGATGACACAAATTTGTTAATTAAAATAATTTTCAAAAGTGACAATGAAGAAAATTTACCATCCAAAAAGAAAAAAAATATTGGGCTCAGCCTTATTACCTAGACCGGGACCAATCTGGATCATTTCAAAGCGTTTTTCTGTCCTTAAAACAAAATGATCCAGAGTTGCTTACAGGTAAGAATGAGAATCCACATTTTGCACATAACATTTCATTAATTTACTTTATATACTATTCAGATATTTGGCAACCGACGAATCACAAAAAGTTTATCAACCGCATACAAATGTTCGCCGGCAAGCGTTCATTTTATAATCAAGGATACCGCGCACGTCATCATAAATTCACTAAAATCCAAAATATTTCCGAAAATAAATGAGAACAACTTTCTCGAAGTGACAAAAGGATTTGAAGAGCGCTGGAATTTTCCACGTTGTATTGGCGCTATAGATGGCAAACACATTTGTATACAGGTATTTAACTTTTGGCGCATATATATCAACAAGCAAGAAGCTAAATTTTCATTTACCTATAGGCTCCGTCGTATAGTGGATCTCTATTTTTTAATTATAAAAAGTTACACTCAATTGTATTGTTAGTGATATGCGATCATAATTACAGCTTTATGACGTGTGCTATAGGGGCCGCTGGTAGACAGATTAAAGGTATTTTCCGAAATAGCAAGTTTGGAAAACAATTTTTTTCGAATTCATTACCGTAAGTATAAATAATTCAGCGGGTAAAATAAATTATTAACTTTGTATCATTTCGTTTAGGACACCACGGCCGTCGGATTTGACAACTCCGTCGGATTTGACAACTACAATAAAAAATGTCCCATAGGCTTTCGTTGCGGATGGAGAATATTTAGACAGCCCATAATAGCAAAGGTAAGTGTTTTATGTTCTGTATTTTACAATTACTTTATTAAAATTAAATTTTACAGATTGATACCGCAGAAAAAACATTTTGCGCTTGTGTCTCCCTTCATAACTGGCTGGGACAACGGGTTGGGGTTGTATTTCCAGAACCCAATATTCCAGACATAAAATTCCAAACCCAAAATTCCAAAATCCAAAATTCCAAAAACCAAAATTCCAAATCCAAAAATCCAATTCCAAAATTCCAAAAACCAAAATTCCAAATCCAAAACTCCAAATCCAAAATTCCATTCCAATTTAATTTCCTCAGAATAGAGAAAAAAATCGCGCGATTTTTTTTCTATTCTGAGGAAAATAAATTGGAATGGAATATGTTCTGTACGTTACTACATGCACAATAGAATGAAATGTAATTATCATGTATCACTTTTCCTGCCTACCCATATAATTGTGTGGGTAAGGCAAAAGAATCATGTCAAAATTTTATTTGTGTATGTGTTTTGAACCAACTTACACATTTGTGTGTTCCTTTTAAACTTATTTTCGCCCGAAAAAAACACTATATCTATACACACAATTGTCTTGGGTGTACTTCAAACCATGCGAAATTTTTTATCAAAAACGCCATTACATACTAAGTGTTTTATATTCACACATTTGTGTGGTTTGGACTTTAATTGAGCCAAAAAATATTTTTTTATTTTTTCTAACAGCCGCGTTCCATTGGCTTTAGCAAAGTACTTGTGTAAATTTGTTAGTTAGAATTAAAACATAAGAAAACAAAAATGTTGATTGTGTTGATAACTAGCTAGAAGTACTTGCGAGTACTTTACTAACGCCAATGGAACGCGGTTTTATAAATTTTATTAGCAAAGATAGTAAATCTATTAAATTTAACTTGGTTGTTAAAATTAATTTTTTCTGTGGCTGGCGGCACTCCAACCTCTTAAATAAATCACATTTTACGTTCTATCTTAACTGGTTACGGCGAAATCGTAGAGGATCGAGGTCCGATTTACTTATATCAACTATGTAAGTAAGCATTACTCAACACCAGGACGTCCTATTAAACAGGCACTTAAGATCGATTGGCCTATAAATTCAGCACTCGCGTTTCAAAGCAGTCATAGATGTATTTTAGGGTAAATTTAATTTTGTGGGAAATTTTGGAATTTTAGAAATTGGAATTTTGTTCTTTGGAAAACTGAAAAAAAAATTAATAAATTTTTTGGAATAATGGAATTGGAATTTTTTTTTCTGGAATTTTGTCCCCATCCCCTCCAGTCCCACGCCATATATTTCGGGTGATTTAGTTGATGAGGAAAACGCGGATGTTAGGGTTCCGACATTCCATCAAATATTAAAAGTTGTAATACTAAACATTTTAATGCTACCAAACAAACTAAAGAAAGCCTGCGATAAATTTGCAGAATATGTTAATTCTGATGAAGCTGTACCTTGGCAAATGGACAAAATTTAGTTAGAGCGCCAAAATTAGTTTACTTTACATTTAAGAATAGAATGACACCATAATCAGGAGCTAAGGAAATTTATATTTGCAACCAATCCACAGTTGAAGGAGCCGGAGCCTGTAAATCCTCATCCTCGTTGGATAATAGATATCCTGTGTCTGCAAATAAAAATTTTAAATACAAAACAAAAACATAACCTAAAAATCATTTAATGATTTTATTACCATATCTTCCCGGTGTCGGCGATATTTTATAATTGACTTATTTTTATATATGTTTAATAATCTTTTTTTTGCTGAAATATAATAAATAATTAACTATCAATCTAATGAAAATTAGGAAATATAATATTTAAATATGTTCTTACAACTCATGGTCCTGCTTGCTACAATTTTAATATTTTGACGTCTAATTGTTACTTAATATAATACTTGTTGCCATAAAATATACTCGGGTCGATTATATTTTATGGCAGTATTTTAATTTTATGGCAGCATTTGCTCAAAAAAAAGACAAAAACGCGTAGAAAAATTTTTACACAGTGGTATTCTTTTCTTGTCAAACACACGAAAATTTTAATATCCCAGACTCTTCTTTTTTGCTGGGCCAACATTTTTGCATCATCTAAATCGGAAGTCTTTCCATGATAAAATGTCAATCAAAACTGAACGAAAATACCATAACTGTTTGACAAGACTCACCGTGATCTGTCATAAAATCCATGTTTATAATAAAAAACTGTAGTTATTTTATTTTTTATTTTTATTAAAAATTACCTTATAGTAACAATGATTTATTATCTTTAAGAATATTGATTTCGGATTACTCCTTCATCAGTTCTTTTTTAACTCTTAGTTAAAAAAGAACTGATGAAGGAGTAATCCGAAATTAATATTCTTAAAGATAATAAATCATTGTTACTATAAGGTAATTTTTAATAAAAATAAAAAATAAAATAACTACGGTTTTTTATTATAAACATTTATAAAGTGACAAAATACACAAAAAAAGAAAATATGGATAACCATATCAACTCATATAAAATCCATACTGAAAAAATACCTATAAATGAACAACCTGTTAGTAAATTGACGACTATTTTTGTAAACTCCCCGACTAAGAATGCTCCACAGATTTTCGTAATAGAAAAAATCTCAGGTGCACTTAGCAGCGTCTATTATCCTGCTGAAATGTCCAAATTTCAACGTACATTTCCTCCCCAAAATTTACTAAAACGAATTACACATAATTTTCCGCATTCATTTTATGGGAAACAAAACAAATTAGGGTCTTGGCCTGATAGTTGAAACCACTCCATGTCATAAGTGATCCTTCTTGACAGTTTGACATCCATGTGGTCCGTCACACGAAAAAATTATTGATCCAACCACTCCAAAATTTTAACCTCTCAGCAAATTCCATTCTCGCTGATTTATGGCGTGAGAGAAGTTTCCATTTACGTACCCGTCTCAGACATTTCAGATTAAGATCCTCTTTTAAAATGTGTTGCATTCTTCATTTAGTGACGTTCAGACGCAAGTCATGGCTCGTTTGCGGTGGACTCATATTTTTCCTAAATGCTATATGTTTGGGGATTTTTTTTAAAGTTTTAGATCGTATTTTTGGTTCTTCGTAGTTTTGTGGCTATCTGACGAATGGTAGCGTCAAATTCCCTAAAGCATTCGATCCTTGCTCGTTCATCGGTCGAAAATTGCTTTTGAGTAACAACAAATTATACTACAAAATTATTAACTCCATTTTTTAATGCTATTGCCTTCTACTGGCGGTTATTAAAAATAATAAGAGAGTTATTTTTTGAGTATGTATTGACTAATTTTTCCAAACAATGTAAAATAAAATCAACGAAATGGTTTTGAAGAAAACAGTACAGATTACTTTGTCCCATATAGATATTTCGCATAGTGTACGTATATAATGAATTCGTCGCTCTAACCAAATTATAGCTTATTTCAAAATATTCTAGTACAGTTGCCGACATTCGTTTGTATACCTCAAACACAATATTTTATCAGTGCGTAACGCAGAAAACACTTTGTTTCGGCTGTTCGTATATCAATTTCATTATCAACATTTAGGCGTATATAAGAAAAGCAAAAAATATTAAACAAATAAATTTTATCTTATAGCTCAAAAACTACAATTGGCCTTAGCTTCAAAAAATATTAATTAGCTTTAAATTAAATAGATTTTGTTGGTAATTTGGTATAGAGGTGCAGTTGGTGACAACATAAATATGAGAAAACCGTTTCAGAACTAATTCGCTCTCGAAATCTTGATGTGTAACTTTACGTAATCAATTTTGGTGCTATAAAGTTATAAAACAAAAGCTACGTTTATAGACAACTATAAGTGGATATTTTTGTATGTTAATTTTTATTTTCATAAAGTATGCCGTGCTAAAATTTCATGGAAAACACCTTCAATGAGTTTATTTTTATTGCACTAGATGTAAGATTCCCAACTTTAACAGTCGTCAATTGAGCCGAGTTACATTTTGTGAGTACTATTTTAGTACATATCGGAAATTTACAGTTACAGAACTTACGTACAGTTTGTGAATTAGACTACTAGTCTCAATTTTTACACTGTATTACAATGTTAAAATGTTTATATCTATTCATACAAAAACATTCAATCCCGGAGCCGACCGAAGGCCGAGCGACGGTCGATGCTTAGCGAACTATTATTTTAATTTATTAAATTGTTTAGCGCCTTAAGGAGTCAGAAACGTAAAGTAAAATTATGGAAACTATAGGCAATCTCACTGAAAACGTTGTTTGTTAATGACGTACATATATACAAAATTTTGTTGAGATTGCGTTGAGTTGCGTCGATGAAAATTCATCGAAGACGCAATCTAATGATTTTTTAAATCTATAATAATTAGTGAATTTATTAAGTTAAAGCTAATATTTTTTTACAAATGTGCAGTTTACCTTTTAGCGGAATATTCACGCAACAATTATTATATATTAAAATTTATAAAATTGTAATCTCTTTTGGTTTAGTTTAAAGAGGTGTGTTACGTTTAAAATAAGAAAGTCTGCGAAAATGAATTTTCTAATTATTCAAATGATGAAAATCTGCAAATGGCATCCACATGCCACCTTAATAGTTGACCTCTTACCGATTTGTATATCTATGATTGACTCATTCAAAAATACCTGTGAATAAACTATTTATTTTCTTATAGTTTACCAACCATCATTTGGTCAATTACCGACTAATGAATCATTTATATACAAATAATACTTGTTTGATGTCCACAGCAAAGAGGTAATCGGGACAAAACCAAAAGCACCAATTATACATCCAGTTCAATTTTGTGTAATAAAATTTTTTTTAGAAAAAAACAAAAAAAATCTCACACACAATTTATGGATGAGATGCGTAATGTTTGCACATTTTGCAAAATACACAAAAGAATTCTAAAACTACTTTTAGCATCTTCGCTTGAATATAATCATAAATAATTAGCTATAATATTCTTATACTTATAACACTATATATAGTCAAGTATCTTGTTCTTTCTTACATTATGCATATCCACCAACATTGATTGGAAATCTAATATTCAATGTTTAATTATTCTATTGAACTTCTAAGTCGTGTATTGGGGTTAAAATATTCCAAACAATTAACACAATTTTTCGGTTCTCTTCTATTTATGTATATCGATCGTATACAATGTATAGAATCTACTCGTATATGGGATTGATAGTATGTTATGTATGTACATCGATACACAAATTACATGCAAATTAGCTTGGTTAAATTTTATAATAATGAGGTATTAAATATAAAACAAACAAACAAATAACAAATTATTATCCAATTTCATGTACGATATATGTACGAGTACAAGCGTACGTTAAATATCTATGTACTGTTTAGCGGCAACAGGCGCTATTTTAAGTAATATTGTTAGTTTATATTCAAATGTTATTAACTTAGGCATAAATTATATACGGATTTTGATATTCTTTGCAGATTTGTTATTTTATGATTTATTTCCATTTTATATACATAATTCATGTTGTACTAAAACTAATATTCGAAACATAAATATTCCGATATAATATGTCGCTATTTACGTATATATACGAGTACAAATCTACCCTCCTTGTGCTGCCTGCACCTTCATATACGACTATATGTGTGTTGTGACTCGAAGAGATGTAGAAAACAAATCAAAATCATAATCTCCGTAAGATTTATATCAAAATGACAATATATTATAGTTTTTGTGCAATAAACTATCCGTTTAGCGTAGACACGACGTTGTAAATTATGATGATGGCTAAATGCGCGATGCATATGGAGACGAGATAAAGCTTACGCGACTTGTCTCCATATGTACGAACAGTTTAGTTTCGAGATCACACCATTTATAAATAAAACCAGTTATCTATTTAACAAATTCCCTATGTATAAAAATTTATATCGCACTGTGTGTGCTTCGCTTCGTGCATGCTGCTCGCTGGCTCTGTCTGTTGTTGTTGATTTAACAGATTTAACACACAACATCACATCAGTGCATTATTTTTGATGATAATTTGTTTTAGATTGTTTGTTATTCTAAAACGTATGTAAGTACAAATGCATTACGATAATTCATTTTTATTTTATTTCATCTGCCTGTTGTATGTACGCAATGTTACCATCATTAATTATTATCAGCTTCTTCAATCTTTTTATTTCTAACTTTTTTTGTTTTGTAGTTTTCGTCTCGAGAAAAGTCTAAATACTTATAGATAAAAGTTCTTAAGCTAAACCCGAAAATATTTGTCTTACTTTCATATAAAATTCAATAATAATAACAATAATGGTAATAGTAGTAATAATAATGATATTAATCATTAATCATTGCGCGCTCTCTGTATTTATCTATCGCTATACGCTTTTCAACTACTTATAAGTTATAACTATGAAAGCCCCCATAATATATTACAAACTATAAAATGTAATTATAATTGAATAATTATTAACAGAATCTAATAATAGAAGAAGATTCTGGATACCATCGCCTGTGTGTTCGTAAACAAATTACTGGTGTACGTGGTTGTGGTGCCGGAAACTTTAGATCGCCCGATTAAATTCCTATCGAGCTTTAACTGTTATACTCGATGTAATTAGATGGACCCCAATTTGTTTGATTTTTTCGTGTTATTTTGTGTAGGTTATAATGGTTCGGATCGCTATGTCATTAATGTGCTCAATTATTAACTAGTTTGAACTGTATGACACAGATCAAATAGTGAAAGAATTCTAAAATGATATTTTAATAACCCTCAGTGTATTTTCTTGAGACAATTACAACAACACCACCATGCCTAAAGCAAAAACTAAAGCATTTTAGAATTTGGTTTGGCTGAATGATAATGCAGATTTGCATTAGTTGAAATAGCTGAATAGCGCTGATTCAGCTAAAGCAAAAAAGTTTTATTTCTCAAGAAAATACGGCTCCTATTAAAGTTGTCAGTAAGTTTCCAGCCAAAAGATGGTAATACAGATAGTGTATTTGCTATCCGGTCGAAAGAATAATTTATTTCCGAAAGATACATTACTTGATATATCTAATTCTATGTTTTTTTATAGGTCATAATCCTAAGTAAACCCACAAAAAATTTGGGGCAATTCTGAAGGGGATGTAATTTTGTATTTTGTACCAGAAACCCCGAAAATTTCGAAACTAAATTAATAAAATATGGATGCCAAATTACACCTCCCTATCAGCGGCGTTTTCTAGTGATGTTCTACACGTTCGCCGAACGACTAAACAATTTTTGATTTTTATTCTAATTCTAAAAGTTTTATTTTTATTACAGAAAATTTTATTTTTATTATAAATTTCTAATACTATTTTCTTAATTAATTACTATTTTTTTAATTCTTTCGGGTGATCAAAATCCGAAGCAGAACACCTTGAGAGCACAACCAGGACACGCCACTGCTTACCTATATGTCATGTCATTTGGAAATCTCTGAGTGCTGGCCAATCCTTGATTCAGTGAATGTGTAAATTCCATTTGCAAAGATTGAACAACTTAGGGGTCAATAGCAAATGGGTCTACCTAATCGTATTAAAATGGAAATAATTTTTATTTGTTTAGAATGTTCTAAGCTAACTAGAGATATATAACATGTCGGTCGGAAATCTCTGGGTACTGGCCAATCCTCGATACAGTGAATGTGTAAATTCCATTTACAAAAATTGAACAACTTCGGGGTCAATAGCAAACGGGTCTACCTCATCGAATTAAAATGGGGGTAATTTTTATTTGTTTAGGATATCTTAAGCTAACTAGACATATATGCCATGTCAGTTGGAAATCTCTGAGTGCTGGCCTATCCTCGATACAGTGAATGTGTAAATTCCATTTGTAAAGATTGAATATCTTCGGGGTCAATAAAAAATGGGTCTACCTCATCGTATTAAAATGGGGATAATTTTTGTTTGTTTAGGATATCTTAAGCTAACTAGACATATATGCCATGTCAGTTGGAAATCTCTGGGTGCTGGCCAATCCTCGATACAGTGAATGTGTAAATTCCATTTGCAAAGATTGAATATCTTCGGGGTCAATAAAAAATGGGTCTACCTCATTGTATTAAAATGGGGATAATTTTTATTTGTTTAGGATATCTTAAGCTAACTAGACATATATGCCATGTCAGTTGGAAATCTCTGGGTGCTGGCCAATCCTCGATACAGTGAATGTGTAAATTCCATTGCAAAGATTGAATATCTTCGGGGTCAATAAAAAATGGGTCTACCTCCTCGTATTAAAATGGGGATAATTTTTATTTGTTTAGGATATCTTAAGCTAACTAGACATATATGCCATGTCAGTTGGAAATCTCTGAGTGCTGGCCTATCCTCGATACAGTGAATGTGTAAATTCCATTTGTAAAGATTGAATATCTTCGGGGTCAATAACAAACGGGTCTACCTCATCGTATTAAAATGGGGATAATTTTTATTTGTTTAGGATATCTTAAGCTAACTAGACATATATGCCATGTCAGTTGGAAATCTCTGAGTGCTGGCCTATCCTCGATACAGTGAATGTGTAAATTCCATTTGTAAAGATTGTATATCTTCGGGGTCAATAACAAATGGGTCTACCTCATCGTATTAAAATGGGGATAATTTTTATTTGTTTAGGATATCTTAAGCTAACTAGACATATATGCCATGTCGGTTGGAAATCTCTGGGTGCTGGCCAATCCTCGATACAGTGAATGTGTAAATTCCATTTGCAAAGATTGAATATCTTCGGGGTCAATAAAAATGGGTCTACCTCATCGTATTAAAATGGGGATAATTTTTATTTGTTTAGGATATCTTAAGCTAACTAGACATATATGCCATGTCAGTTGGAAATCTCTGGGTGCTGGCCTATCTTCGATACAGTGAATGTGTAAATTCCATTTGCAAAGATTGAATATCTTCGGGGTCAATAAAAATGGGTCTACCTCATCGTATTAAAATGGGGATAATTTTTATTTGTTTAGGATATCTTAAGCTAACTAGACATATATGCCATGTCATTTGAAAATCTCTCGGTACTGGCCAATCCTTGATTAAGTGAATGTGTAAATTCCATTTGTAAAGATTGAACACCTTCGGAGTCAATAACAAATAGGTCTACCTCATCGAATTAAAATGGGGATAATTTTTAATTGTTTAGGATATCTTAAGCTAACTAGACATATATGCCATGTCAGTTGGAAATCTCTGAGTGCTGGCCTATCCTCGATACAGTGAATGTGTAAATTCCATTTGCAAAGATTGAACAGCTTCGGAGTCAATAACAAATATGTCTACCTCATCGAATTAAAATGGGGATAACTTTTATTTGTTTAGGACATCTTAAACTAACTAGACATATATGCCATGTCATTTGGAAATCTCTGGGTACTGGCCAATCCTCTCTCTCTCTCTCTCTTCCTAGCACTATATCCCATCATGGGATTTAGCCGCCTCAAACGAGGTTTCATAATCAAATTTTCATTTCGGATAATGAGTGATTAATTCATTGATCCTAAAACCAGCCGTGAAATTTTTTCCTTGTCACCACCGGGAATCGAACCTCTCGCTGGAGCAAGCATGCTGACCACTTTGCCACCGGGGCGGCTGGGGGATAATTTTTATTTGTTTAGGATGTCTTAAGCTAACTAGAGATATATAATATGTCGGTCGTAAATCTCTGGGTACTGGCCAATCCTCGATACAGTGAATGTGTAAATTCCATTTGCAAAGATTGATCAAGTTCGGGGTCACTAACAAATGGGTTTACCACATCGTATTAAAATGGGGATAATTTTTATTTGTTTATGATATAAGATATATTATATTAAGCTAACTGGACATCAGCGGCGTTTTCTAGTGATGTTTTCCTCGTTCGCCGAACGACTAAACAGTTTTTGATTTTTATTCGAATTCTAAAAGTTTTATTTTTATTACAGAAAATTTCATTTTTAAAATCTTTTATTTTAAATTATAGTTTTTCTAATATTATTTTCTTAATTAATTACTATTATTTTAATTATTTTGGGTGATCAAAATCTGAAGCAGAACACCTTGAGAGCACAACCAGGAAACGCCACTGCTCTCTATCCCCTTTAAACTTGCCCCAAGTTTTATGTGGGTTTACCCAGGATTATGATCTATCTAATAAACATAGTAGTTTTGATGGGAAAGTGGGTAACTTAACAAATACAGAAAGTTTTATTAATTTAGTTTCGAAAATTTCTAAATTTATTGTAATTTACATGTGATAGGAATTGGACCAATTTAGTAAAATTATTTAGTTTCTGACTGATTTTTGCTGTAGTCTGGTTAGAGGTGATAGCAGAACTACGTTTATCGAGTAATTAATTTCGATAGCAAAACTTATATCTGCATTACCGTCTTTCGACTGTGGTAGCAAAGACACTATTTGCATTGTCTTTCGGCTGGAAATTTTCGGCTAACTTTAACAGTATTGATAGTTGAAGACAACGCAAATGCACTCAAAGTCGTTAGGTCGGACCTTTTGTGGCTAATATACCAAACAAACAGCATCGAACAATACCACTACTCAAGCTCACTATTCAGTTCAAAATGAAATGATATTTTACCGCGGTCTCCAAAAAACTATTTATTTTCGTATATAAAACGTTTGTTTAACGCCAAACACAAACAAATGTCAAAATTTCGCGTGAAAATAATATGCGGAGACATTATTTCCACATGAAAATAATTTGGAGAGTTTATGCGCACCATCTTTGATGTATTGAACACGTATCGAACTTGGATTTTTCGCTGGTGAACTAAGTACTACAAAATGAAAACAGAAGTGGAATTTTTCATTTCTAATTCACTTTGGCAAAATCGTATGGAAATTTCACGTGAAATCGAACTGAGTACTAGGCTTCAGTGGTAAACGTGTTTCTAAATGACATTTGCCATTGACACTGCGGTCCAATTCATAGTTATTTTGTGTAGACTGACTTATTTGAAAGTCTATAATAAGTCACCTCACAAGGAGACTTATTGTAGACTTTCTAGACTTATTTTGGAGACTTTCCATAAAAATGACATTTCATAAATTTTTTGTTTGTATGTAATAAGATTTAGCTGTGTTATACGACAACAGTAGAAAAATTAAAATTTGTAACTGTAACATAAAAATAATTTTTTTAACATTATGGTAGATAAAAATAATCGCAAAAAGAAATTTTACACTTTACGTTGTAAGTGCATTTTAAATTACATATATATGTAATATGCTATATTTTTAATTTTATATTTTAGGCTAATTTTATACTTTTTTTTGTTTTAATCATAAATTGTGTTTAAGGGACTGAAGAGGAAACACATGCCCTAATTGATTTAAGGATAGAAACAGATTCCTTATTTAAACGAAAAAATGTAGTACCAAAATCTTTATGGGAGTAATTTTGTGAATTGATAATGCGTCATTTTTAAATCTTTCAAAAAGCGGTACAGAATGTGAGGAAAAACATTATTCAAAACTATAAAAAATTAAAATAACCTCTAACAGGACGAGGCATGTCAACGAACAAAATAAATTCAGATAATTGGCCATTTTATTCCAAAATAAATGATTTCATCGGTGGAAAACATAACATAGCTCCGACGGTTGATCCTAGGTTACGACTTGGAATATTTGGACGAAGAACCAATCACAGAAACGCCATTATCAAATACGCCATCGAGAAATGCTCTTGACGATGTATTTGTGGCGGACATACCAACAACAGACTGAAGAATGTAGTAGACCATCGCAAAAAAATAAAGATGCGCTTTTGCAATATATGAAGGGCAGAGACGAAAAAATGTTTTAAAAGAAATTAAAAAAAAATATAGAGGAATTAAAAAAATATGTAAAACATATTTCCCGGAGGTTGCTTTCTCCGATTCTGACTCGGAATAAATCCAAATCATCATTTTTATTATAGTTTAATTATTTTTAAGTGAATTTGTGACGAATTTAACAAAAAATTTGAATTATGTATGTGATTAAATAAAATGAATATTATATTAATAAATTTAAATTGTATTTTTATTAGAAAATTGAGGTACATATATCTGTATGTCTGTGTCTCTGAACTGAAGAGCTGATTCTGCGATGTTTGATATATTTTGATACTCTTCCACTTCTTCTAGTGTGATTTTGTTAGATAAAATGTCGTCTGTAGCAACACACACACAGCTATTACTTGGCAATTTCTCTCAATTGAAAGTTCCAGGCTTCTAAGGATACATCTCCACCTCGTTTTTAACATACCAAAGGCACTTACTCTATATTGCAATTCTCGCCTTACTGTGCAGATGGTTATATTTAAGTTAAACGTCAGCAACTATTTCCTTTGTATGGTGTCATGACTGCTGTCGGATTGACGGAGCATTGGTAGCCAATATCTCCAAGTAAATATAGTATCCACTGGGAGGGTACTTTTCAAATTTATAAATGTTGCTATTTCGCAATACTCGTTGATCATGAACTGATCCTGGGAACCGAATGCACAGATCTATAAATCTTTTTTGATGGTCACATACAGCTAAAAAATACAAATGATTTAAACATGTTTGGTTAAAAATTGAAATTCTTACCTTGAACCTGAATAGAATAGTCTAACTTTCTATTTATATATTCATCATGATGTCTAACTGGACATTTAATTTTCACATGGGTCCCGTCTATTGCACCAACCGCCTTGTTAAATTCATCTGACGTTGCTCGTAAAGCAAACGCATCACCTATCCCTTCTAGCTCTTCGTGAGTTGGCACATGGACAAATTTCTAAACATTTCAAATATTTGTGACATATTTTAATTGATTTCTTCTTTGGTATATTCATAGCGACCGATAGTATTCTGAAACTTGTCCCGCAAGCTAGCCAAAGCCGAAACATTATGAGTTCTATTTCCCTTTGATGACGGGAACGTTTATCTGGTATCAACTCTAGTACATTTCTAAACGTAATAAGATTAATTCTCAAGTGTTTTTTTGCCAAATTGGTATTCCCTCTTATAATTTTAGATATAATTCCAAAACAATAGTTGGTTGTACAATATTTCAAATCCTAGACCAAATATGAATTAGATAATATACGATTCAAACAATAAATATTTTGAATACATACTCTTCGCATAAGACGCGTTTCCAAATACTTCAGTATTGCTACATCATGATTTTGGAGTAACGCCTAACATTCCTGTTTACTATATAACCAGTAACATCATTTTATGCCGACGATCTTCCATTTTAATAATTTTTTCAAATGTGTAATTTATATTTTCAAAACAATAAAAAATACCACTAAATATTAGAACTATGAACTGTCAATTGTCAATTAATGAAATGTAGGGTTATGTTTAAACAAGTTTTGATTTGAATTGGACCAGCAGTGGCACTATTCTGGTAATTCCCTGAGAATAGGGAATTGGGGATAGATTTTATATGTAATTTGTATTTTAAATTTTTTTTCTGGCATACTGAGGTAAAAATCTAGTGGTAATTTTTTTGAAAACAAAATAAAATTGGGAATAATTTTCCCTGCCAATTTAGATATGGAAAAATTATTCCAAATTTATAAATATTTGCATCAAACTTTTTTAGTAGGCCGAAAAAAAAATATTTGAACTGAAATTACATATAAAATCTTTCCCCAATTCCCTATTTCCAGGGAATTACCAGAATAGTGCCACAGATGACTTATTTCTTGTCGCCATTTTGAATAAGTCAAACAAGTCGACTTATTTGAAAAAAGTCGCGAATTGGACCGCAGTCTGAGTTTGACATTTCAATCTTTTCATTTCGTCATTATGTGATTTGCTGTTGCTCAAAGCAAAATCAAAAAATGAGTGCAATTTCTCGTTATCCATTTGACAAAATATGCGGCACTTTTCGTGAGATTGCTGGTAAGTATAATAATGTGGTTGTAATATAGATATTGCAGTTGTTTTATGTGTGTAAATGTCTGACAGCTGTGTTTTTCATATATATTAGCTGTGTGAGCTCATAAGGGATCTACAAGCGAATGGAGATGTGGCGAATCATGAAAATGGACGCTTCTACACCAAAGTAAAGTAAAAAACGTAAAGTATTTAAATAAATGTTGAATCTAAAAACTAAAAGAAATAATTTTGTTTTGTCAAGCGAATTGTAAATTTCAGGCGTCTGGATGCAATTTACAAGTCTAAAGGGATCATTGGGACTCGTGGCATTAGAACTACTTCACCTTGAAACTTGCTGTTCAAAACGGTAGCTTCAAGAACATTGCCCATGACTTTTAACGACCAATCGCGTGCCATTGTATAGCTTTTATGCATTTAAATTCTGACGCAAAATAATTGGTGAGTCAATTTTTAATCGCAAGTTATGTAGTGGCATTTCTGGAAAATCGAGTAAATCCAAGAATCTATTAGGATAGTCGACTGCTTCGTCAAGATCGACAAGGACAGCTGATTGCCAGGAAATAGTGTTGTATTGTATTTTAAAACTAATAGCATTAACATCGATATTTTTTGCGACCAAAATTGCTCGTTCTCGTAGCCAGACATGATTAATGTAATTAGCGGCGCAAATCTGAGAATATGCTTTCAACATATGGCGAATTTGATGAGGAGAGGAACTCAGTACTATATATCTACATGTATTGTTGTACGCATCGTACAAGATACCATTGACTGAAAAATCGTGTCACATCAGTATACATTAATATTTTTGCGAATTGACCGAAAATACCTATGGTCGGTTGCATAGTTTGATAAACTCAGTTAGTGTGGTTTTGGGGCAGTTGCTTGCTTAGTAAAATAAACATGCTGTCCCTTTTTAAGATGCACAGCTAAATGTATAATACTAAGGTTTCTGTCGTGTATGGGAAAACTAAAAATACACTGAACTGTTATTTCGTCGTTATCATTTAAATTTTGGACAGCAAATACAGTCATATCGCTGCGTTTATGAACGTATTTGCAAATGTATTTGATGGATATCACCGAACTGTAGAACTCGATGTTTATGTGTGCTTTGTAGGTTTCACACAGCAATGGCGAATACGAAACCACCCAGTGGTTGTCAATGTCAACCGTTTCATCGTTTGACATTCGAAATTGATATGATTGGCACTTCTGGAGGGCATAAATTGAAATGTCAAAACAACGCCAAGACAGAAGGTCTATTATTCATGAACTTCTCAGAAGGTTTTAACGGTCAAATTATTCATGAACTAATGATTTTGCTTTATTTTATAAAATATTTTGACGTTTTGTGCGCGTCTTGAGTGAAGTCAGCGACTCATGTCATTCGCCCTATACTTTGTAACTTAAATGCACTACTGCTTCGCGCCTATATAAATCAATTCCATTTTTTTATCAAAGTAATATTGACTAGACATAGTTTAAAGCTACACTATTAAAATTTGATTGTTGCTATGTGCATCAGGTCAATTTTTTCAGGTAACCTTGCGCTATTCGCCGCCAGGTTACAAACGTAAAGTCTCCTCGCTAGGTAACTTTTCAATTTAGTTGTCAAATGTCATTATTTGGTATTTAATGCAAATATGTTGTGTTACATGACATTTTTTTATTTTTAAACATTTTGTAGTTTATAATAACATTTAGTATTTCGGATAGTCAGGCACAGTTTGTTTTGTTGATGTTACTGCCACCTATGAATGTTTATTGTGAATTACTGAGCAATTTAGTTTAGTTCATAATTTAGTCAAAAAAATTGGCCTGAGTCGTCATTAGTGGATCTTTATTGTTGTAAGCATTAACGGTAAAATATATTATCAGTAAAATCTGTCTAGGTTGACCACCTAAAACCGAGTTTCTTGTTGATGGTTAAGGTGGTTTGAATGTGTCCGCATACACTTGAAAGCATACATGACTATAGCGAGCTCGTCAACCATGTTTGAAAGATTTCTGCACTCTACACAATCTTGTTGTGCAAGCCTTATTTCTCACAACGTCAATCAAAAAGTGTTCAAAATTTCAGAAGAACAGTAGAAATTTCTGTGGGGCTCTCATTGTCGAATATAATTTTTTACTAATTAACCCAACTGCTGCCATTGTATGAATTTAAATAATGCAGCTGTCGTTAAAAGCAAAACTATTCATTCTGAATTATAGCTACGCCAGCGGATGAACGATGAGAAAAAAACAATGATTCACCATTCATCCCAAAAACATTAGCAAACAAGATGATTGTCAAGCATGCTTGCAGATGTAAAGGCACCTTTAATAAAAATTTAAAAAGACACATGGAAAATTAAGAGTAACAAAATTTTGTAGATGTAGCTACAGGAGTGTTAATCTGGTCAGTTGCTCTTTTTACATTTTCTTGACTTGATGACATCGCCATTATTCTCAACAGATTAATAAAAATAAGTAAAGAGTGGATAAAAATTGGTGTTCAATGCGAGTTTATGTTAACCTTGTAACAATTATCCAGATACAACTGTGCGGTTCGAAAGATGAACCAATGACATTTAAATGAATAAATTTTCTTACAGTTAGTCGTCATATGTACTACCGGCTTGTTATCTCAACCGATAACTGGCAAATAGGTTAACAAACCGGCTGAGCAGGCGTAAAACCAACCAGGTAGCAATTCTGTGTGAGAGGCAAGCGCCGCTATGCAATGGGTCCTTGAAAGAGCCGTAAGAAAGAAAAAAGAATTCACAAGTAACACGCCAGAAGTAAACGACTAATTCGTACAGACGCAGATCAACTCGCGATGTAATGTGGAACACCGCAGGGAAAATACGGTAAACTTACTCAAGCGGAAGATTATATTTTGTCACAATCTCGACCTTCGTCGGTCCGTCATTGACAGTCATCCTCGAAAGTTTAAAACCCTTATAATACCCCCTGAGAAACTCATCGATAATGGGAAATCTTATTGATTCGAGCACAGTATGCATCATACCAGAGAATTTTATCGATTTCCTAAACACTCAATGGCAACCACTGGAGATGGTTTCCATGACCAGAACAAAATCGAATTTATCGCAGCCGTATAAAGAAACTACGCCATTATTGTATTTGTCACACACGATTAACTCGTTCACTGGTCGTCACGTTTGTGTAGAAAATCACAAAATCAAATCTCAATTTTGTTCAGTATTTCTTTGTCAATTTGAAATGATTCTTTTCGTTTTAGAGGCTTGAGTAGTAACACTGTTCATACCAGTCATTCATAGATGGCGCACAATAAACCGTGTCTAATGGTTAATTAAAATTTACGAAATAAATTAACAGTTATCAATTTGCACAATAATTCTAAATGGCGAATCATAAACCTGAACTAAGTTTGCAGTTTAAAACTAAAAATCAGACATATTTTGGTTTACGAATGTTAGAGACATCTATCAATTGCTGATATGAACTACCACCAATTTAGTTAGTCGGAAATTAATGCTGTATGCCTGACGCCGATTTTTTCATCTAAATTGATCGTTAGTTAACCCAGGTATTGTTAGATGTCTCTAATATTTATAAACCAAAATCTACCCGATATTTAGTTCTAAACTGCAAACTTAGTTTCAATGTTTAGAAATCTTTTGTAGCATGTTAAATTTAAGTTTATATAGCAGATTTTAATTAAACGTCAGATGCGGTTTGTTTTGTGCCATCTTTGAACGATTGGTATGAACTAACCATCAATTTAGTTAGTTGGAAACAGGGATGATATTTGCAAAAAATTGATAGTATTGAAATATTGAGCGCCAGAGTACTAAATTGAACCTAAGAGTATTTTTTCCGTCTTGGTGAGATATTTCAAATTTTATCTAGCGGTGATACAATTTGTTAGAAGAAACTTACTTTGAGAAAGCTGTTGCATGTAACAGAAAATTTAGTGGAATATTGCAGCAAAATTTTTTGGTTTTGCCGCCCTTGATAAAATAAATTTATTCTTACCCAATTTTCAAATTTTCTAACAACCGAATTTATTAAATCATTACGCTTTTTAACCAAATTTTTGACATCGACAGGATTGTAATTTTGTATAAGATAGTGAAATAGAAACACAGTCGAAATTTTAGTTTATTGCAAATAATATTTATTTTTAGTGTTGGAATTTCATTATTTAATAATCAGTCATTATTCATATTATATTAAATTATAAAATTATATTAAAACCCTCGATTTAACGGACCCCGATTTAACGGACGCTCGATTTAACAGACGCTCGATTTAACGGACAATTTTTTATTTTCCATTTTTCGGTAAACGATTATGATGGGATTGTGTATGTTGGCTGGAAATGGGATTCTTTAACGATTTTGGAAGAAATTCTGGAATATGCCCATCTGGGACGGAACTCGATCGATTCTTAACCGATTATGATGGGATTTTGTATGTTGGATGGAAATAGGATTCTTAAATGATTTTTTGAAGAAGTTCTGGAATATAGCCACCTGGGACGGAACTCGACCAATTCTTAACTGGATTATGATGACATTGGGTATGTTGGACGGAAATGGGATTATTAAATGATGTTTGGAAGAAGTTCTGGAATATGGCCACCTAGGACAATACTCGGTCACTTCTTAACCGATTATGATGGGATTGCGTATGAAGAATGGAAAAGGAACTCTTATAAATGATTTGTTTAAGAAATTCTGGAATTTCGCCACGAAACCCGGTAATTTAAATTAGGGCGGAACTCGATAATAAGCGGGCGTTTTTCTTGAAGCATGCTGCTCGTGATGCTAACATGTTTCTGGTAAGGCTGGATGCCTTAACATCTATCACCAGTACGTAGCCCTCATGGGATTAGTGAGTTGAGCGGCAGGTCAACTGCTTACTCACAAAAAATCAGGTTATGAACCCTACACAAAGGGCGATCTTCGGAACCTTTAGAACCAAGCGCAAATTTACATTTTTGAGGTACTTGCAATACAAGAACGCATAATCCGTAAAGCCACATTCCAGAACTTTTTCCAAAAATTATTTGATAATCTCATTTCATCCACAATGCCCAATTTCTGTCCTAGGAGGTCATATTCCAGAACTTCTTCCAAGACTCGTTTAAGAAACCCATTTCCATCCAACATACCCAACTCCAACATAATTGGTTAAGAAATTAAAGAGTTCCGTCCCAGATGACCATATTCCAAAACATCTTCCAAAAACTGTTTATGAATCAGAAATTCATTCAGGTGTCCATATTCCAGAAATTCATTCAATAATAATTTGAGAATCCCATTTTCTTTCAACACTTCCAATCCCAACATAATCAGCTAAGAAATACCTGAGTTCCTTCTTGCGTTCCAGAACTTCTTCCAAAAACTGTTTATGAATCTCATTTCCATCCAACAAACAAAATCCTTTCATAATCGGTTAAGAGATAAACTAGTTCTGTCCTAGGTGGCCTTATTCCAAAACAAGTGCAAAATCTATAGTCGATTAAATTAAAAAACATTCGAGTTTAAGGGACATTCGGATTTAACGGATTCCCAAATTAGTCCGTTAAATCGAGGTTTTACAGTATTAGTCATCACAAAGTTTAGCATTAAAGTACTGTAAACAACCATCTACCGCCATCAAATAATTAAAATGTAGAAAAAATTATAAACGATGTTTTTCTCAATCTCTTCTCTCATCTCATATCTTCTTTTCTTTATTCAATATTTCGATCTTCGAAATGTTGCCAATGTCCAAATAAATTTTTGTTTTTAAAAGTATTGTCTGTTGAAAAACGTAGGGTTTGTTTATAAAAAATTACGTTTTTTACAGAAAGTACTAAAAATCAAACATAAAGTATCGAAGTACATTATATTTGCTTTCGAAAGTACTAAAATTTGCTCGAAAGTAACGAAGTACTTTTCATACAGCCAAAGTATCGAAAAAAGTACTATAGTATCGAAAATATCATCCCTGGTTGGAAATTTAGATAAAAATTCGATGTGAGGCACACAGCATAAGACAAGAGAAAATGAATACCGTTCCATCTGTGTTTCAATAGCGCAACTAAAAATAAATAACAGAACATAACATTTTTATTTTGATAATTATCAGTGTTGACTTTGTTTGCTGCCCATATAAGACGGGAGTTCTGATTAATGTGACAAAGGAATTGGGGTTTGTATTTTGCTAAAACAAACAACTTCAAGTTCAAGCAATAATCGAGTTTTTAAGCAGATTTCTCTAGGAAAATAAAAGGTCGCCCCTTCTAATTAAATTTAAAACCTCGTTTCGAAAAATCGATGAGCTCCTGTTGAATAATTTGTCACTACAATTGTGGTTATACAGCGGTAAATAAGAAATGTTTGTGATTGATAAGACAACAAAGGCGGCTGGAAGTGTAAGGAATCTGTACGGAGTATTGTGGTGCGAAATAGTTTCTTTGCAAGTTGGTATACAACTATAAAATGTTCGTTTTATAGAACTGTTTGCTATAATCATTATAATGTTAAATTATAGTGTCTTTAACCAAGCAAGCATCTTATTGTCTGCTACCCGCATTCTAAGATTAGAATGATAGATAGAACTAAACCCCAGTAATATATTTTGTTAAAATATAAACTTATAAAACGTGAATGCTGACATGCCAAAATTCTATTCAATGCCCAGTTGACTATATAATTTACAATTTGAACAATTTACACAACAAGCGTAAATACCAATGTATCCTACTTATTTCAGCATTCATCAGCTCGATGAAATGATTCAACGCTAACACATTAGCGCTGTTTACATCTTAAAAACTGTTGGGAATTGTCTATACATAACATATATAAGAAATCAAAATTAATTCTTTAATAAATTTGTACGAACTAAAACTATTGAGCATTTCAATTAAGTTTGATGGGTTCGGCAGCCGCGGTTTTAAATGCTGCTTACCTCTTTCCAATTAAAGCGAACCATAAATTAGCATTATTTCCCAATTTATATTAAAATCTGGTTGCGTCCGATCTGCGTGTGAATTTCGTGTTCTAATTTGTTGCAAATATACTGTAGATAATGATCTGAGTTTTATTTTATTGACTCTTTGTCTCTTATAAGCTGAACTCGATATTTTATAATTAGCCCTCCTATAGAAAATTAATTTTTATCTAAATTAAAGAAATCAATTGCTAATTTGATGTTTTTGTTGTTGTTGCATATAGGTCTTACACAGGTGCCTAGTTATAGTACCACATACTACTCTTGGATGATCTAATCCAGATAATGATCGCGAAATACGTAGTGTAATATTATTAATGGTATGAAGATAATTGGTCTCACTATAGGTTGTTTGCTTCCTTCAAAGCTATAAGTATATAGGTAGCAAAGAAAGCATCGCACACAAGGCATAACAAAAAATCACATACATTATGATTAATGTAATATGTAGTAATGAACATATGATTTAAAAGAATGATGTTATTTGTACCAAAGAAGTATCGAACCCGGATCATATGTCTTCTATATACAACTTGGCGTCAATTCCAAGAAGATCTGTAATTTTGCGTTAAACTGAAATTAGCTAGAAATTTTATTTATTTCAAATCAGCGATCTTTGTATTACATCAACGAAATACACAATTCGTGGTAAAATTAAGATTTTTACGGAATTTTTGCTTTCCTTTGTGCATATAAACAGAAGGATCTTGATTTATCGTAGGCTGGGTGCTTTGTTTTGATTTCGATTATTAGTCATTTTGATTTTTTTTTTATTCTAAATGTATCTGATCAAATAATTTGTACATGACATTATATGTATCTCAAGTATTATGTAGTTCAAATTGCAACCTAACTTCTTATTCCGCAATGTCACGAGGTTCAGCGAATTTTACTTCACCAAGAAACAAACCCATTTATTTGATTCCTATGTTTTGATTTAGACATTTCTAGCTCCAGACGTTTCTATTTTGCTGGGATAGGATAGACATCACACATACTAATCTTTCTTGACGAAAATGTCTTCACGAGGAAAGACTAATGCATTGTACGAGCTTTTGTCCACACTGATTACGTAAAAAGCCATAAGTTGTTAAGATTATTTCTGATCATTTGAAAAAATAGGGGTTTTCCTTTATTATTCCCTTTTAAGTTGCTGTATAGTCTGCAGAAGTACTAAAACTCTTGAAGATGATTATTGTGACCTAGATTATTGGCAACCAGAAAGATGCTAGCCTGAAGTATAATTTTCATTTGTTTATAATGTCTTCGTGAAGATCGTTATACAGGGTTACTGGTACCATAACTGCATCGAGTTCCTTGCAGGACGTTATAGTCCGGTTAAAATGCAGCATATTCAACCACTAAATATTTTATCTAGTTGTAGATTTTTTATAAGGTAATTTTTAGATTTTTGTTGAAAAATCCCAGATTTAACCATTTAAGTCTATTAAAAAAAAATACTGTGCGAATGGGTTGAAAATTAAGTTTTTATCTTAGCTAATGTAATTGAAGATATCTGTTAATAATTAAATATCAAAAATCCAACAACCACTCTGAACCCGTAGTACTCTACTTACCCAGCCTTAAACCTGTGCGATTTGCTGGTATCAACTTGTCTTCTTTGCACATTGCCAGTTTCAGGTAAGTAAGAATAAGTAGATCCAAAGAGGCTTACATGGGGTCCCATAGAAATACATGATATCAGCATATTCCAGATTAATATACGCAGCCATTGTCTCAAAATGCTAACCAATCGCATGAAGTTTATCAAGATGTTTAGATGTTAAAAAATGGTAAATGTAGTTAAAACCTGTTCGACCTCAAAAAAATGAAAATGAGTCGATGGTCTCGCATTTTCATCAGCTTTTGTTACTGCTCTTAGGCATGAGTAAAGTATGAGTGTAAACATCCTAAATCATATAGCCTTAATCTGACAAATTTATACTTTTAACGTTTCAAATTAAAATGTAATTTTAGTTGAAATAAAAGATCTATATATAGATAAAAATTTTGGTTTGTAAAATTAAAAAAACGAAATTTTTAATTTCTAAAAGTTATAATTTTTTTTGAATTTAAAGTTTTTTTTTTTAAATTAAATGAAATTTTTGCAAACTAATAAATAGCTTTTATATTTTAATAACATATTTTGTAAAATGATTTATAAAATACTTTTAAAATTTAAAAAAATTATTTATTTAAATAGAATAATTTATTTCAAAATTATTCTAGAATTTTAAAACAATTTTTTTTGATAATAATGACAACTTATGAAAATGTTTATATAAATTGCCAGAAATCCAGAAATTTTGCAATTGGTCTATATTTTATATAATTCGCCAAATCTATATGTTCTTGTGTTAATTTAAAGGTATGAAGGTTTGAAATTTTGCGGTTTGGTTTTGGTCGTTGCAACCTGATGAGTAGACCAACTTTTTATCAGTACGAAACCAAACTGCCAAAAAAGTTTTTGAGGAGGTTCTCATTATATTTTTTTAAGAGGGTTGTGTGTATTTTTGCACAATGGCCCTGGGGGTTAAGAATTGGGGAGAGGGAGTAAATTTTCTATTTTGATTTAATAAAATTGTATGACATTTGTTAAAAAATAATTATTTAAAAATTTAAAATAAATCTTTAAAATTTAAGAAAACTCTTTGACAAAAGTAGGGAAAGTATTTTTGAAAATAAAAACTATTTTTTAATTTTTATATACAAATTTGGCGAAAAAATTTATTTTAAAAATAAAAAGATTATCCTTTTGATTTTAAAAACGAAACTTTTTTTCAGTGTATAGATATAACGAATACGACTATTTCAGTCAATGGCTTAGCTGCATTACATTCTGAAAACAACAGGCCGGCAGTACAGTTACAACTCGTGTCTCAGTTCAATATAGCAAATGCCATTTCGGATACTGCTGTGACACTCAACAGTCTATCATGTCTACTACTCTACGAAGTTCTAAAATCGACAGCGTACAACCGACTTACTTCAAACGACCGAGTGCAGCTGAGTGAATTTCAGTTGATCCTCAGTTGGTGGTGATATATTTTTTAATATACAGAATTTCGAAAAATCAACCAAATCGACCTAAGATGGGCTTACAATATTTGATCTTGCATCGACATTTTCACTAACCTCGTGAAATTACAAAACCAGAATCACATTTTTCTTTTCGCCTAACTCCAGCTTCACTCCTTGTAGCTGATTTGGTGACCTATTTTGCAGAAAAACACGTTTAAACGGGCCCAATGAACGAAACCAAAACTATGGTAATGTCAGTCAACTACATTATCGACTATTAACCAAAACGTCAAAAATTAATCGTTTTGTCTCTTTCATAATATGTTTAATTATTATAAAATTACTTATGTAGTTTTTATGTTAAAATTAAAGTGAGTATAAAACCTTTTAACCTTCAGCGGATTTAAATCAGTAGACAATTTAGTACTATAATACGATACGTTTTTTAATGAGTAAACAGACATTTCATTGGAAAAGGCTCCCTGAATTAAAAAAAGCTGAAATTAAAAAGGTGGACTTAAAAATGGTGTTTTTGGCTCCCTGAATTAAAAATGACTGACTATATTTATAAATGCCATAAAATGTGTATTTTTAAGTCATTTAGAAAATGAAATAAAATGTGAAATTTTTTAAGATCGAAATAAAACGTAAAAATATATAACAGTAAAAGCCTGATTATCTGGCATCCAATTTACCGGAACACTCAGTTAACCGGAATTTTAATTTTTAGGATTTTATTTTGCTTTTGTCTCTTTCTTTCCTCTTTCATATGCATATTTTTATTCATTTTGAAATTTTCAATTGTTTTTTGCACATTTGAATGAAAGCAGTAGTTGAAAATTTTGAATGACTTTAATTTTCATATTATAGTAAAAGCTCGATTATCTGGCATCCAATTAACCGGAACACTCAGTTAACCGGAATTTTAGTTTTTGGATTTTTTTTTTGCTTTTTTTCTCTTTCAGACGAGATTTATTGTTCGGGATTTTATATAAAATATACTTTCCTTTATTTTTTTCTGTTTTATGCATTATTATTTGAATTGAATGTGTAAAGTCGTGGTCAGGGAAATATTGAATATACGTATTATTAAATATTGGGTACTTACTCGTATGGGTGTACGTGTACACTCTTATACATAATATGTATGTATTTATTATTTGCAATACATTCAATTAACTGGTGTATAAAAAAATTGTTTTCTGGTACATAATTTGAAAATAAATAAATGAGAACCCTAAAAAATATTCAATTATCCGGAATATTCTATTATCCGGAATGCTCTGACCCCCAAGCATTCCGAATTATAGGGATTTTACTGTAATATACACTACAGTCAAACCCCTGTTATCCTGAATGCTTGGGGATGAAAGCATTCCGGATAATCGAAAATTCCTCATAACTGAATGTTTCATTAAAACTAGAATTTTTCGAGAATTTCGCTTGATTCCATTATTTTTTAGGATTCTCGTTTATTTATTTTCAAATTATGTACCAAAAAACAATTTTTTTATTTATATTTTTTTATGTAATTTATAAACACACTTCTTAAATCATTTTCAAAATGACTTATGATATGCATTACTAAAATCAGCTTTTTTGTTTCATTTTCATAACAGGTTTTAAGCCAATCTTAAAATGAAATAAAAACGCTGTTTTAAGTCCGAAAAAACAACATTTTTAAGTCAGCCTTTTTTAATGAGCCATTGGAAACATATACATATTTTGTCTAAAGTAAAAATCGAAGAATCCCAATGGAAAACACTCGCTCGCTAAAGCGAATTAATTATGTCGGATTTGACAAAACCAGCAGGATATCATTTTTTGTAGTTTTTTATGGGTTTTTGGAAAAAGTTTATCATATTTATATTAAATACACTGATTTTAAATATGTTCAATATCAGTCTATAACGGCCGTTTCATAAAAAAATAATTTTAAAATATTAGGAGTTTTCAGTTTGAATAAATTGCCTAGAGTGTTTTGTTGCTTGAAGTTGAAATTTTGTTATTTCGGGCGATATTTTTTGTTTTACCAGTTACACCTGCGGTAACAACAACTACAGCCCCACTTTGGGCGCCAATTGAATCCAATTACACAAAGTTTAGCGTTTTAGTATTTCTCATCAGAATGCTTGAGTTTGCTTAATATGATATTTAAAAAAATGTGGCTTCGTTTTATTAGGAAAATTGAATTAATTTATATTGCCCCATGCTGGGCGCCGATTATGTTACATAAAATACTCGATATTCGTCAACTACTTAGATCATTTCATTATTTACATACATTTAATAAGTCTTGGGCATTTGTTTAGTCTGATCTACAGTATTGGGTTTATAGCTATCTGCTGAATAAATTTGAATTGTTACTTCTTGTTAAGCCTCAGTATGGATGCTTGAAACTTATTATTAGAATATAATTTAATCCGTATTTATGCCAAAGTCTCCTTGATTGGGGTAGCGATTTAGTAAATACGTCGCATTTTAAACTTTATCTGCGGCTGACAAGGTAATACTGTGGATAATTATAGTCATATAAACTTTATCATGAGTTGAGGTATTTAATTATTCGTGTTCTGTATGATTTTTAATTAATTTAAATTTATTCCTTTTTAAGAATATTTTATATCCGAATGATTACACACAAAAATTGTTTATCCACTTGATCATCTATGCATATATTATGAGTACGAATGAGTCTAGTGATAATAATTTGCAATGTCTATTATGTAATTGAACGAGTCAAGACTCTGCGTTTTATAAGTTTATTTTTTTAATTTTATTAATTTCTAGTAAAAAAAAAAAAAAGAAAGATCATACCACCAAGAACATATGCTTTATAATGTTAAAGGCCATTTATATAAAAATACATACCTAATAATAAGCGGTTTGCTCATCTTTGCGGACTTTCTTATATATTTATAAGAAACGTAACCATACGAGTACGTAGTATGACATCATATATCCATTACCACAACAGTTATTGTGTGCTGTGTGATCTCTCCACACACCATATATATATACACCGACTACAGCATATTCTCAAGTTTATTATCCTTTAATTTAATTAATTATTAAATTGGTTTGTGTGATTTAATATTAAATAATGAAAATATGTTTGAAGCTGTATACACAAGCCAAGCTACAAGCGCTTGCTACAGAAATTCTTGAAATAGTTATTTATTCATTTTTTATGATGATTAATCAAATAATCATCTTCTCTATTGATTACTTTTCATGATGCGATGTGTTCATAATTTTGTTAAGTTGTTCTTAGAATCACAAAGCACTGAGGTGAACTTGGATTTTTTTTCTTCTCCTTATACAACAATTGTGCTCCGCGAATTTTTTAATAAACAATTTTAGTTCCGGATTTAGTTTTTGCGCGCGATTTATATCCGATCGCTTGCATTGCAGTGTGGGAATTATTTAATTTGTTTTATTTTTGCAAACTCCTACCAGACTTGGTACTCCAGCTCAATTGCAATGAAATTTGAATGGTATACAAGTTCAAACCGTTCCTTACGTGCGTGCAAAATTTGGAATCTCATAAACTAATTAAGGTAATAGTTTTTTAATCGGTTCTGGCAGGAAATAATAGTTATGGTTAAATTCTGGAAGACCGAGTGAATTTATAAATTCTGTTAATGACCAATTAACTATATATATGATACAATGTTGTGTATAGCCTAAAACCAATCAATGAATGTGGATCATGTAATGAAAATCTATTTATACGAGCATATACAGATATAATCAGATAGCCGGAGGAATTACACAAACTAATCTTTCAAAAAAAAAAAAAAAAAAAATACGAGTTAATGTTTATAAATCTGTTTGTAGTAATTTTTTTTTATATATTCGTAACTATAAATCTTTGAAGGTCAGGTCATCTCTGTATAGATAGAGATATGTTCTTCTGGCGGCTAAGAATCATGACGATAGCAAAAAATGATTCATATCGCAATGACTACCAATTTCAGTTCGACGGAGTTATGCGGTTGGCTCACATTGCGCGTGGTCATTTACCGAAGAATATATTCATACGTAATATAACTACATTCTCCTGAAAGATCGCACGATCATGATTCATTTATATCGAGGTGAGCTATGTCACGATTATTATATGGACGCGTCTTCCACGAGAAATTTATAATGAGGATGTAGAGTACAGTTTTTATAATGATGGTGTAATAATGCTCGGTGTGAAGGTCGCTTGTTTTTAATATAATGAATCGTACTAAATGGAAGTTCACACGATTTATGTACATCTAAATATAGTCAGTCAGTAGGTACACTGAATATCGACAGATTCTGTGCGATGCGCGGTTCAAAATAACGATGATCGTATCAACTTGTTAATTAAATTTATATAAAAATTGACATTTTAGCATCGATTAAGATTTAATTTATTTGCTGTGTACCCATTATGGTATGTCTGTATATACGAGTATGTGCATATTGTGTGCATTCACGAAATTATGGCATAATGCGGAAAATAAATAAAATTTATAAATGTAAATTTTTGTTTGTGTTCTAAGATAAGATACTGGAAACTGTTTGCTTATGCTAACTTATTTTTTAAGAGGCTGAACAAATACTCAAGGCTGTTGATAATGGTCAATAAGAATGGTGCGTAATTACAAATAACAGATTTTTAAATTTTGAGAATGTGAGTAGCAATGAAAAGGTGATATCCAATCGAATTCTTTTCTCTCAATACTTTGTGATAATGTCAATAAAGTTCCCTTAAAAAAATGATAGTATATTCGATCCTTTAACCAATTACGGTTATTTGTAAACGATAAAGGCATTCATGTTAATTATCTCATATTGTTGTGATTTACGATAATTATGTTCCATGAATCGTCAAATAACTGACCAAAATAACATTAACTGCTTGAGGGTAATCGTAATTTCAATTAAATTTACCAACCAGAATACAATTTGGTTTTCTAAATTTGTTTTTGTTTTGTAACCTACTTTCTGTCCTCTTGCCTTAAAGTATTTTTTAAATTTTAGAGAGCTACAATCAGTAAAACATGGCAATATGATGATTACCATCTAAGAGGTATATGATTTATTGGGCGACATGGCGCTGTCTGTAGAATGTATGTCATGTTTAAATATATCTCGAGTGCTTAAAAAATTGGGGCGTATACTTTGTACTTGCTTAAAGAGTGTAAGAAACTTTGAACTTGATGATTTCATTAATATGGGCCTATCATTGATCAAGGATTCCCAGCTACATTTATCAACAAAAAAGTTGCAAATAGTTGAACCTGACAAGAACTTCGATTTCAAGCAATTATGTATTTGACAGAAACCGGAGTGGTGCATTGCACAAAAGAACTTTTGACGTGTGAATTGTCCAGTTGACCTGAGCGAATGTTCGTACAAATTGTAAATGTTAATTTAAAATACATTAACAGTTAAGGAACGTAAATTAATAACTTATCAGTAACACATTTAGTGGTAAAATTGTGGTTTGTGAAGAGTAAAAGAGGTCGGTTGTTACCTTGTGAGCATAACCTTGGGTTAGGAAAACTCTTACTCTTTTAAAAGATATATTCCTTTAATTCATTCAAAACGATATAGAAATTTGGAATTAATTCTTATCAATATCAATATCAATATCAATATCAATATCAATATCAATATCAATATCAATATCAATATCAATATCAATATCAATATCAATATCAATATCAATATCAATATCAATATCAATATCAATATCAATATCAATATCAATATCAATATCAATATCAATATCAATATCAATATCAATATCAATATCAATATCAATATCAATATCAATATCAATATCAATATCAATATCAATATCAATATCAATATCAATATCAATATCAATATCAATATCAATATCAATATCAATATCAATATCAATATCAATATCAATATCAATATCAATATCAATATCAATATCAATATCAATATCAATATCAATATCAATATCAATATCAATATCAATATCAATATCAATATCAATATCAATATCAATATCAATATCAATATCAATATCAATATCAATATCAATATCAATATCAATATCAATATCAATATCAATATCAATATCAATATCAATATCAATATCAATATCAATATCAATATCAATATCAATATCAATATCAATATCAATATCAATATCAATATCAATATCAATATCAATATCAATATCAATATCAATATCAATATCAATATCAATATCAATATCAATATCAATATCAATATCAATATCAATATCAATATCAATATCAATATCAATATCAATATCAATATCAATATCAATATCAATATCAATATCAATATCAATATCAATATCAATATCAATATCAATATCAATATCAATATCAATATCAATATCAATATCAATATCAATATCAATATCAATATCAATATCAATATCAATATCAATATCAATATCAATATCAATATCAATATCAATATCAATATCAATATCAATATCAATATCAATATCAATATCAATATCAATATCAATATCAATATCAATATCAATATCAATATCAATATCAATATCAATATCAATATCAATATCAATATCAATATCAATATCAATATCAATATCAATATCAATATCAATATCAATATCAATATCAATATCAATATCAATATCAATATCAATATCAATATCAATATCAATATCAATATCAATATCAATATCAATATCAATATCAATATCAATATCAATATCAATATCAATATCAATATCAATATCAATATCAATATCAATATCAATATCAATATCAATATCAATATCAATATCAATATCAATATCAATATCAATATCAATATCAATATCAATATCAATATCAATATCAATATCAATATCAATATCAATATCAATATCAATATCAATATCAATATCAATATCAATATCAATATCAATATCAATATCAATATCAATATCAATATCAATATCAGTATCAATATCAATATCAATATCAATATCAATATCAATATCAATATCAATATCAATATCAATATCAATATCAATATCAATATCAATATCAATATCAATATCAATATCAATATCAATATCAATATCAATATCAATATCAATATCAATATCAATATCAATATCAATATCAATATCAATATCAATATCAATATCAATATCAATATCAATATCAATATCAATATCAATATCATTTTTCTCCTTCGCCAACCCGTAAAATGCTTTTGCTCGTAATTTGTGCACCCTTTAGTCGTCATTTGGAATTTTTTTTTGCGGATCCGTTTTAGCTTTTAGTTGTTTCTTTGTGGAATGGCAAGTACTGCATATATCAGACGATGGGAGTTTAAAACCGATATTAAAACTTCAGTTAAATATGTATCGGAAATAACTTTTTTTTTACTTCTAAATCTGGAATATCGCGTACAAACATTCGGTTCTTAATCTAGACAGTTCCCCACACATATACTGTCTTTGTGTTCGCCATCGAAGATCTTCTATACTGGTGCCGTATTTTGCTCGAAATGTCTTTTGGATACCTGTTTTATTCGCATCTTTGTTATCCCCAAAATATTTGCAAAGCTGGATTGACATATTCTAACTAATTTTGAATTTCGTTTTCGCATTAGATATTGCAGACTAAACTTTTTTGGGAGCCCACCTACACCCCTCGTCATCGTTTTGGCACATTTATTTTTGTATGCATAACAATGAAATCATCTAGGGATATTTTATTTGTACATCTGTAGAATGAGTCGGAAAAACTTAATTCATCCTAAACTTGTATTCGGTACACAAATTCTTTATGGGAACATTTTGGCATTTTCGGCAGTGATTTTCGAATATATCTAAAATAAATTTGATTTAATTTAGATTTTAAGAATGTGTCCAAGTAAACTGTCTGTATCTATTTCTCTTTTGCTGTTCCCTCTTCCAGTTCGATTTGTTGACTGTTACTTTCCGCGATTTTCCACCGTTTGTAATGCACTCATTTTAACCCAGATGTTACAGAATTAATTTTTTTCCTTCAAATTTTGTACACAAACACTCCAATACTAAAAAACGTTGCAACGATTGAATTTTTATATAGTAAACAGGCCTAACGAGACCTTCGAAAAAAAACGTTCCACAAATTGTGCTCGAAGTTTCTACAGAGTTTTGTGTGGCGTTATAAAGGACAACGGCAATATCTGGGTTAATATGGTAAAATATTAATTTTACGATAAATGCAGCTACATTTTACAACACCTATAGATTAATGGGGTGCTAGTTGACAGCCTCCATGTGACGCACCCTGGGAAATGTACTGTAGATCGAACGGTTGTGGTATCCAATACCTACGTAGTAGAGAAACAGTATAGCAGATAGTCAACAAAAAGATGAGATGTCGAGTATAAATCTTAACATATTCCAGGTGGGTCAGAACTTAGATTCTAAATCCCATCCCGTTTTATCGGGCTACTCCACGGATTCTGGAGGGAGCAACGCGACATTGCAAAGAAAATTGTCGGTAGGCAACCAGGCTGATCCTTTTCTTAGTACTACTGGAAGCACGGAATAAGCGATAAATGAATGACCCTTTGGTAGAAGAAGTACAGCACTTCCTAGAACACCACCAATCCCTCCACCGCCAGAGAGCACCACACTGAGTGAACTTAACAATAAGAAGGAAAATTCCTGTTCTATAAAGCATAAGACAGCTATCAACTCAACTTCTAAAGCCACGCCCAGTGCACAAACAGCTACAATAAACAACGCGGAGTTAATAAATAAATTTGAACAAATGGAGAAATTAATTGCGCAGCTGAACAATGAAGTTGCCGTTCTAAAGAAAGAAAACCTTATGCTAAAGGAAACAGTAAATAAAAATAACAACGCAGGAAACTCAGCATTAATGAATAAGTAAGTACTCACAGATCAAGACGAATATCACACTGATGACGATGAGCTTGAAAGGGAAACCAATTGGATACTACAGAAATCCAAGAGAGCAAACAAGAAACCAAGAAAATAAACCAACCTAAGCAAGAGGAAAGCTGAATCGTCACCATAAGTTGAGCCTATTCAAACTCGCATTAAAACTGCCAATGCAACTAATGCATTAAAAGTGCATGAGCCAGAAAAGAAGAAACAGGTTCCATCGCCGATCAATATTCTATGAATAACAAATCACGGTAGTATTCAGAAACTGATGAAAGACGTAGTACGAAATGACTATACAAAGTAATATCGCTCAGTAGTAATATTTGGAAAATAAACACAACAGAACCTGAAGGCTTTACAACCTTCAGGTTCTGTTGTGTTTATAGCTAACAAATTAAATTCCGATGGTCACCAGTAGTATACTTGCGAGGATAAAAATGATCGACGATTTAAAGTAATGGCAAGAGGTCTCCATCCAACTTGTTAAAAGATGAAATTATTGAGGACCTGCAAAACAAAGGCCTGAAAATAATCGATGCAGTCAACATCATCAGAAAAGAGACAACTAAAAGGAATAACAGCAGGAGTGCCACAAGGGAGTGTTCTTGGGCCAATCCTCTATCTCCTATATACTAGAGATCTACCAACTACAGAAGCAACAATGGCGACTTTTGCCGATGACACCGCAATACTTGCAACAGCAAAAAACATCAATGACCACTAGTAAATTACAGAAGGCTACTAACCAGATATGTAATTGGACAAAGAAATGGCGAATCAAATTAAATGAAGCAAAATCAATCCAAGTCAACTTTAAAAATCTAAAAGTTAATCATATACCAATAATGATAAACTCGATAGTAGTACCGCATACAAACACTGCTAAATATCTCGTCATGACTTTAGATGCTAAACTGAGATGGAAGGAACACATAAAAAAAAGAGAGAAGAACTAAACATAAAATTTAGAAAAATGCATTGGCTCCTAGGGAGACAATCTGACAATACATATTGGTTTTAGATGATAGTATGTTATTCAACATTCCGAATCTAATGCCACATATATCTAGAAAAAAAAGTTTGGTGGAAAAGTAGGTTTTGCTTCTAATAGACACATTGCTCTTTACTTTTCAAAATAGGTAGTTATATCCTTTCTTGGACGAATAAATACTTGGGTGCCCTAGGCGTTACATTATTTTTATCGCTGCAAAATGGACAATATGTTACTATGATTTAATCCGGATTACTCAACCAAATAATTAACTTTGTTTGTTTGTTGAAATCTTGGTTATCACACCGTCGTTTAATTCTTTTTCACAATATGATTAATAACTTTGTCTATATTATTTTTCACTTTGTAAGTATTGTACAAGTGTCATTTTCAAAGAATTAAACGGAAATATAATCTCTAAACAATTTACTAATCATCTAATCGTTATTGAGTGTGAAAGAAACTAATTAAAATCGTCAGCGTTTTTCAGATTCTATATAATTTGTACTTGGTGTGCGCACAACAATAACAAACCTAAATTACTTTAATTAACACAAAATAATTGTTAAATAGTCACAAGTAATTATAAATTTATTTGCATAAATCGATTAAACAAATCATATTATTTGTGAATTTATATTCTGACAATTACATATTTTGCGGTTAATCAAGTTTTAAGCAGATTTTGGTGAGAACGAAATTATATTATAAAAATCCGATTCCGGGTGAATCTACTGTTCATATATTTTAATTTGGCGCAAGAGTGCTGCTGTAGCAAGACGGGAGGCATGTTAACTATAAACATGCTCTATTGCAATGCGAGTATGAATTTTATAAATAAATAGACACTTAACCATGTAAAATTATTGGGATTGTTTTAAAATCAAGTAGGCAATGTAAAAGTAAAATTCACAATAAAATATACATTTTTGATTTTTCAATGTAGGCATTTTATTGTTGCACTGCCCACCACACAGTTAATGCTTAGTATAACTTGTAATTTTCGTGACGTCATCGTGACGTAACATTTACAGTAAACCAAACCCGATTGGTATTGAATTGCTTTCACGAATATACAAATGTAGCTTTTATATGGTTTGTGCTCTCACCCATAGCGGAATCACCTCGCTGGAATGGTTAATCGCTTCGGCAGGTCGTATTTGGCAGGTCGTCCATGACTTGATATAACTCTTTTACGGAATATTTTGTTCATTTGATAACAGTTGTAAACAGTTTCTGCATCCAAGGATCCAATATTTTTAACAGACCAGAGATGTAAGTACTTTTCATGGTTTCATGGCACATTAACTTGTGAGTGGAATCGTCAAGTCTTTTAGCCAGGCTGTTAGATCTCAAAGCCATTGAGGTTAATTCCACGATAAACAGCAGAATTTTCTAGTGAACATATATGCCTCCACTATGAGCGGTTCACATGTGAAAGGAACTCACCAGTCCTATTCCCACATCAAAGGTAGTCGATTTCGTAGGGTGTGCCGCTAGTCAACTTAAAACAATAGTAGAATCAGTTTAAGCATTGATTTCGATGATATTCGGATTGTGGGACTGATATTTTTTTCATTGGATCAACTTTGGTTTTGGCTGTTAATTAGTTTTGGATCATAACTGTAATTACGCTTCTGTGAGTTAATTTTATATTTTAGTTCTGATGATTTCCTTTACTTTCTTTTAATTCCAACTTTGTTTTAATTGTTTCGTCCCGGTCAGAATCCATTGATCGTAATAGTTTTTTTTCACCACTTTTGTCATTTTCAAAACCGCTACCGCGATTTATATCATTGGTATACCGTTCATTAGTTACAAGATACTAGAGAAAAATAAAATCCGTTTTTTCTTGCAATGATTAACCCGGTTATCTTTTAAATATTATCAATTTTAATTAACAGTTTTAATAACTGATTGAGTTTCAGTTTGAATTTTTATGTATACTAGTTTAAGAAAATAGATAAGCAAAAAATTAAATTAATCGCTTGTGTCTTAAAACAGCTTTGATCGTTTGGTGCACTGTATGTATGCTAATCTATAAATTTTCTAGCCATTTTGATATTTATGGGCGTTACTTACAAATATGTTTTGTTATTTAAATCTCAAATAGTCATAGGTTAGAAGCGAATGCATAAATATTAATTCTTCAAAGGCAGCGACCAAATCTTAACACACGAATTCTAATGACATATTGGTTTACTTTACAATTTTGTTAGAATCGCAAACACGAATATCATTTGATCAGAATACAATCAAAATACGATAAGATGAGATCAACTACACCAAGTTAACATTTTAAAATGGAATATTATTTAAAAATGGAATTTGCCATAACTAATTTAATTCTGTATCATCCGTACCTAATTTAAAGAATGATCACACACTAATAATTATACGAATGCTAATTGTTGTTTGCGTATAAAATGCTTATAAATATTCTAATACAAATAACCAATAAACAAACATATATTTTATTATAATTGTTCTTAAATATTTATTATGTTAGAGATTGTATCATATACGGATTTAGATAAATTAGAAATTAAATCATGACTTTTCTAACAAATAAAAATTAAATTAAGCTTTTGCATCACCACTTATTGACATACATAATTTAAGTAGTTTAGTAGTAGTAGACGAGGCACACGAGCATTAGTCATTTGACAATTTAGTAGAGTATAAAGCTAAATAAAGTAACCAAATTGTGGTGCTCTTTCTTATTTATAAAATGTTTATACGGACTAAGGACGCTTTAAAATGTAATATGGTTCTAAATGTTCTAATGAAAAATAAAATATTTAAATCTCAAATATGTTAATTAAATTATTAAATTGATTTACTATAAATAATATTACTGATTATTTATCTTCTATTATACATTTTACGTGAAACGTCCTACATTCAAAATATTTTTTTTTTGTAAAACCGGCTCATTTTTAAATGTTCATTTGTTTCTTATTAAGTGACACTTATTCCGGCAGTTTTCTTTTCTTTTGGATCGTTTTGAAATTATAGAAGTGTTATTACACATGTTTATGTAAATTATATAAATTATGATAGTTTTATTAAGCCAGTTTTTAATGGTTTGTAACCATATAAGGGCTAATGGTAATCAATAACGTGATTTTGTGTGATTGTAATATTTAACAAGCAACTTAAATAATTAAGTAATAATAAATAATAATCGATAACCATTGTTGTAATTGATTAAAGCAGGGCATTCACGGTCGTTGTATTCGCGTAAATTGTCCTGAACGGATATAATTGATATTAATAAAATGTAAGAAATAATATTTCTAAGATCTAAATGTATATTAAATTGCATTTTTTTAACATCAGATTATTTCCAGGCTTGGAAATCTAAAATAAGGTTTGGTTATGTGGTTGACCGACTAAGTAAATTGAAATACTCTAGTAATACATATTACAACAATTTAAACGAAGCTCCGGTCAAAATTACACCAATATCTCAAAATAACCGAAAGATGCGATAAAAATCAGTAAGGCAGTATCATGGATTTTCGAAAAAATCGAAAACATTTTACTGCGTTGAAATTTCGGTTCAAAATAAAAGGAAAATTCGATGACGTGAAACGTAAATGAATAGGTTCGCGTACGATTATTGGTCGACTGTAGAACGTCTATTCTAAATAAGTTTCGAGAAGCGAATAATTTACTGATTAAACTATTACACATACAGGCCGTTTGATACTTGATTTTTTAAATTTCTAATAAAAAACGCAGCTGATTTGAAGTCGCAGAAAATAAATTTGCTTGCCAATGTCAAATTAAAGCGACAGCGCTAAATCAAAAAACAAACTTTTGAATAGACTTTTCGTCGGCGCAAGAAGATTGTTAGAAAAAGTAAAATTGAAATTTAAAAGTTGATAATATGACGAGGTAAAGACATTTAACATAGGTTTTATTAGTATCTTTATTATCTTTACTTTTGTGCGGTTCTTGGAATAAAAATAGGCGCTAGCGTGGCTGTGCTAGCGTGACGACATTAAACATAGATCTGCGTGCCATATAAGTTGTCGACAATGATGGAACATGAGCGTTGATTCATGACGTTTGTGCAGCTGGTAAATATCATCATTAGAAGTAAAGGCCAGAAAGAGAGAGAACGAGAAATATCATACAATACATAAAAGAGAGCCTCTCTGAAGCCTGTATAGGTATAATTTTTTGTTGCAAAAGCAAACAGATAAAGCTACCGATTGATTTAAAGTCTTTTTGAGGAACTGAATTTTTCAAGTTATTGTAACCAATCACACTCGTTAAAATGCTTTGGTATCCGATACTTTGAAAAAGTCTTACCTTTGTTGCACACATACTTATACGACACATACACTTTTCTCAATGGTTTATAACAGTTTGATTGAGCTTATCAATAATGTATACTAGATGAAATTTTTTCCGAGTTGACCCGACCTATCGGATATGCACGACCTCAGTACCGATCCGAAATTACATACTTTGAAAGCAATCCAAATCAAAATACAATTTGTTCACTGCAACTTCCTAATTATTTTTAATTATCTGTAATTATTTTAATAGCGCTATTATTACATCACGACACGATATACACGATTTCAAAAATACCAAATATCAATTATAAATTAGGCAACGATCATATTGGTTTTGAAAATCATTATATCAAATTTTATGACATTGCAGTAGCAAGCGACCTTGATTGACCATGACTGAAGAAGCTGCGAGTAAATTTTTTGTATAATTTATTATTAAAGTGGTCATCGCTAATTTATACACAAAAATTTACGTAAAGCTTCTTGTGTGGCCGCGCTCGTACATTAGCAATTCGAGATAGTGAATGCTTACATACTGTTAGCTTGACATAATGATCTTGAACGTCCTCATTTAAAAGATTATAAAAATAAGTGATACAATCGATATTAACAGTTCAATATCACAAGTAATTTTATTTAATAATTTATCAAGAATTTTTATTATTTGATTTAAAAACAATCGTACAAAGTGATACAATGCGTCTCTCTGTATACTCGTATATCTATATAAAACGTACAAATCAGTCAGCAATTCAATTCAATTCAATTCTATTCAAGAGATGGATTATATCAATTATGGTTACCTCACTAAATATGGTTATATGATGCTAATAAAATATAAACGGAATCTGTAGTTAGTAGTAAATAACGCTGAAAACGTTATTAAATCTGTTTTCTTTCATGTGTGTAGCATATACCTATGGTATTTTCATTCATGCAGAGCTAAAACTAATCATTTACCAATCTATATAGCTGCTATAAAGCATATACACTTTGTGTAAGCTCATCATCATGTTAATCGGAAACAAAGCGCGATCCTATTTATATACAAAAAATACAACAAAACAATAAGACGATGGTTTTCAGACATAATTCACATAATCATATCTTTCATTTTCATTACGAGTCTATTACCAACGATTTTAATTACAAATACTGCTATTATACACAAAAAACCACAATCCATCCACCGCGTATAATATTCCATAACATCTTATAATATCGAAATGCTATGGATAAATGATTTAAAGAGATGGAAATTAAATTTTTAACCCTCAACAAGAAGATGATGTTCAACAAGGCTAATGAAGAGGTCAATAATGATCGATTTTATTGTATACAAAAAATGAACATCAAATAGCTTGGAAGATCTCTTTTCGTATACAGTCTGTCACAAAAGTTGGTGTACGTGGAATTTAATTATGGAAATATTGTTTCGACCGTTTATTGGTAGTCTGTTTGTTCATTCACTTCGCAATCTGTATGTTATGGGTAGAACCATCTCAGCATTTGTTCATTTTTATCGGGCTTCGAACCGAGTACCCCCTGATCCAAACGCCAAAGCTTTATCTTCTATACCGATTGGTCGGTCGATTGGTAGTCGTACAGTTCTAACAAAACTGCCTTTCCAAGTTCCAGTTTTGGTACAAAATTCCATTTAACCCTATAATCACGTACACTTCAATTCCAACTACCAGACAATCGTATAAACCAAACTCTATTAATTAGTGGTCCTAAAATATCATTGTGGCTTGATATAAAAATTATTATTTAAATATCTAAATATTTGTATGCTCACGTCAGCCGGAACAAATAACACAATGCATCGTGCATTTGCACTATCCGTCATTTGACTTGAACAACATATAAGCTTTCAGCTGATACCATAACAGCGCCACAGGCAGAACCATAAGAAGTTAGTGTGAACCAACTTTATTCACTATCAAAAATTTCCTCGAACCCATTTTAATGACAGCCGGCACCATAAAATGCCGACTGACTCTGGCTTGCGTTGTTATGGTTACTACTGAAAGCATTTAGCATTTATATTTCCCAATCATCCAAAATACATTGTGTTCATTGTTGTTTCGGCTGCGCCAAAGTAGGTTATGGCTGCCATTTCATGTTATTATAGAGGATTGTGCTTATTGTGCATTGGTCTTGATGATTCCTAGTGCCTTATTGTGCAAGAACATAATCGTGCAGGCTGGCATTGCATTATTTTTCAATGGCTCTGCATTCGCTACATCTCATAGAAATATTTGATCACTTCATTGAGGTTCCAGAATTTTAGTATCGTTGTTCGGATTAAAGAGTGGTTCCAGTTGAAACCAGGTTTCAGGACTGGTAAATGAGGCATTCCAACATGATGTTCCTGTCTCTTACATTTTTTAAGAACAGTTCTCATGAGCAGTCATCTAAATTCGCATTAACCTTAGCAATGGTTGCTTGACTTTGGTTATGGAGATGATAACGTTTTAAGTTTCTCTGTGCGATGCGCTTACAATCAATATTATAAAATAAATATGCTAATTTTTTATCCAGACGGATTGAACGGTTGGCTAGGGCAGAGAGTATATACTGACTTTAAGCTTTCTCAAGCTGAGACAAAGTATTAACTTCAAGTTTGTTTGAACTTGAGATATACGGACGCTAACGCCAAAGTTTACATTTTCAAATCAAATAATATTTATAGCACACCTCTCGTGTACGAGTGCAGTTTTAATACAGATCCGAGCTGACCGTACGGTTTTGTTGGAAATATGATTTGTATTTATTTAATCATCAATATAATGTTGTAATGTAGGCTATGCTATAAAAATAATGTCAAAGTGTGGTTATTATTAGATATAATTATCTGACTTTAATTCAGGTTCGGACCCAGGTATGGACCCAGATAACGAGTATTAAAATAGATTTTTTTTTATTCTGAATTATTTTTTTTTTGTGTACATGTAAAAATAATCGAAACGTGAAAAATGAGTGACATTATCGCAAAATATCAAATTCCTCGGTTGAATGCAGAAAATTATTTTAATTGGCGATTCAGGATGGAAATGTTGTTAAAGCGCGATGGAGTGTGGATTGCGATGAATGGGATAAAATGGATGAAAAAGCACATTTGACTATTTCATTGTGCGTGGATATTTAGATTCATGTCAACCACATGAGCGAGTTATTCCGTAAGGTTCTTGCGCTTAGTGAAAACTTCAGTCCAGAATTGTTCATGAGTGCCACGTTACTTGGTTCTCTGCCAAGCAGCTATGATGGATTGATTACAACACTCAAGGTTCATGACGAGAAAAAATTTGACGCAACAATTGGTACGTGCAAAAATTACAGAGGAACATAGACGATAAAATGATCGCGAGGTATTATAAAATTACTGTTTGTGATGCGAATGCATTAAAAAAGACAAATAATGGTTCGCATATATAAAGAAAATTGTCAGCTGTTATTTCTGTAAAAAGTCGTGTAGTTGCCGTGTGGTTGTGTATTTTATGAACAAAGATGGCATCCCCAGTAATGTAAAAATGGAGAATGTTTTGTATATTCCAGAAATTAGTGGAAATTTAATTTCTGTGAAACGATTAACCGAAAAAGGGCTAAATGTGATATTCAACGGAGGTGCTTGTGAGATTTGGTCAGTTGACAACAAGAATCAAATTGATATCGCGGAGATTGCTAATAATTTGTACCGGATGCGTGTAGCAAATAATAATAATATTAATTTGGGTGCAAATAAACAAAATGTTTGTATCCATGAATGTCATCGTATTCTGTGCCACGGCAGCATCGACGCAGTGAAAAACATTCCGAAAAAAGGTCTTGTAGATGGGATGAGGTTGGCAGGCTGCAAATCGAATTGTATCCATGCGGCAGAATGTGACGTCTGTATCAAGGGAAAGTTAGCTCGAATGTCATTCCCAAAAGAGTCTAAAAACTGTTCATCGAGAATACTGGATCTGATCCACAGTGACATATGTGGACCAATGCAAACAACCACATTCGGAGGTAAACGATATGTTTTGACGTACCTTGATGATTTTTCAAGATATACGTCCATGTCTTAATTGTGCTAAAAGAGAAATCTGAAACATTCCAGCTATTTAAAGAATTCCACCAGCTAGTCCAAAATAAATTTGGAACGAAAATTAAATGTATTCGAACAGATCGTGTTGGAGAATATATCGGCAAGGAATTTGTGCAATACTTGATGCGGTAGGAATGGCGAATTGTTTACAAAATTCATTGCCATGGAGGGAAGTAAGTCGAATTCCATTTGAAATTTGGCAAGGTAGAAAACCATTTTATGGAAATTTGAAACTATTTGGCGCAAAATCTTTCGTATACGAATTCAAGATATGCACAGCGTCGGAAATTGGGTTTGAAAGCATACAAATGTGTCGTGCCAGCAAAACAAAAGATCTTAATTTCCCGGAGACGTAAAATGTATAGATGATCATGATATTGTGTCAAAGTGCAACCTACCGGCAAAGCAAGTTGATAATAATCGCAGGGATTTTGCTCTGAAGACCAGAACAGAATCTTATATTTACTTTGATTCCGACGATGCTTCAACTGTTGATGACACCAATCAGTAAAATGTCATGCCAAATAATGATACGATTGCCGAAGAAAGCATAGAAAATCAGCAATTCTTTGTAAGAGTTACCAACGCAATCTAATCGTTCAAATAAGGGTGTACGTCCAAAACGTTTGATCCACGAAATCAGTATGCAGAAACGAGTATGCATCGCAGATTAAAAATGATACGTGGAAACTGGTAGATTTACCTGAAACAAAAATTTACCTGAAACAAACAAGAGTATTTATGGTTTGACAACTTTCTGATCAGTGCAGGAGTCACGCAGAGCAAAGCTGATAATTGCTTATACACATACCATAGGAAAAATGATTTCCTATTCGTATTAATATATGTCGATGTTATTTCGATGGTATTTTTGATAAGTGTAAATCAATAAGAATATACAGCTCTACTTGGTCGAGTTGATGGTGTTATTGACGTTCAGAGTGACCACTGTGCAGTATTTACTCCTATTTACTACCCTCCTTTACCTACATCTCCTTCCGTCTGTAGGGCTAATTTCAATGACATGTTTATTGGTGTCGAATGCCGATTGAGCCTTTCAAAACCCTTACTATCCTGAGTCGAGTCCGGTCCTTTCCACAGCTTTTTCTAACAGGTTGTAATTGATGTAGGTACTTCTCCTATGACATAGGTCACATCAATGTGGTGCAGGAAAGAGACGGTTACTATTTTATTATCGTTACATCGTCATTGAGCAGCGTAACATCTCTAGATGATAATTGTTCGAGTATAGCGTCACCCTCTTCAATTTTTAGTTTTACTTCCCTATTCAATTGTCATGATTTCTGCATAACTACAACATATATATATCCAAACCAACTCAAATTCATTCTCACAAATCCTTCGTTACGACTATTCATCTTCTTCTCTATGACCCTTCTGACACAAGCTCATATTGAGATTTTGCCTATTCTGCCGGTTGTAGCTCCTTTGGTACTATTCTGGTTTTCCCTGAGAACAGCGAATTGAGAAAAGCAGTTTTCATAGCATTGTTGTCTAAATTGTGTTTTTCTATCGTACTGATGGAATTAGTTTGGTGTAAAGATTTACGAAACAAAGTAGATTGGGAAACTATTGATACACAAAAAAATTTTATAGGGGAAAAAAATTCCCCGTTCAACATTGTTTCAAAAATATTTACACCAAACTATTTCCACAGTAGGCCAGAAAAATATAATTCAGACAAAAATGCTATAAAACAGCTTTTCCCAATTTCCTGTTCCCAGGGAAAACCAGAATAGTGCAACTGGATGTTGAATAGAATTTTCACTGGTTTATGGTAATTATTTTGTTCATTAGTGAAGGTTAAATCCAAAAGTATGCCTTCTTTGCAATGTTATTCATTTGGTTGCATCTGAGTATTGCGTCAGTGAATAAACACTCAAATTCAACGGTGACATTGTGTGGTAAAACACAATTGTCTTCATCATCATATAGGCCCCCTGCGGATATATGGTAGTGGCAAGAATGATATCTGAGTTCTAGAATGAGGGGGAATGTAAGGTATGTAAATATTTTTTCCACGTAAATTTTTACACATAATTGCTCACTTGAAGATGGATGTGAATTGTATTTCCAAATATTTTGCTTTGAAATGAATTAACAAGTTTTTTGTGATATATCAGAATCTACATATGAAATAAACAATAACTAAGTAAAGATGTATTGGAAATTTTTTTCCCATAGTAATTTTTTTTAAATAACTAAGTATAAGTGTGTTGGTGCAGAAACAAAAAAAAAATGAACAAAAACAAAATCAAATTTACGTTGCATTGTTAGTGTAACCAACACACTCTTTGTTAGTTTTTTTTTTTTTTTTTTTTTTTTTTTTTTTTTTTTTTTAAATAGGTATCTGTCAATGAGAAGAGTAAGCAGGACTTATATTAAAGTAGATTCTGGATATATGGTATATATAAATGAGGGTGTATTGTATGTATATGTAATATATCCCTTTTCCGGCCCGCGATCACAATTGTGCGTGTACGAAAAAAACATCATGTCAAAAATTTATTTTTGTAGGTATTTTGGGCCGACGTACACATTTGTGAATTCTACTTAAATCGTTTTCGTTCGAAAAATAGCACTATAACTATAATAATAATAAAATAATTAATACATATGTTATCAAAAACAAATAATTAATATGTGATATAATTTACATGTTATCAAATTATAATGCTGTTTTAAACAAAAATTCCGATTTAACTAAGATTCGTTAAAATCCGGAAGACATTACAAACTGTCATTTTGGCGTACACATTTCTGTGCGGTGGACTTAAAGATAAGAAGAAAATAATTTTATCTGCCAGGAAAGGGATAGATCAGAGTAGTTGCCGTAGTGTGGACGTGCGCGATAAGTTGTATTGGGTGAACTATGCGAAGACATTTCAATGTGATTTTTCCCGACAAGTTTTTACACATACATTGAAATTTATCGATGAGTCGGGATTCATGTGACTTGTGTACGCGTGAATGATATTTTGAGGTCAGAAACAGGTATCAAATGAGTCTTCGTGTGGTGTCCCCCAATGTAATTTAAATTCATGCATGCATTGTAATAATGTATAATGTACACATGCATTGATAGGTGTTATTATTATTTATTATTGACTGCTTTTAATGTTTATTTAACCGGTTTATAATTTATTTAATTAAATTAATTTTCTCTCTAATGCCAATTTCAAATAATATAAATAAAACATATTTTTTGTAGTAGTAGTATTTTTATCTTTACATAGGTGTGATATGTGTTACGGTATAGCAAAGGGAATATGGTTTCTAATTTTTATTTTCGTTTATAACGACAAGTAAATCTTTGATGTGCCTCCGCAGGCTTTTAATGTTGACTATTATTTTAGATTGCTTTCTGCTATTTTCTATGAAAGAATTTATCCAGTTCCACAATTTTTCTCGTAACAGGTTTGCAATTCCATGGGAACGTAAGTTGCGAATATCGATTGATTTGAGTTCTAAATCTTATTCAGCGACTTGCTCAGGCACCAATTATGTAAGAAGCGGTCCGCGTGGTTTTATTTTCCGTTCGTGCCATCACCTCACGTAAATCTTGCTCTCTTTTAATTGACCGACATGTGTAGAATTGTCTCAGTAATCTGTTTCTAGACGTATACTGTGGACGGGAAGATGCATAAATTAATGTTTGAGTATGAAATGGGCTGGATTGGAATTCTAACAAATTTTAATTTTAGGAAGCTGGATTTGACTGGGCCATCTCCTTGCGGGTTAAAGCCCAGTTTCTTTCGGCTATAGTGAATGGAAGACTGGATAGTTCCTTGGCCGATCGTACTCGGATATGTTTTTTAGAAAAATCCAGAACTTCATCCGGGATTTATGTTGCAGTCTCGAATTAGCTCAGCATACCAGGTTCGAGCATGATTGCTTAAGAAATTGCCTTGCATGGCTGAACTCCAGAGCTTCTCTAAAGTTCATTTTTAAATCCCCACCCGATTCTGAATACCTGATTTGACTATATATATTTTTGGGATATGGTTCTCAAGTTCTATTCAGAATAGTCCAATTGTAGAATTTAGAACGGCCTGGTTTCATTCATTATATCCGAATTCCAAAATTTCGTCAAATTCAGCTTTCTACACCGAATTTGATCATCATTTGTTGAGAGATGGCCTACTTCCATTGAACATAATGTTAGAGTGCCATTCCAATCCTGCATACCACATTTGACAGTGATTGGTAGTGGAATGGTAAGGCTCCATTAAGCATGGCACAATATGTCCTATGCAGTATAATTTACTTGGTAATTATTCTTTGGTGGCCAAAATTAATAAAACATTCGAAATTTTTGCGAAATAAGCTAAATTTATTTAAAATATCCAATCCGATAGTTAATTTTCCAGGAACCATTGCCTTTGAGATGTCTCACATAGTTTTTGTTAAATACTAAAGGATTTTAGAGTAATTTTTAATATAATTTAAATAATTATGGTTTCAGGAAATTCTACTGTAAGTTGTGGAATTGCATTAGGATTAAATTAATAAATGTTTATATTATTTAAGAAACCGGAAAATATTAATTTAGAATTAATTTTCAGGAAATCTACGGATGTAGGAAAAATAATATTTCTTCGAAATATTAATTGGATGGTTCACAAGCCAAACCGATTAACTCGATTTCTTGAATTTTTTAAATTTTAATATCAACGTATATACTTGATTGGCTCCTAACGGTATATATTCAAAACAAATTTTTGTAATAATACGTGTTACCACCACTAAATGGCAAAATTAAAAGTAACTAAAGTTGCAATTTGTAATGAATTTAAAAAACCCATTTTTGTATATTCTCATTTATCGCGACTTTTTGTTTTATGGAGTTAATCGTTTTGGCAAATGAAACATCCAATTGTTGATTGTGTAGATTAGAATTGCGTTGTCATTGTATTACTAACTATCAACTTTACCTAGGTGTCTGTAACCGGGCTGATTCAATCAATCAATTTTGTTTAAGAAGCCGGAAAGCATTAATTTTGAATTAAATTTCAGGAAAATTTTCAGATGTACACACTAATAAATTTTTTCCCTCAGGTTGCTGATTTTGAGAACCAATTTTTGAAGACCAATACCATCGTTATCCATTAAACCTATTAAGCCTTTATTCTTTCTCTAATAGTTAGAAGTAGATTAGAATTGTGTTGTGCCGTACGATCGCTAGGTGTCTGAAACCGGGTCGAAGGAATTTAGTTGAAAAATGACGGATTAAAATAACTCGTCGGCCGGATTTCTTACATACTTAAGCTTTTTCCATATAGAGCGATCTCAGTGATTTTTCGCCGACATCGGGTCACCGGAATTGCAGCTTCCATATAACGGGTGATTTTTTAAGAGCTTGAGAACTTTTTTTTAAAAAAAAACGCATAAAATTTGCAAAATCTCATCGGTTCTTTATTTGAAACGTTAGATTGGTCCATGACATTTACTTTTTGAAGATAATTTCATTTAAATGTTGACCGCGGCTGCGTCTTAGGTGGTCCATTCGGAAAGTCCAATTTTGGGCAACTTTTTCGAGCATTTCGGCCGGAATAGCCCGAATTTCTTCGGAAATGTTGTCTTCCAAAACTGGAATAGTTGCTGGCTTATTTCTGTAGACTTTAGACTTGACGTAGCCCCACAAAAAATAGTCTAAAGGCGTCAAATCGCATGATCTTGGTGGCCAACTTACCGGGCCATTTCTTGAGATGAATTGTTCTCCGAAGTTTTCCCTCAAAATGGCCATAGAATCGCGAGCTGTGTGGCATGTAGCGCCATCTTGTTGAAACCACATGTCAACTAAGTTCAGTTCTTCCATTTTTGGCAACAAAAAGTTTGTTAGCATCGAACGATAGCGATCGCCATTCACCGTAACGTTGCGTCCAACAGCATCTTTGAAAAAATACGGTCCAATGATTCCACCAGCGTACAAACCACACCAAACAGTGCATTTTTCGGGATGCATGGGCAGTTCTTGAACGGCTTCTGGTTGCTCTTCACTCCAAATGCGGCAATTTTGCTTATTTACGTAGCCATTCAACCAGAAATGAGCCTCATCGCTGAACAAAATTTGTCGATAAAAAAGCGGATTTTCTGCCAACTTTTCTAGGGCCCATTTTGCAAGCGTTGCTCGTTAGTAAGTCTATTCATTATGAAATGTCAAAGCATACTGAGCATCTTTCTCTTTGACACCTTGTCTGAAATCCCGCGTGATCTGTCAAATACTAATGCATGAAAATCCTAACCACAAAAAAATCACCCGTTAGTAGTTTTTTCGTTGTTTACAAATATTTTAACATGTTCATTATTTACGAGCAAACAACTCTGAACTAAAAAATTATAAATTAATTTGGCAACAATACCGGAAATGAAACTTTACACTTTAATTTTTTCCCAATAATTGTTAGATACATACATACTTGCGAAATTTGGTGGAAATTTTTGTACTGGAAGTGGCAGTTTTGCAACTATGTTGAAAAGTTTAGCATTGTCAAAAAACGATAAAGAATTAATGGTTTCAAATAAATTCAGAATAATGATTTTTGATTAAACAAGACAGTTTTACCAAAAATCCGGTAGAAACCAAGTGTGGTGTCTTCGAAACCTATGCACCTATACATGCATGGTAATAGAATGTCGGGTATTGGCCACAACATATTCAACCCCTCCAGTTTATCCATAACTATAGGATACTTCTAATTTATTTATTATTTGTGTCTTCTTCTTTATCTGGTGTTAACAGAAATATAGGGTGCAACGGTTTTATCAGTTATCTGAGTAAATTCTTTTATTTTAAGATTTGAGGAAAGTAAATTTAACTGTATTTCTTATGAATGCCATGTCATCTATTGTGGTGTACGTTTCGCTCCTTTTTACTAAATAACAAAATATTATTGATACGATTATATCTAAGTTCTGGTGGTCTGTAAAAATCAATCTTCTTTGGCCATTAAAACTTAACTTTTTAAAGCGAGATTGTCTTAATAAAAAAATGACGTTTTTACCAATTCAAATTTTTTTTCGCATTTTTCACGGTATTTACAATACGAGGCTATTCTATAATAAACTTATGATTTACTTCGCTCGCCAAAGCGGTTGATTTGTCAACCAAATGGCTAAAATAAAATTCATGCTTAGTCGAAGACCTGTGATTTGATATGCCATATGATATGCGACACGTACATATTTTATTTTATTTTTCAAAGCGGATCTTAATATCTTGGTCCCTCGACCGAAGGTTGTTTCAAGTCGTACGAGTCAATCCAGTGCAGAGTTAAAAGATACAGGTAAGGGACCCACCACCTAAATTTTTCGGGTGTACACCACATTCTATGCCTGACTGTAAATACCTCGTCTTCGGACATCACTATTCAAAAAATTTAATAAACATTACATAAAATATATAAAGTTTTGAATTCCTACTTATTATGATATCATTATTGTATTATTTCAATAACAGCATAAATTAATGATTTAATTTGTTTTTCTTCTGTTTATTTTTAAAAGATTTATTTAAAAATACAAAATGATTAAAAAAAATTTGTAATTCAATTAAACTGCCCATATGTACATATAAACACCAATTACATGTGTAAGTACATTAAGATTATATTAACTATCTATCTACGTACACTTCTTATACACAAAAGCGATCCGTGCGCATATAAAGTGGATGTGTCGTTTGATAAATACTCTTGTATTTACATACTAAATGTACATAAAATTTTTTGGTTGGTTGGTTTACATTTACACTGTGCGTAGACTTTGTTTAAACCACCAGATAATTACTTAGTAATCGTGCGCGCACGCGGTGACAGCAAGCGAGGTTGAAGGCTAAATATGCGCAATAAATTTACTTCCGCTTATAACGTTTTGTTATTATTTAACATTACTTAATCGTTTGCATTATGTTAAATACGTTTTGAGTATAATTGAGATTGAGGTAGGAAAGTAGTTAGAAACAATTATTACTGTTTGTATATTGATGTTATTCAATGCAACAGAAAAAAATTGTAATTCATATAAAACTGGCACACGTATCAAGTCATTGGCAGATCGAAACTTAATGGGACATTTACTGTTATTAATTTTTATTGGTTAGGCGCCCTAAGTCGATTGTACGTCCACCACGGATCCCATTTTTTCTTAATTTTAATTTTAAATATGAAATTTTCCAGAAGATTCACAAGTTTGACCTTTCTCAGAATAATTAATAAAGCCGCCTTCCCACGATTCAATTTCAGTTGATCTATTTGGCTTGACCTAGTAAAGTTGAAAGAATATCACTTGCTAATTTTAAATCAGTTTTGGCCGGATTGTATGTGTTTATGCTAGTATTTCTGATCTTCCAGCATAAAACTATCAAAAAAGATGTTATCCAAAAAAATGTATTTAGTAATACCTAAAAATCGACTACAATTATAAAAAATAAGGAAGATTAAAATAGTATGAAAGTTCTCTTAAAACACCTTAACATGAATCAGGTTCGGTAGTATGAAATCCATTTGGAAAAATCAATTGTTACAAAAAGTTTGAAAAATGGTCAAAGTTGGCTTAGATATTTTTTATGAAAACACAAATAAAGGAACGTTTAACGTCAAAACTGTATACTCGACAATTATTTCATAATCGAAAAATTTTGAACGGAAATGGTCTACCAGCAAAAATTGAATCTCGAAAATTTTCTAGCAGATTTCAATTTTCTTACAATTTTATAGAAATTCCATTTATGAATCAGTCCACATCCACTATGGAAAATTTTAATACTTTAATATGTTTGAAAATATTTTTCAATCCGTTTAAATTTTCCGGTCACTCCAGAAATAGCTTCAGTGGCACTATTCTGGTAATTCCCTGGGAATAGGGAATTGGGGAAAGATTTTATATGTAATTTCAGTTCAAATATTTTTTTTCCGGCCTACTAAGAAGAAAAGTTTGATGTAAATATTTATAAATTGGGAATAATTTTTCCATATCTAAATTGGCATGGAAAATTATTCCCAATTTTATTTTGTTTTCAAAAAAATTACCACTAAGTAGATTTTTACCTCAGTATGCCAGAAAAAAAAATTTAAAATAAAAATTACATATAAAATCTTTCCCCAATTCCCTATTCCCAGGGAATTACCAGAATAGTGCCACAGGTGGGAATATTAGTTATCTCCAAAGAAAAGTGCTATTAATTGGATGCACTACCACGAACGAAATAAACATCCAGCAATAAAAGATTGTTGATATCAAAAACTCTCGCTTCAATTTTACTTTTTATTTTTTAAAAAAAAAGCTTTTTAAATTATCATTTGATTGCCACTAGATGGCGTTACATGTTAATTCTTTGGTGTTAAACGCGCCTCTGTGGTAATTAACCGGCGCACTCATATTGCATTGGTGTCAGTATAATTTTACAATTATGTTTGTATTAGTGAACAAATGTCAAATGCACAAATATGCATTATAACAAATGTGGTAAGAAAACAATAACATGACAAAAATTGAATTTGTATTAAGTTTTACTTAATTAATGAATTACGAAATTAATTAATAATTATTAATATTTATTTTAGGTTTATGCGATATATTTCAGGAAGAGAATTTGTTCCAGGTAAGTATGACGTGACACCATCGCTAACAAAAAGAGGAGCAGTCAACAACCACAACATGCTGCTTAGTGTAACTATTGCCCGATAAATTCACGATGTAAATATCGACTTAGTACAACAATCACTTTTATGACGACCATCGGTTTGAAGTCATGGTTCTATGGCAAGTACCAGCCAAACTGGAAGACCGTGGTAAAACTGCCTTCAAACCCCAATCAGGCTTATATCTTTTTAAACGCATGCTGTTTGGCTTAAAGAATGCGCTTGCTGTTTCAAGCAGGCCCACCTAACATAACGCCTGGCATATTTCGACAATTTAATAGTAATATCACAACCTTTTGACCACACGTTTTTTGCGACAAGGTAAAGTTTCTAGGCCACATAATTATAGTAAAGAGGATATTCACCCTAATCCTGAAAAGATCCAGGCAATATCTAAACTTTCAACACCTAGAAGCTTTCGCTATTTAAAATGTGTATAAGAAGTGTGAGCCTAATTTTTCAAACATAGCTCGTCCGTTTAAGTGCGACCTAACGAAAAAACTAGATGGGAAAAGGAAGACGAGCACACGAATACTTTCCTATCCCTGAATGAGTTATTAACTTCCGCACCCATCTTAAAATATTCAGCCTTATATACTCCGAACCGATGCCAGCAAGAAGGAGAAGGAGTTTTGTTGCAGGGAGGAAACGGAAGAACATAAACCGTTTGCTTTCGTTTGCTAAAACAACTTACACTACCATAGAAAGTGAAGCTCTCGCTGTTGTTTAGATACTTCGTACGGATCACCAGACATTGAAGTGGTTAATATCATTGAGGATTCCATCTGGTAAACTAGCTTGATGGATATATTTAATCCGCAAGATTTCAATTTAAAAATCATGTTTGCTGCTAGTAAGGATTATGTTACAGCTGACACACTATCGAGACCCATCGGTGACGATATTGAACAGTGTGGCATTTGCTCATTTCACGAGGATATTCCATTAAAAGATCCAGCTTACTTTCGACAATTACAGCTACAGGATGTAAGAATTCATCTGGTTACAGAGAGTATTAGTTGTTTTGAAACAAAGGATCACTCCGATTTGAGAAATTGGTATGTATAGACATACTAATGGTTTCATAACTATAACTTCGAGGTCAAGATTTCATAAATGAGAACTCAAGATACGAAAGGAGTAGGCACTGACAAAAATGTCAAGATTGACATTTAATTGACAGAACAGAAAATAATTTGCAGAACAGAAAATAATAATCAATAATAAACAGAAAACTGAAAGAAAACTAGATCTTTTTTGGTAAACTATTAGTGTCAGGAATCTCCATTTTTGATATATTCGGCGTTGTGACAGTAAAATCCACCGAAATGAGAAAAAATATCTCATATCGAAACTGAGTTCAAATTAGGGTTGAAACTATGGTTAAACACGACACACTAGTTCAAAATCATGATTTCGAGTTAATTACGTAACTAACAGTGTTCTATGACATTTTATAGATACGTTCCCGAAGTAGACTCATGAGAAACCCTAACTTCAATTTGAAAAAATTCAAATTTTGTCCGCAAATTATTCCACATTTATTAAAACTGAACTCCTTGCTCACACAGGCACGCGACAATAGCGAAAATGCAAAGGATAGAGCAAAAAATTATATCGACAAAACGAGGAAGCACAGAAATTTTGCAGAATGCGTAAAAACACAAATATTAAGTCGTGCACAACGAGGACCATATGTGGCACTATTCTGGTAATTCCCCGGGAATAGGGAAGTGGGGAAAGAATTTACATATAGATTATATTTAAATAATTTTTTTCTGGCATACTAAGGTAAAAAGTTAGTGGGAATTTTTTTGAAAACAAAATAAAATTGGGAATAACTTTCCCTGATAATTTCGCTATAAATTAAAATTTCGGAAAAATTATTCCCAATTTACTAATATTTACATCAAACTTTTTTTCTCAGTAGGCCAGAAAAAAACTAATTTTATAGATAAAAGCTATGTAAAATCTTTCCCTAGTTCCCTATTCCCGGGGAACTACCAGAATAGTGGTACATACCGAAAACACAAGAAATTGGATGTTTCTTATGAACTAGAGAATCTCCATCCTTAATAAATTTGTAAGTGTTTTCCATATTTCCATTCTAATATCATAGAGTTGGTTTCGTAACTATGATTAACGCGAAATCATGGTTTCGTACAAGTGTGTCATGCTTAACCATAGTTACAAACCAAATTTGAACTCAGTTCGAAATGAGATATTTTTTCGATGCATTTTAGTGCTCACAACGCCGAATGCATCAAAAATAGAGATTCCTGACCTTAAAAAAAATCTAGTTTCCTTTGAGTTTTCTGTTTGTTATGGATATTTAGTTGGCGGGAGCAAATTATTTTCTGTTCTGTCAGTATAAAAGTCATTTCTGACATTTTAAAAGTTAATTGAATGCCAATCTTGGCCTTTTTTTCAATGCCTACTCCATTACTTTTTAAAACCAAACGCGAAGACATAAGAATTTGTAGTGTGTCTTGAGTTCTCATTTAGGAAATCAAGTAGTCTGTCTATCGCATTATGGTTTTCCCTGGCTCGGGAAAATGCAAAAATAAATTTTCCATTGTATCCAAAAAAGCCACGTGCACAAATGGGGCGTGGTCAGTCAGCCCAAGAAGCTTATATATTCCTGATATAGGAACGCAAAAGAAAATATAACATTCTTTGGACGAGTGAAAGTCCTCCCATCTCGGTTTAAAATCTAAACGACTTGAATTCTACCCGGGACGAGTTGTAATTCAGAGGGAAAGTTCATAACAAGAAATGAAAGAAACAACGAGTTTATTTGTTTATTATTCCTTTAAAAATTTGATGGTGGTGCCATCTATGACAAAGAATTTTAAGCAGAATATAAAATTTTTAGTCATGACAAATAATAGTAAAAGTAGTGTTTTTTTATAAAAAAATATTTATTGTTTGTTTTATTTGGCTAATGAAGAAGCTTCGTGGACTTCGAAAAGGCATCCCACAGGAATTAATCGAGTTTAAATAGAACATAAAAAATGGAATTGCTCGTAGGACGATTCTATCATTATGTTCAACTGTTTATTTATTTTATTTATTTAAATATAAAAGGAAATGGATTTAGTACTTTGCAGTTATGATTTCAAATTTAACAAAAGTAAAATACAAAATATATTAACAAAAGATAAAATAAAAACAAAACTAAAATTTTAAAAATAGAAAATAAAAAAATTTATCTATTCACACTTAGATTGTAAATAAATAAGAATTATAAATAAAACAATTATTTAAATTAACAGTTAGTAGTTGAAATATGAAACTGTCAAAGGACTTATTAAAAATTTAGAAAATACGATTTTAACTTGATTTTAAAACGGTTTTTTGATAAATTAAAATCAAATTGATCAACTACGGTATCGAAAGATTGTGCTGATCGATTAATGGGATTGTTGTCGTCATAGTTGGTTGGGTGATGTTCGAGTTGATGATTACGCAAAGTCCTGCTTGGGACATTTATGGATACGTTTTCCAGTATGAAGGATGAATCGATGTGGCCAAGAAGGACATTCCCGATAAAAGCAGCATCCAGAAGTAGACGCCTGTTTTCAAGGGTGTGTTGTAATCATAATTCCAGCCGGGTTTTTTCAACAGAAATATAAGAATTTTGTTTTTTGTATGCTTTCGATTCTGTTCATGTGCACGGCGTAATATATTGTGCGTAGAGTATGTATATCCATGAATTCTCCAGTCCACCGCTTGACAAAGCCAAACATGGAGTTAGCTTTAGCAATACAATTATCTATATGACGGTTAAAACTAACGTTTTCAACAAATGTGAGTCCCAGACCAATAATCTCACGTACTCTTGAAATTTCTGCGTCATTCATTTTATATGCCGAAGTTAATGGATATTTATTCCGATGAAACGACATAATTTTACATTTCTTAATATTGAGGTGTAATAAATTTTGGACACACCACTCACTAAGTCTGTTGAGATCATCTTGCAGACGCAGTTTACCAATGTTCATGTTTAATTGTATGAACAATTTTTACATCATCAGCAAATATTAGAACATTTGAGTGTTTAATTAACTTGGTTATTCTATCGATGAACACAGTAAAAACCCAGAGTCCGATATGAGATCCTCGAGGAACATCAGAGGTAACTTTGGTGATTCATGAATAACAGGGCAACTGGTGTTAAAATGGCGCGCCTTCATCACTAACGAATAGAGTAAATTATCTGCTACAGGTGGGAAATATTTAAATGAGCACGTGTGCCTCGATATTGCAACTATTGCGTGTGGTAAACTACTGAAAAATTTAATCGGATGAGTGTTTGTTCTGACGCATATAACATTTGGTGACGTTAATCATTGTGCCTCATGAATGAACTTACAATATTTAACTAGGTGATCGCTATCAAAACCAAACTGATGAATAATTGTAGGTTCCTCAAGATATTTGTTGTTAAGATTATCAAATATGAAGATGTGCAATGATAGTAAAGATAAAGAGGCGAACGGCATCAAATGGATGTATTTGCTGTAGTAGTGTTGGAGGTGGCTTTTAATGATACTGTCAGAATGTTTAATATAAAACATTATTTCCATAACAGAGTTCTTATAGTAGGAATATATATATTAGGAATAGATACCGCGCTGGTATCAGCAAAATATGAAGGAGATGCAACTGGCACATTGTTCTTAATGGTAGACTTCAAAAATTTCGAAGGCTCACCAGTATTCCAACGAGACGACAAAGCTCTTTCAAAATATGTTGACATGTTAAACGGTATATTTAGAACCCATTTGATATTGGAGCATGATCAGCTGGAGAAGTAATCCAGAGCCAGTTTAAGTTTATCTACAAAGCAATTGATGTCAAGCGTGACGACAAATGATTCCCGCATATGTTGTAAATATGACTTTAATGTATCTAACACATAGATAAGTCAGTGCCGTTGGTTTTATTTTGATGTGAGACTACTATAACGGATTTACCTTCAATTAAGTATACTTTTGTAACCATGTTTATAGATGATTTGGAATAGAAGTTTATCAGTTTCACTTCTTTTTTTGTTAAACATTCTTTAATTTGACATTTGTCTAATTTGCCTTATGTATGCAAATCGTCACAGAAGAAGATGGTAAATAACCCCATAATCCAAGTGGTAATCTGAAGTTCTGCATAATCAAACGATTGAGGAGGAATCCGTTTAATGAAATCATATCCGTTTATGAAATTCTCATGATAGATAGTTTTGCCGCCCTTTTTTGGAAGTAACCTGGATTTTATATATTTGAAGAATGATTTGTTCGCTGATTGTGTTGACACAATTTCCTCCTCAGTCGTCTGTAATCCAGGTTCGAAGACATAATAGAATCGCGGATTTCAAAATACGAAATTCCTAATAACCGCACTCTCCACATACGGCCAACCGGTTATTTCTAGCTTAATATGCTATTTACGTTACCTGTACTCAATTTGAGTTGAAATTTCAACAAAAAAATTCTTTCAATTTTTTTGGAAAAAATCGTGATGGTTACTTACCGATTTTGAACGGGTAAAATTTATTGTCGTTGATTCGGGATGTTTCGGTTATTTTGGATTGCTGACGATATTTTAAGAAGATCAGCGTTTAATTTGTTGGAATATGTCGCCTCGTTCGTCTGTAATCCAGGTTCGAAGACATAATAGAATCGCGGATTTCAAAATACGAAATTCCCAATAACCGCGCTCTCCACATACGGCCAACCGGTTATTTCTAGCTTAATATGCTATTTACGTTACCTGTACTCAATTTGAGTTGAAATTTCAACAAAAAAATTCTTTCAATTTTTTTGCAAAAAATCGTGATGGTTAGCCTTACCGATTTTGAACGGGTAAAATTTATTGTCGTTGATTCGGGATGTTTCGGTTATTTTGGATTGCTGGTGATATTTTAAGAAGATCAGCGTTTAATTCGTTGGAATATGTCGCCTCGTTCGTCTGTAATCCAGGTTCGAAGACATAATAGAATCGCGGATTTCAAAATACGAAATTCCCAATAACCGCGCTCTCCACATACGGCCAACCGGTTATTTCTAGCTTAATATGCTATTTACGTTACCTGTACTCAATTTGAGTTGAAATTTCAACAACAAAAATTCTTTCAATTTTTTTGCAAAAAATCGTGATGGCTAGCCTTACCGATTTTGAACGGGTAAAATTTATTGTCGTTGATTCGGGATGTTTCGGTTATTTTGGATTGCTGACGATATTTTAAGAAGATCAGCGTTTAATTTGTTGGAATATGTCGCCTCGTTCGTCTGTAATCCAGATTCGAAGACATAATAGAATCGCGGATTTCAAAATACGAAATTCCCAATAACCGCACTCTCCACATACGGCCAACCGGTTATTTCTAGCTTAATATGCTATTTACGTTACCTGTACTCAATTTGAGTTGAAATTTCAACAAAAAAATTCTTTCAATTTTTTTGCAAAAAATCGTGATGGTGGCCTTACCGATTTTGAACGGGTAAAATTTATTGTTGTTGATTCGGGATGTTTCGGTTATTTTGGATTGCTGACGATATTTTAAGAAGATCAGCGTTTAATTCGTTGGAATATGTCGCCTCGTTCGTCTGTAATCCAGGTTCGAAGACATAATAGAATCGCGGATTTCAAAATACGAAATTCCCAATAACCGCGCTCTCCACATACGGCCAACCGGTTATTTCTAGCTTAATATGCTATTTACGTTACCTGTACTCAATTTGAGTTGAAATTTCAACAAAAAAATTCTTTCAATTTTTTTGCAAAAAATCGTGATGGTGGCCTTACCGATTTTGAACGGGTAAAATTTATTGTCGTTGATTCGGGATGTTTCGGTTATTTTGGATTGCTGACGATATTTTAAGAAGATCAGCGTTTAATTCGTTGGAATATGTCGCCTCGTTCGTCTGTAATCCAGGTTCGAAGACATAATAGAATCGCGGATTTCAAAATACGAAATTCCCAATAACCGCGCTCTCCACATACGGCCAACCGGTTATTTCTACCTTAATATGCTATTTACATTACCTGTACTCAATTTGAGTTGAAATTTCAACAAAAAATTCTTTCAATTTTTTTGCAAAAAAATCGTGATGGTTAGCCTTACCGATTTTGAACGGGTAAAATTTATTGTCGTTGATTCGGGATGTTTCGGTTATTTTGGATTGCTGATGATATTTTAAGAAGATCAGCGTTTAATTCGTTGGAATATGTCGCCTCGTTCGTCTGTAATCCAGGTTCGAAGACATAATAGAATCGCGGATTTCAAAATACGAAATTCCCAATAACCGCGCTCTCCACATACGGCCAACCGGTTATTTCTAGCTTAATATGCTATTTACGTTACCTGTACTCAATTTGAGTTGAAATTTCAACAAAAAAATTCTTTCAATTTTTTTGCAAAAAATCGTGATGGTTAGCCTTACCGATTTTGAACGGGTAAAATTTATTGTCGTTGATTCGGGATGTTTCGGTTATTTTGGATTGCTGACGATATTTTAAGAAGATCAGCGTTTAATTCGTTGGAATATGTCGCCTCGTTCGTCTGTAATCCAGGTTCGAAGACATAATAGAATCGCGGATTTCAAAATACGAAATTCACAATAACCGCGCTCTCCATATACGGCCAACCGGTTATTTCTAGCTTAATATGCTATTTACATTACCTGTACTCAATTTGAGTTGAAATTTCAACAAAAAATTCTTTCAATTTTTTTGCAAAAAAATCGTGATGGTTAGCCTTACCGATTTTGAACGGGTAAAATTTATTGTCGTTGATTCGGGATGTTTCGGTTATTTTGGATTGCTGACGATATTTTAAGAAGATCAGCGTTTAATTTGTTGGAATATGTCGCCTCGTTCGTCTGTAATCCAGATTCGAAGACATAATAGAATCGCGGATTTCAAAATACGAAATTCCCAATAACCGCACTCTCCACATACGGCCAACCGGTTATTTCTAGCTTAATATGCTATTTACGTTACCTGTACTCAATTTGAGTTGAAATTTCAACAAAAAAATTCTTTCAATTTTTTTGTAAAAAATCGTGATGGTTAGCCTTACCGATTTTGAACGGGTAAAATTTATTGTCGTTGATTCGGGATGTTTCGGTTATTTTGGATTGCTGACGATATTTTAAGAAGATCAGCGTTTAATTCGTTGGAATATGTCGCCTCGTTCGTCTGTAATCCAGGTTCGAAGACATAATAGAATCGCGGATTTCAAAATACGAAATTCCCAATAACCGCGCTCTCCACATACGGCCAACCGGTTATTTCTAGCTTAATATGCTATTTACGTTACCTGTACTCAATTTGAGTTGAAATTTCAACAAAAAAATTCTTTCAATTTTTTTGCAAAAAATCGTGATGGTTAGCCTTACCGATTTTGAACGGGTAAAATTTATTGTCGTTGATTCGGGATGTTTCGGTTATTTTGGATTTCTGACGATATTTTAAGAAGATCAGCGTTTAATTCGTTGGAATATGTCGCCTCGTTCGTCTGTAATCCAGGTTCGAAGACATAATAGAATCGCGGATTTCAAAATACGAAATTCACAATAACCGCGCTCTCCACATACGGCCAACCGGTTATTTCTAGCTTAATATGCTATTTACATTACCTGTACTCAATTTGAGTTGAAATTTCAACAAAAAATTCTTTCAATTTTTTTGCAAAAAATCGTGATGGTTAGCCTTACCGATTTTGAACGGGTAAAATTTATTGTCGTTGATTCGGGATGTTTCGGTTATTTTGGATTGCTGACGATATTTTAAGAAGATCAGCGTTTAATTCGTTGGAATATGTCGCCTCGTTCGTCTGTAATCCAGGTTCGAAGACATAATAGAATCGCGGATTTCAAAATACGAAATTCCCAATAACCGCGCTCTCCACATACGGCCAACCGGTTATTTCTAGCTTAATATGCTATTTACATTACCTGTACTCAATTTGAGTTGAAATTACAACAAAAAAATTCTTTCAATTTTTTTGCAAAAAATCGTGATGTTAGCCTTACCGATTTTGAACGGGTAAAATTTATTGTCGTTGATTCGGGATGTTTCGGTTATTTTGGATTGCTGATGATATTTTAAGAAGATCAGCGTTTAATTTGTTGGAATATGTCGCCTCGTTCGTCTGTAATCCAGATTCGAAGACATAATAGAATCGCGGATTTCAAAATACGAAATTCCCAATAACCGCACTCTCCACATACGGCCAACCGGTTATTTCTAGCTTAATATGCTATTTACGTTACCTGTACTCAATTTGAGTTGAAATTTCAACAAAAAAATTCTTTCAATTTTTTTGCAAAAAATCGTGATGGTTAGCCTTACCGATTTTGAACGGGTAAAATTTATTGTCGTTGATTCGGGATGTTTCGGTTATTTTGGATTGCTGACGATATTTTAAGAAGATCAGCGTTTAATTTGTTGGAATATGTCGCCTCGTTCGTCTGTAATCCAGATTCGAAGACATAATAGAATCGCGGATTTCAAAATACGAAATTCCCAATAACCGCACTCTCCACATACGGCCAACCGGTTATTTCTAGCTTAATATGCTATTTACGTTACCTGTACTCAATTTGAGTTGAAATTTCAACAAAAAAATTCTTTCAATTTTTTTGCAAAAAATCGTGATGGTTAGTTAGCCTTACCGATTTTGAACGGGTAAAATTTATTGTCGTTGATTCGGGATGTTTCGGTTATTTTGGATTGCTGACGATATTTTAAGAAGATCAGCGTTTAATTCGTTGGAATATGTCGCCTCGTTCGTCTGTAATCCAGGTTCGAAGACATAATAGAATCGCGGATTTCAAAATAGGAAATTCCCAATAACCGCGCTCTCCACATACGGCCAACCGGTTATTTCTAGCTTAATATGCTATTTACATTACCTGTACTCAATTTGAGTTGAAATTACAACAAAAAAATTCTTTCAATTTTTTTGCAAAAAATCGTGATGGTTAGCCTTACCGATTTTGAACGGGTAAAATTTATTGTCGTTGGTTCGGGATGTTTCGGTTATTTTGGATTGCTGATGATATTTTAAGAAGATCAGCGTTTAATTCGTTGGAATATGTCGCCTCGTTCGTCTGTAATCCAGGTTCGAAGACATAATAGAATCGCGGATTTCAAAATACGAAATTCCCAATAACCGCACTCTCCACATACGGCCAACCGGTTATTTCTAGCTTAATATGCTATTTACGTTACCTGTACTCAATTTGAGTTGAAATTTCAACAAAAAAATTCTTTCAATTTTTTTGCAAAAAATCGTGATGGTTAGCCTTACCGATTTTGAACGGGTAAAATTTATTGTCGTTGATTCGGGATGTTTCGGTTATTTTGGATTGCTGATGATATTTTAGGAAGATCAGCGTTTAATTCGTTGGAATATGTCGCCTCGTTCGTCTGTAATCCAGGTTCGAAGACATAATAGAATCGCGGATTTCAAAATACGAAATTCCCAATAACCGCGCTCTCCACATACGGCCAACCGGTTATTTCTAGCTTAATATGCTATTTACATTACCTGCACTCAATTTGAGTTGAAATTTCAACAAAAAATTCTTTCAATTTTTTTGCAAAAAATCGTGATGGTTAGCCTTACCGATTTTGAACGGGTAAAATTTATTGTCGTTGATTCGGGATGTTTCGGTTATTTTGGATTGCTGACGATATTTTAAGAAGATCAGCGTTTAATTTGTTGGAATATGTCGCCTCGTTCGTCTGTAATCCAGATTCGAAGACATAATAGAATCGCGGATTTCAAAATACGAAATTCCCAATAACCGCACTCTCCACATACGGCCAACCGGTTATTTCTAGCTTAATATGCTATTTACGTTACCTGTACTCAATTTGAGTTGAAATTTCAACAAAAAAATTCTTTCAATTTTTTTGCAAAAAATCGTGATGGTTAGCCTTACCGTTTTTGAACGGGTAAAATTTATTGTCGTTGATTCGGGATGTTTCGGTTATTTTGGATTGCTGACGATATTTTAAGAAGATCAGCGTTTAATTCGTTGGAATATGTCGCCTCGTTCGTCTGTAATCCAGGTTCGAAGACATAATAGAATCGCGGATTTCAAAATACGAAATTCCCAATAACCGCGCTCTCCACATACGGCCAACCGGTTATTTCTAGCTTAATATGCTATTTACATTACCTGTACTCAATTTGAGTTGAAATTTCAACAAAAAAATTCTTTCAATTTTTTTGCAAAAAATCGCTATGGTTAGCCTTACCGATTTTGAACGGGTAAAATTTATTGTCGTTGATTCGGGATGTTTCGGTTATTTTGGATTGCTGACGATATTTTAAGAAGATCAGCGTTTAATTTGTTGGAATATGTCGCCTCGTTCGTCTGTAATCCAGGTTCGAAGACATAATAGAATCGCGGATTTCAAAATACGAAATTCCCAATAACCGCGCTCTCCACATACGGCCAACCGGTTATTTCTAGCTTAATATGCTATTTACATTACCTGCACTCAATTTGAGTTGAAATTTCAACAAAAAATTCTTTCAATTTTTTTGCAAAAAAATCGAAAGAATTTTTTGTTGAAATTTCAACTCAAATTGAGTACAGGTAATGTAAATAGCATATTAAGCTAGAAATAACCGGTTGGCCGTATGTGGAGAGCGCGGTTATTGTGAATTTCGTATTTTGAAATCCGCGATTCTATTATGTCTTCGAACCTGGATTACAGACGAACGAGGCGACATATTCCAACGAATTAAACGCTGATCTTCTTAAAATATCGTCAGCAATCCAAAATAACCGAAACATCCCGAATCAACGACAATAAATTTTACCCGTTCAAAATCGGTAAGGCTAACCATCACGATTTTTTGCAAAAAAATTGAAAGAATTTTTGTTGTTGAAATTTCAACTCAAATTGAGTACAGGTAACGTAAATAGCATATTAAGCTAGAAATAACCGGTTGGCCGTATGTGGAGAGTGCGGTTATTGGGAATTTCGTATTTTGAAATCCGCGATTCTATTATGTCTTCGAATCTGGATTACAGACGAACGAGGCGACATATTCCAACAAATTAAACGCTGATCTTCTTAAAATATCGTCAGCAATCCAAAATAACCGAAACATCCCGAATCAACGACAATAAATTTTACCCGTTCAAAATCGGTAAGGCTAACCATCACGATTTTTTGCAAAAAAATTGAAAGAATTTTTTTGTTGAAATTTCAACTCAAATTGAGTACAGGTAATGTAAATAGCATATTAAGCTAGAAATAACCGGTTGGCCGTATGTGGAGAGCGCGGTTATTGTGAATTTCGTATTTTGAAATCCGCGATTCTATTATGTCTTCGAACCTGGATTACAGACGAACGAGGCGACATATTCCAACGAATTAAACGCTGATCTTCTTAAAATATCGTCAGCAATCCAAAATAACCGAAACATCCCGAATCAACGACAATAAATTTTACCCGTTCAAAATCGGTAAGGCTAACCATCACGATTTTTTGCAAAAAAATTGAAAGAATTTTTGTTGTTGAAATTTCAACTCAAATTGAGTACAGGTAACGTAAATAGCATATTAAGCTAGAAATAACCGGTTGGCCGTATGTGGAGAGTGCGGTTATTGGGAATTTCGTATTTTGAAATCCGCGATTCTATTATGTCTTCGAATCTGGATTACAGACGAACGAGGCGACATATTCCAACAAATTAAACGCTGATCTTCTTAAAATATCGTCAGCAATCCAAAATAACCGAAACATCCCGAATCAACGACAATAAATTTTACCCGTTCAAAATCGGTAAGGCTAACCATCACGATTTTTTGCAAAAAAATTGAAAGAATTTTTTTGTTGAAATTTCAACTCAAATTGAGTACAGGTAATGTAAATAGCATATTAAGCTAGAAATAACCGGTTGGCCGTATGTGGAGAGCGCGGTTATTGGGAATTTCGTATTTTGAAATCCGCGATTCTATTATGTCTTCGAACCTGGATTACAGACGAACGAGGCGACATATTCCAACAAATTAAACGCTGATCTTCTTAAAATATCATCAGCAATCCAAAATAACCGAAACATCCCGAATCAACGACAATAAATTTTACCCGTTCAAAATCGGTAAGGCAAATAGCGATTTTTTGCAAAAAAATTGAAAGAATTTTTTTGTTGAAATTTCAACTCAAATTGAGTACAGGTAACGTAAATAGCATATTAAGCTAGAAATAACCGGTTGGCCGTATGTGGAGAGCGCGGTTATTGGGAATTTCGTATTTTGAAATCCGCGATTCTATTATGTCTTCGAACCTGGATTACAGACGAACGAGGCGACATATTCCAACGAATTAAACGCTGATCTTCTTAAAATATCATCAGCAATCCAAAATAACCGAAACATCCCGAATCAACGACAATAAATTTTACCCGTTCAAAATCGGTAAGGCCACCATCACGATTTTTTGCAAAAAAATTGAAAGAATTTTTTTGTTGAAATTTCAACTCAAATTGAGTACAGGTAACGTAAATAGCATATTAAGCTAGAAATAACCGGTTGGCCGTATGTGGAGAGTGCGGTTATTGGGAATTTCGTATTTTGAAATCCGCGATTCTATTATGTCTTCGAACCTGGATTACAGACGAATGAGGCGACATATTCCAACGAATTAAACGCTGATCTTCTTAAAATATCATCAGCAATCCAAAATAACCGAAACATCCCGAATCAACGACAATAAATTTTACCCGTTCAAAATCGGTAAGGCTAACCATCACGATTTTTTGCAAAAAAATTGAAAGAATTTTTTTGTTGAAATTTCAACTCAAATTGAGTACAGGTAATGTAAATAGCATATTAAGCTAGAAATAACCGGTTGGCCGTATGTGGAGAGCGCGGTTATTGGGAATTTCGTATTTTGAAATCCGCGATTCTATTATGTCTTCGAACCTGGATTACAGACGAACGAGGCGACATATTCCAACGAATTAAACGCTGATCTTCTTAAAATATCATCAGCAATCCAAAATAACCGAAACATCCCGAATCAACGACAATAAATTTTACCCGTTCAAAATCGGTAAGGCTAACCATCACGATTTTTTGCAAAAAAATTGAAAGAATTTTTTTGTTGAAATTTCAACTCAAATTGAGTACAGGTAATGTAAATAGCATATTAAGCTAGAAATAACCGGTTGGCCGTATGTGGAGAGCGCGGTTATTGGGAATTTCGTATTTTGAAATCCGCGATTCTATTATGTCTTCGAACCTGGATTACAGACGAACGAGGCGACATATTCCAACGAATTAAACGCTGATCATCTTAAAATATCGTCAGCAATCCAAAATAACCGAAACATCCCGAATCAACGACAATAAATTTTACCCGTTCAAAAACGGTAAGGCTAACCATCACGATTTTTTGCAAAAAAATTGAAAGAATTTTTTTGTTGAAATTTCAACTCAAATTGAGTACAGGTAACGTAAATAGCATATTAAGCTAGAAATAACCGGTTGGCCGTATGTGGAGAGTGCGGTTATTGGGAATTTCGTATTTTGAAATCCGCGATTCTATTATGTCTTCGAATCTGGATTACAGACGAACGAGGCGACATATTCCAACAAATTAAACGCTGATCTTCTTAAAATATCGTCAGCAATCCAAAATAACCGAAACATCCCGAATCAACGACAATAAATTTTACCCGTTCAAAATCGGTAAGGCTAACCATCACGATTTTTTGCAAAAAAATTGAAAGAATTTTTTTGTTGAAATTTCAACTCAAATTGAGTACAGGTAACGTAAATAGCATATTAAGCTAGAAATAACCGGTTGGCCGTATGTGGAGAGCGCGGTTATTGGGAATTTCGTATTTTGAAATCCGCGATTCTATTATGTCTTCGAACCTGGATTACAGACGAACGAGGCGACATATTCCAACGAATTAAACGCTGATCTTCTTAAAATATCATCAGCAATCCAAAATAACCGAAACATCCCGAATCAACGACAATAAATTTTACCCGTTCAAAATCGGTAAGGCTAACCATCACGATTTTTTGCAAAAAAATTGAAAGAATTTTTTTGTTGAAATTTCAACTCAAATTGAGTACAGGTAATGTAAATAGCATATTAAGCTAGAAATAACCGGTTGGCCGTATGTGGAGAGCGCGGTTATTGGGAATTTCGTATTTTGAAATCCGCGATTCTATTATGTCTTCGAACCTGGATTACAGACGAACGAGGCGACATATTCCAACGAATTAAACGCTGATCTTCTTAAAATATCGTCAGCAATCCAAAATAACCGAAACATCCCGAATCAACGACAATAAATTTTACCCGTTCAAAATCGGTAAGGCTAACCATCACGATTTTTTGCAAAAAAATTGAAAGAATTTTTTTGTTGAAATTTCAACTCAAATTGAGTACAGGTAACGTAAATAGCATATTAAGCTAGAAATAACCGGTTGGCCGTATGTGGAGAGCGCGGTTATTGGGAATTTCGTATTTTGAAATCCGCGATTCTATTATGTCTTCGAACCTGGATTACAGACGAACGAGGCGACATATTCCAACGAATTAAACGCTGATCTTCTTAAAATATCGTCAGCAATCCAAAATAACCGAAACATCCCGAATCAACGACAATAAATTTTACCCGTTCAAAATCGGTAAGGCTAACCATCACGATTTTTTGCAAAAAAATTGAAAGAATTTTTTTGTTGAAATTTCAACTCAAATTGAGTACAGGTAACGTAAATAGCATATTAAGCTAGAAATAACCGGTTGGCCGTATGTGGAGAGTGCGGTTATTGGGAATTTCGTATTTTGAAATCCGCGATTCTATTATGTCTTCGAATCTGGATTACAGACGAACGAGGCGACATATTCCAACAAATTAAACGCTGATCTTCTTAAAATATCATCAGCAATCCAAAATAACCGAAACATCCCGAATCAACGACAATAAATTTTACCCGTTCAAAATCGGTAAGGCTAACCATCACGATTTTTTGCAAAAAAATTGAAAGAATTTTTTTGTTGAAATTTCAACTCAAATTGAGTACAGGTAACGTAAATAGCATATTAAGCTAGAAATAACCGGTTGGCCGTATGTGGAGAGCGCGGTTATTGGGAATTTCGTATTTTGAAATCCGCGATTCTATTATGTCTTCGAACCTGGATTACAGACGAACGAGGCGACATATTCCAACGAATTAAACGCTGATCTTCTTAAAATATCATCAGCAATCCAAAATAACCGAAACATCCCGAATCAACGACAATAAATTTTACCCGTTCAAAATCGGTAAGGCTAACCATCACGATTTTTTGCAAAAAAATTGAAAGAATTTTTTTGTTGAAATTTCAACTCAAATTGAGTACAGGTAATGTAAATAGCATATTAAGCTAGAAATAACCGGTTGGCCGTATGTGGAGAGCGCGGTTATTGGGAATTTCGTATTTTGAAATCCGCGATTCTATTATGTCTTCGAACCTGGATTACAGACGAACGAGGCGACATATTCCAACGAATTAAACGCTGATCTTCTTAAAATATCGTCAGCAATCCAAAATAACCGAAACATCCCGAATCAACGACAATAAATTTTACCCGTTCAAAATCGGTAAGGCTAACCATCACGATTTTTTGCAAAAAAATTGAAAGAATTTTTTTGTTGAAATTTCAACTCAAATTGAGTACAGGTAACGTAAATAGCATATTAAGCTAGAAATAACCGGTTGGCCGTATGTGGAGAGCGCGGTTATTGGGAATTTCGTATTTTGAAATCCGCGATTCTATTATGTCTTCGAACCTGGATTACAGACGAACGAGGCGACATATTCCAACGAATTAAACGCTGATCTTCTTAAAATATCGTCAGCAATCCAAAATAACCGAAACATCCCGAATCAACGACAATAAATTTTACCCGTTCAAAATCGGTAAGGCTAACCATCACGATTTTTTGCAAAAAAATTGAAAGAATTTTTTTGTTGAAATTTCAACTCAAATTGAGTACAGGTAACGTAAATAGCATATTAAGCTAGAAATAACCGGTTGGCCGTATGTGGAGAGTGCGGTTATTGGGAATTTCGTATTTTGAAATCCGCGATTCTATTATGTCTTCGAATCTGGATTACAGACGAACGAGGCGACATATTCCAACAAATTAAACGCTGATCTTCTTAAAATATCGTCAGCAATCCAAAATAACCGAAACATCCCGAATCAACGACAATAAATTTTACCCGTTCAAAATCGGTAAGGCTAACCATCACGATTTTTTTGCAAAAAAATTGAAAGAATTTTTTGTTGAAATTTCAACTCAAATTGAGTACAGGTAATGTAAATAGCATATTAAGCTAGAAATAACCGGTTGGCCGTATGTGGAGAGCGCGGTTATTGTGAATTTCGTATTTTGAAATCCGCGATTCTATTATGTCTTCGAACCTGGATTACAGACGAACGAGGCGACATATTCCAACGAATTAAACGCTGATCTTCTTAAAATATCGTCAGCAATCCAAAATAACCGAAACATCCCGAATCAACGACAATAAATTTTACCCGTTCAAAATCGGTAAGGCTAACCATCACGATTTTTTTGCAAAAAAATTGAAAGAATTTTTTGTTGAAATTTCAACTCAAATTGAGTACAGGTAATGTAAATAGCATATTAAGCTAGAAATAACCGGTTGGCCGTATGTGGAGAGCGCGGTTATTGTGAATTTCGTATTTTGAAATCCGCGATTCTATTATATCTTCGAACCTGGATTACAGACGAACGAGGCGACATATTCCAACGAATTAAACGCTGATCTTCTTAAAATATCGTCAGCAATCCAAAATAACCGAAACATCCCGAATCAACGACAATAAATTTTACCCGTTCAAAATCGGTAAGGCTAACCATCACGATTTTTTGCAAAAAAATTGAAAGAATTTTTGTTGTTGAAATTTCAACTCAAATTGAGTACAGGTAACGTAAATAGCATATTAAGCTAGAAATAACCGGTTGGCCGTATGTGGAGAGTGCGGTTATTGGGAATTTCGTATTTTGAAATCCGCGATTCTATTATGTCTTCGAACCTGGATTACAGACGAACGAGGCGACATATTCCAACAAATTAAACGCTGATCTTCTTAAAATATCGTCAGCAATCCAAAATAACCGAAACATCCCGAATCAACGACAATAAATTTTACCCGTTCAAAATCGGTAAGGCTAACCATCACGATTTTTTGCAAAAAAATTGAAAGAATTTTTTTGTTGAAATTTCAACTCAAATTGAGTACAGGTAATGTAAATAGCATATTAAGCTAGAAATAACCGGTTGGCCGTATGTGGAGAGCGCGGTTATTGGGAATTTCGTATTTTGAAATCCGCGATTCTATTATGTCTTCGAACCTGGATTACAGACGAACGAGGCGACATATTCCAACGAATTAAACGCTGATCTTCTTAAAATATCGTCAGCAATCCAAAATAACCGAAACATCCCGAATCAACGACAATAAATTTTACCCGTTCAAAATCGGTAAGGCTAACCATCACGATTTTTTGCAAAAAAATTGAAAGAATTTTTTTGTTGAAATTTCAACTCAAATTGAGTACAGGTAACCTCAATAGCATATTAAGCTAGAAATAACCGGTTGGCCGTATGTGGAGAGTGCGGTTATTGGGAATTTCGTATTTTGAAATCCGCGATTCTATTATGTCTTCGAATCTGGATTACAGACGAACGAGGCGACATATTCCAACAAATTTAACGCTGATCTTCTTAAAATATCGTCAGCAATCCAAAATAACCGAAACATCCCGAATCAACGACAATAAATTTTACCCGTTCAAAATCGGTAAGGCTAACCATCACGATTTTTTGCAAAAAAATTGAAAGAATTTTTGTTGTTGAAATTTCAACTCAAATTGAGTACAGGTAACGTAAATAGCATATTAAGCTAGAAATAACCGGTTGGCCGTATGTGGAGAGCGCGGTTATTGGGAATTTCGTATTTTGAAATCCGCGATTCTATTATGTCTTCGAACCTGGATTACAGACGAACGAGGCGACATATTCCAACAAATTAAACGCTGATCTTCTTAAAATATCGTCAGCAATCCAAAATAACCGAAACATCCCGAATCAACGACAATAAATTTTACCCGTTCAAAATCGGTAAGGCTAGCCATCACGATTTTTTGCAAAAAAATTGAAAGAATTTTTTTGTTGAAATTTCAACTCAAATTGAGTACAGGTAACGTAAATAGCATATTAAGCTAGAAATAACCGGTTGGCCGTATGTGGAGAGTGCGGTTATTGGGAATTTCGTATTTTGAAATCCGTGATTCTATTATGTCTTCGAACCTGGATTACAGACGAACGAGGCGACATATTCCAACGAATTAAACGCTGATCTTCTTAAAATATCGTCAGCAATCCAAAATAACCGAAACATCCCGAATCAACGACAATAAATTTTACCCGTTCAAAATCGGTAAGGCTAACCATCACGATTTTTTTGCAAAAAAATTGAAAGAATTTTTTGTTGAAATTTCAACTCAAATTGAGTACAGGTAATGTAAATAGCATATTAAGCTAGAAATAACCGGTTGGCCGTATGTGGAGAGCGCGGTTATTGTGAATTTCGTATTTTGAAATCCGCGATTCTATTATATCTTCGAACCTGGATTACAGACGAACGAGGCGACATATTCCAACGAATTAAACGCTGATCTTCTTAAAATATCGTCAGCAATCCAAAATAACCGAAACATCCCGAATCAACGACAATAAATTTTACCCGTTCAAAATCGGTAAGGCTAACCATCACGATTTTTTGCAAAAAAATTGAAAGAATTTTTGTTGTTGAAATTTCAACTCAAATTGAGTACAGGTAACGTAAATAGCATATTAAGCTAGAAATAACCGGTTGGCCGTATGTGGAGAGTGCGGTTATTGGGAATTTCGTATTTTGAAATCCGCGATTCTATTATGTCTTCGAACCTGGATTACAGACGAACGAGGCGACATATTCCAACAAATTAAACGCTGATCTTCTTAAAATATCGTCAGCAATCCAAAATAACCGAAACATCCCGAATCAACGACAATAAATTTTACCCGTTCAAAATCGGTAAGGCTAACCATCACGATTTTTTGCAAAAAAATTGAAAGAATTTTTTTGTTGAAATTTCAACTCAAATTGAGTACAGGTAATGTAAATAGCATATTAAGCTAGAAATAACCGGTTGGCCGTATGTGGAGAGCGCGGTTATTGGGAATTTCGTATTTTGAAATCCGCGATTCTATTATGTCTTCGAACCTGGATTACAGACGAACGAGGCGACATATTCCAACGAATTAAACGCTGATCTTCTTAAAATATCGTCAGCAATCCAAAATAACCGAAACATCCCGAATCAACGACAATAAATTTTACCCGTTCAAAATCGGTAAGGCTAACCATCACGATTTTTTGCAAAAAAATTGAAAGAATTTTTTTGTTGAAATTTCAACTCAAATTGAGTACAGGTAACGTAAATAGCATATTAAGCTAGAAATAACCGGTTGGCCGTATGTGGAGAGTGCGGTTATTGGGAATTTCGTATTTTGAAATCCGCGATTCTATTATGTCTTCGAATCTGGATTACAGACGAACGAGGCGACATATTCCAACAAATTTAACGCTGATCTTCTTAAAATATCGTCAGCAATCCAAAATAACCGAAACATCCCGAATCAACGACAATAAATTTTACCCGTTCAAAATCGGTAAGGCTAACCATCACGATTTTTTGCAAAAAAATTGAAAGAATTTTTGTTGTTGAAATTTCAACTCAAATTGAGTACAGGTAACGTAAATAGCATATTAAGCTAGAAATAACCGGTTGGCCGTATGTGGAGAGCGCGGTTATTGGGAATTTCGTATTTTGAAATCCGCGATTCTATTATGTCTTCGAACCTGGATTACAGACGAACGAGGCGACATATTCCAACAAATTAAACGCTGATCTTCTTAAAATATCGTCAGCAATCCAAAATAACCGAAACATCCCGAATCAACGACAATAAATTTTACCCGTTCAAAATCGGTAAGGCTAACCATCACGATTTTTTGCAAAAAAATTGAAAGAATTTTTGTTGTTGAAATTTCAACTCAAATTGAGTACAGGTAACGTAAATAGCATATTAAGCTAGAAATAACCGGTTGGCCGTATGTGGAGAGTGCGGTTATTGGGAATTTCGTATTTTGAAATCCGCGATTCTATTATGTCTTCGAATCTGGATTACAGACGAACGAGGCGACATATTCCAACAAATTAAACGCTGATCTTCTTAAAATATCGTCAGCAATCCAAAATAACCGAAACATCCCGAATCAACGACAATAAATTTTACCCGTTCAAAATCGGTAAGGCTAACCATCACGATTTTTTGCAAAAAAATTGAAAGAATTTTTTGTTGAAATTTCAACTCAAATTGAGTACAGGTAATGTAAATAGCATATTAAGCTAGAAATAACCGGTTGGCCGTATGTGGAGAGCGCGGTTATTGGGAATTTCGTATTTTGAAATCCGCGATTCTATTATGTCTTCGAACCTGGATTACAGACGAACGAGGCGACATATTCCAACAAATTAAACGCTGATCTTCTTAAAATATCGTCAGCAATCCAAAATAACCGAAACATCCCGAATCAACGACAATAAATTTTACCCGTTCAAAATCGGTAAGGCTAACCATAGCGATTTTTTGCAAAAAAATTGAAAGAATTTTTTTGTTGAAATTTCAACTCAAATTGAGTACAGGTAACGTAAATAGCATATTAAGCTAGAAATAACCGGTTGGCCGTATGTGGAGAGCGCGGTTATTGGGAATTTCGTATTTTGAAATCCGCGATTCTATTATGTCTTCGAACCTGGATTACAGACGAACGAGGCGACATATTCCAACGAATTAAACGCTGATCTTCTTAAAATATCATCAGCAATCCAAAATAACCGAAACATCCCGAATCAACGACAATAAATTTTACCCGTTCAAAATCGGTAAGGCTAACCATCACGATTTTTTGCAAAAAAATTGAAAGAATTTTTTTGTTGAAATTTCAACTCAAATTGAGTACAGGTAACGTAAATAGCATATTAAGCTAGAAATAACCGGTTGGCCGTATGTGGAGAGTGCGGTTATTGGGAATTTCGTATTTTGAAATCCGCGATTCTATTATGTCTTCGAACCTGGATTACAGACGAACGAGGCGACATATTCCAACGAATTAAACGCTGATCTTCTTAAAATATCATCAGCAATCCAAAATAACCGAAACATCCCGAATCAACGACAATAAATTTTACCCGTTCAAAATCGGTAAGGCTAACCATCACGATTTTTTGCAAAAAAATTGAAAGAATTTTTTTGTTGAAATTTCAACTCAAATTGAGTACAGGTAATGTAAATAGCATATTAAGCTAGAAATAACCGGTTGGCCGTATGTGGAGAGCGCGGTTATTGGGAATTTCGTATTTTGAAATCCGCGATTCTATTATGTCTTCGAACCTGGATTACAGACGAACGAGGCGACATATTCCAACGAATTAAACGCTGATCTTCTTAAAATATCATCAGCAATCCAAAATAACCGAAACATCCCGAATCAACGACAATAAATTTTACCCGTTCAAAATCGGTAAGGCTAACCATCACGATTTTTTGCAAAAAAATTGAAAGAATTTTTTTGTTGAAATTTCAACTCAAATTGAGTACAGGTAATGTAAATAGCATATTAAGCTAGAAATAACCGGTTGGCCGTATGTGGAGAGCGCGGTTATTGGGAATTTCGTATTTTGAAATCCGCGATTCTATTATGTCTTCGAACCTGGATTACAGACGAACGAGGCGACATATTCCAACGAATTAAACGCTGATCTTCTTAAAATATCGTCAGCAATCCAAAATAACCGAAACATCCCGAATCAACGACAATAAATTTTACCCGTTCAAAATCGGTAAGGCTAACCATCACGATTTTTTGCAAAAAAATTGAAAGAATTTTTTTGTTGTAATTTCAACTCAAATTGAGTACAGGTAACGTAAATAGCATATTAAGCTAGAAATAACCGGTTGGCCGTATGTGGAGAGCGCGGTTATTGGGAATTTCGTATTTTGAAATCCGCGATTCTATTATGCCTTCGAACCTGGATTACAGACGAACGAGGCGACATATTCCAACGAATTAAACGCTGATCTTCTTAAAATATCGTCAGCAATCCAAAATAACCGAAACATCCCGAATCAACGACAATAAATTTTACCCGTTCAAAATCGGTAAGGCTAACCATCACGATTTTTTGCAAAAAAATTGAAAGAATTTTTTTGTTGAAATTTCAACTCAAATTGAGTACAGGTAACGTAAATAGCATATTAAGCTAGAAATAACCGGTTGGCCGTATGTGGAGAGCGCGGTTATTGGGAATTTCGTATTTTGAAATCCGCGATTCTATTATGTCTTCGAACCTGGATTACAGACGAACGAGGCGACATATTCCAACGAATTAAACGCTGATCTTCTTAAAATATCGTCAGCAATCCAAAATAACCGAAACATCCCGAATCAACGACAATAAATTTTACCCGTTCAAAATCGGTAAGGCTAACCATCACGATTTTTTGCAAAAAAATTGAAAGAATTTTTTTGTTGAAATTTCAACTCAAATTGAGTACAGGTAACGTAAATAGCATATTAAGCTAGAAATAACCGGTTGGCCGTATGTGGAGAGTGCGGTTATTGGGAATTTCGTATTTTGAAATCCGCGATTCTATTATGTCTTCGAATCTGGATTACAGACGAACGAGGCGACATATTCCAACAAATTAAACGCTGATCTTCTTAAAATATCGTCAGCAATCCAAAATAACCGAAACATCCCGAATCAACGACAATAAATTTTACCCGTTCAAAATCGGTAAGGCTAACCATCACGATTTTTTGCAAAAAAATTGAAAGAATTTTTGTTGTTGAAATTTCAACTCAAATTGAGTACAGGTAACGTAAATAGCATATTAAGCTAGAAATAACCGGTTGGCCGTATGTGGAGAGTGCGGTTATTGGGAATTTCGTATTTTGAAATCCGCGATTCTATTATGTCTTCGAACCTGGATTACAGACGAACGAGGCGACATATTCCAACAAATTAAACGCTGATCTTCTTAAAATATCGTCAGCAATCCAAAATAACCGAAACATCCCGAATCAACGACAATAAATTTTACCCGTTCAAAATCGGTAAGGCTAACCATCACGATTTTTTGCAAAAAAATTGAAAGAATTTTTTTGTTGAAATTTCAACTCAAATTGAGTACAGGTAACGTAAATAGCATATTAAGCTAGAAATAACCGGTTGGCCGTATGTGGAGAGCGCGGTTATTGGGAATTTCGTATTTTGAAATCCGCGATTCTATTATGTCTTCGAACCTGGATTACAGACGAACGAGGCGACATATTCCAACGAATTAAACGCTGATCTTCTTAAAATATCGTCAGCAATCCAAAATAACCGAAACATCCCGAATCAACGACAATAAATTTTACCCGTTCAAAATCGGTAAGGCCAACCATCACGATTTTTTGCAAAAAAATTGAAAGAATTTTTTTGTTGAAATTTCAACTCAAATTGAGTACAGGTAACGTAAATAGCATATTAAGCTAGAAATAACCGGTTGGCCGTATGTGGAGAGTGCGGTTATTGGGAATTTCGTATTTTGAAATCCGCGATTCTATTATGTCTTCGAATCTGGATTACAGACGAACGAGGCGACATATTCCAACAAATTTAACGCTGATCTTCTTAAAATATCGTCAGCAATCCAAAATAACTGAAACATCCCGAATCAACGACAATAAATTTTACCCGTTCAAAATCGGTAAGGCTAACCATCACGATTTTTTGCAAAAAAATTGAAAGAATTTTTGTTGTTGAAATTTCAACTCAAATTGAGTACAGGTAACGTAAATAGCATATTAAGCTAGAAATAACCGGTTGGCCGTATGTGGAGAGCGCGGTTATTGGGAATTTCGTATTTTGAAATCCGCGATTCTATTATGTCTTCGAACCTGGATTACAGACGAACGAGGCGACATATTCCAACAAATTAAACGCTGATCTTCTTAAAATATCGTCAGCAATCCAAAATAACCGAAACATCCCGAATCAACGACAATAAATTTTACCCGTTCAAAATCGGTAAGGCTAACCATCACGATTTTTTGCAAAAAAATTGAAAGAATTTTTTTGTTGAAATTTCAACTCAAATTGAGTACAGGTAACGTAAATAGCATATTAAGCTAGAAATAACCGGTTGGCCGTATGTGGAGAGTGCGGTTATTGGGAATTTCGTATTTTGAAATCCGCGATTCTATTATGTCTTCGAACCTGGATTACAGACGAACGAGGCGACATATTCCAACAAATTAAACGCTGATCTTCTTAAAATATCGTCAGCAATCCAAAATAACCGAAACATCCCGAATCAACGACAATAAATTTTACCCGTTCAAAATCGGTAAGGCTAACCACGATTTTTTGCAAAAAAATTGAAAGAATTTTTTTGTTGAAATTTCAACTCAAATTGAGTACAGGTAACGTAAATAGCATATTAAGCTAGAAATAACTGGTTGGCCGTATGTGGAGAGCGCGGTTATTGGGAATTTCGTATTTTGAAATCCGCGATTCTATTATGTCTTCGAACCTGGATTACAGACGAACGAGGCGACATATTCCAACGAATTAAACGCTGATCTTCTTAAAATATCATCAGCAATCCAAAATAACCGAAACATCCCGAATCAACGACAATAAATTTTACCCGTTCAAAATCGGTAAGGCTAACCATCACGATTTTTTGCAAAAAAATTGAAAGAATTTTTTTGTTGAAATTTCAACTCAAATTGAGTACAGGTAATGTAAATAGCATATTAAGCTAGAAATAACCGGTTGGCCGTATGTGGAGAGCGCGGTTATTGGGAATTTCGTATTTTGAAATCCGCGATTCTATTATGTCTTCGAACCTGGATTACAGACGAACGAGGCGACATATTCCAACGAATTAAACGCTGATCTTCTTAAAATATCGTCAGAAATCCAAAATAACCGAAACATCCCGAATCAACGACAATAAATTTTACCCGTTCAAAATCGGTAAGGCTAACCATCACGATTTTTTGCAAAAAAATTAACCGAAACATCGTCTGTAATTCATGTTCGAAGACATAATAGAATCGCGGATTTCAAAATACGAAATTCCCAATAACCGCGCTCTCCACATACGGCCAACCGGTTATTTCTAGCTTAATATGCTATTTACATTACCTGTACTCAATTTGAGTTGAAATTTCAACAAAAAAATTCTTTCAATTTTTTTGCAAAAAATCGTGATGGTTAGCCTTACCGATTTTGAACGGGTAAAATTTATTGTCGTTGATTCGGGATGTTTCGGTTATTTTGGATTGCTGATGATATTTTAAGAAGATCAGCGTTTAATTCGTTGGAATATGTCGCCTCGTTCGTCTGTAATCCAGGTTCGAAGACATAATAGAATCGCGGATTTCAAAATACGAAATTCCCAATAACCGCGCTCTCCACATACGGCCAACCGGTTATTTCTAGCTTAATATGCTATTTACATTACCTGTACTCAATTTGAGTTGAAATTTCAACAAAAAATTCTTTCAATTTTTTTGCAAAAAAATCGTGATGGTTAGCCTTACCGATTTTGAACGGGTAAAATTTATTGTCGTTGATTCGGGATGTTTCGGTTATTTTGGATTGCTGACGATATTTTAAAAGATCAGCGTTTAATTCGTTGGAATATGTCGCCTCGTTCGTCTGTAATCCAGGTTCGAAGACATAATAGAATCGCGGATTTCAAAATACGAAATTCCCAATAACCGCGCTCTCCACATACGGCCAACCGGTTATTTCTAGCTTAATATGCTATTTACATTACCTGTACTCAATTTGAGTTGAAATTTCAACAAAAAAATTCTTTCAATTTTTTTGCAAAAAATCGTGATGGTTAGCCTTACCGATTTTGAACGGGTAAAATTTATTGTCGTTGATTCGGGATGTTTCGGTTATTTTGGATTGCTGACGATATTTTAAGAAGATCAGCGTTTAATTCGTTGGAATATGTCGCCTCGTTCGTCTGTAATCCAGGTTCGAAGACATAATAGAATCGCGGATTTCAAAATACGAAATTCCCAATAACCGCGCTCTCCACATACGGCCAACCGGTTATTTCTAGCTTAATATGCTATTTACATTACCTGTACTCAATTTGAGTTGAAATTTCAACAAAAAAATTCTTTCAATTTTTTTGCAAAAAATCGTGATGGTTAGTTAGCCTTACCGATTTTGAACGGGTAAAATTTATTGTCGTTGATTCGGGATGTTTCGGTTATTTTGGATTGCTGACGATATTTTAAGAAGATCAGCGTTTAATTTGTTGGAATATGTCGCCTCGTTCGTCTGTAATCCAGATTCGAAGACATAATAGAATCGCGGATTTCAAAATACGAAATTCCCAATAACCGCACTCTCCACATACGGCCAACCGGTTATTTCTAGCTTAATATGCTATTTACGTCACCTGTACTCAATTTGAGTTGAAATTTCAACAAAAAAATTCTTTCAATTTTTTTGCAAAAAATCGTGATGGTTAGCCTTACCGATTTTGAACGGGTAAAATTTATTGTCGTTGATTCGGGATGTTTCGGTTATTTTGGATTACTGACGATATTTTAAGAAGATCAGCGTTTAATTCGTTGGAATATGTCGCCTCGTTCGTCTGTAATCCAGGTTCGAAGACATAATAGAATCGCGGATTTCAAAATACGAAATTCCCAATAACCGCGCTCTCCACATACGGCCAACCGGTTATTTCTAGCTTAATATGCTATTTACGTTACCTGTACTCAATTTGAGTTGAAATTTCAACAAAAAAATTCTTTCAATTTTTTTGCAAAAAATCGTGATGGCTAGCCTTACCGATTTTGAACGGGTAAAATTTATTGTCGTTGATTCGGGATGTTTCGGTTATTTTGGATTTCTGACGATATTTTAAGAAGATCAGCGTTTAATTCGTTGGAATATGTCGCCTCGTTCGTCTGTAATCCAGGTTCGAAGACATAATAGAATCGCGGATTTCAAAATACGAAATTCCCAATAACCGCGCTCTCCACATACGGCCAACTGGTTATTTCTAGCTTAATATGCTATTTACATTACCTGTACTCAATTTGAGTTGAAATTTCAACAAAAAAATTCTTTCAATTTTTTTGCAAAAAATCGTGATGGTTAGCCTTACCGATTTTGAACGGGTAAAATTTATTGTCGTTGATTCGGGATGTTTCGGTTATTTTGGATTGCTGATGATATTTTAAGAAGATCAGCGTTTAATTCGTTGGAATATGTCGCCTCGTTCGTCTGTAATCCAGGTTCGAAGACATAATAGAATCGCGGATTTCAAAATACGAAATTCACAATAACCGCGCTCTCCACATACGGCCAACCGGTTATTTCTAGCTTAATATGCTATTTACATTACCTGTACTCAATTTGAGTTGAAATTTCAACAAAAAATTCTTTCAATTTTTTTGCAAAAAAATCGTGATGGTTAGCCTTACCGATTTTGAACGGGTAAAATTTATTGTCGTTGATTCGGGATGTTTCGGTTATTTTGGATTGCTGACGATATTTTAAAAGATCAGCGTTTAATTCGTTGGAATATGTCGCCTCGTTCGTCTGTAATCCAGGTTCGAAGACATAATAGAATCGCGGATTTCAAAATACGAAATTCACAATAACCGCGCTCTCCACATACGGCCAACCGGTTATTTCTAGCTTAATATGCTATTTACATTACTTGTACTCAATTTGAGTTGAAATTTCAACAAAAAATTCTTTCAATTTTTTTGCAAAAAAATCGTGATGGTTAGCCTTACCGATTTTGAACGGGTAAAATTTATTGTCGTTGATTCGGGATGTTTCGGTTATTTTGGATTGCTGACGATATTTTAAGAAGATCAGCGTTTAATTTGTTGGAATATGTCGCCTCGTTCGTCTGTAATCCAGATTCGAAGACATAATAGAATCGCGGATTTCAAAATACGAAATTCCCAATAACCGCACTCTCCACATACGGCCAACCGGTTATTTCTAGCTTAATATGCTATTTACGTTACCTGTACTCAATTTGAGTTGAAATTTCAACAAAAAAATTCTTTCAATTTTTTTGCAAAATATCGTGATGGTTAGCCTTACCGATTTTGAACGGGTAAAATTTATTGTCGTTGATTCGGGATGTTTCGGTTATTTTGGATTGCTGACGATATTTTAAGAAGATCAGCGTTTAATTTGTTGGAATATGTCGCCTCGTTCGTCTGTAATCCAGATTCGAAGACATAATAGAATCGCGGATTTCAAAATACGAAATTCCCAATAACCGCGCTCTCCACATACGGCCAACCGGTTATTTCTAGCTTAATATGCTATTTACGTCACCTGTACTCAATTTGAGTTGAAATTTCAACAAAAAAATTCTTTCAATTTTTTTGCAAAAAATCGTGATGTTAGCCTTACCGATTTTGAACGGGTAAAATTTATTGTCGTTGATTCGGGATGTTTCGGTTATTTTGGATTACTGACGATATTTTAAGAAGATCAGCGTTTAATTCGTTGGAATATGTCGCCTCGTTCGTCTGTAATCCAGATTCGAAGACATAATAGAATCGCGGATTTCAAAATACGAAATTCCCAATAACCGCACTCTCCACATACGGCCAACCGGTTATTTCTAGCTTAATATGCTATTTACGTCACCTGTACTCAATTTGAGTTGAAATTTCAACAAAAAAATTCTTTCAATTTTTTTGCAAAAAATCGTGATGGTTAGCCTTACCGATTTTGAACGGGTAAAATTTATTGTCGTTGATTCGGGATGTTTCGGTTATTTTGGATTACTGACGATATTTTAAGAAGATCAGCGTTTAATTCGTTGGAATATGTCGCCTCGTTCGTCTGTAATCCAGGTTCGAAGACATAATAGAATCGCGGATTTCAAAATACGAAATTCCCAATAACCGCGCTCTCCACATACGGCCAACCGGTTATTTCTAGCTTAATATGCTATTTACATTACCTGTACTCAATTTGAGTTGAAATTTCAACAAAAAAATTCTTTCAATTTTTTTGCAAAAAATCGTGATGGCTAGCCTTACCGATTTTGAACGGGTAAAATTTATTGTCGTTGATTCGGGATGTTTCGGTTATTTTGGATTGCTGATGATATTTTAAGAAGATCAGCGTTTAATTCGTTGGAATATGTCGCCTCGTTCGTCTGTAATCCAGGTTCGAAGACATAATAGAATCGCGGATTTCAAAATACGAAATTCCCAATAACCGCACTCTCCACATACGGCCAACCGGTTATTTCTAGCTTAATATGCTATTTACGTTACCTGTACTCAATTTGAGTTGAAATTTCAACAAAAAAATTCTTTCAATTTTTTTGCAAAAAATCGTGATGGTTAGCCTTACCGATTTTGAACGGGTAAAATTTATTGTCGTTGATTCGGGATGTTTCGGTTATTTTGGATTGCTGATGATATTTTAAGAAGATCAGCGTTTAATTCGTTGGAATATGTCGCCTCGTTCGTCTGTAATCCAGGTTCGAAGACATAATAGAATCGCGGATTTCAAAATACGAAATTCCCAATAACCGCGCTCTCCACATACGGCCAACCGGTTATTTCTAGCTTAATATGCTATTTACATTACCTGTACTCAATTTGAGTTGAAATTTCAACAAAAAAATTCTTTCAATTTTTTTGCAAAAAATCGTGATGGTTAGCCTTACCGATTTTGAACGGGTAAAATTTATTGTCGTTGATTCGGGATGTTTCGGTTATTTTGGATTGCTGACGATATTTTAAGAAGATCAGCGTTTAATTCGTTGGAATATGTCGCCTCGTTCGTCTGTAATCCAGGTTCGAAGACATAATAGAATCGCGGATTTCAAAATACGAAATTCCCAATAACCGCGCTCTCCACATACGGCCAACCGGTTATTTCTAGCTTAATATGCTATTTACATTACCTGTACTCAATTTGAGTTGAAATTTCAACAAAAAAATTCTTTCAATTTTTTTGCAAAAAATCGTGATGGTTAGCCTTACCGATTTTGAACGGGTAAAATTTATTGTCGTTAATTCGGGATGTTTCGGTTATTTTGGATTGCTGATGATATTTTAAGAAGATCAGCGTTTAATTCGTTGGAATATGTCGCCTCGTTCGTCTGTAATCCAGGTTCGAAGTCATAATAGAATCGCGGATTTCAAAATACGAAATTCCCAATAACCGCGCTCTCCACATACGGCCAACCGGTTATTTCTAGCTTAATATGCTATTTACGTTACCTGTACTCAATTTGAGTTGAAATTTCAACAAAAAAATTCTTTCAATTTTTTTGCAAAAAATCGTGATGGTTAGCCTTACCGATTTTGAACGGGTAAAATTTATTGTCGTTAATTCGGGATGTTTCGGTTATTTTGGATTGCTGATGATATTTTAAGAAGATCAGCGTTTAATTCGTTGGAATATGTCGCCTCGTTCGTCTGTAATCCAGGTTCGAAGACATAATAGAATCGCGGATTTCAAAATACGAAATTCCCAATAACCGCGCTCTCCACATACGGCCAACCGGTTATTTCTAGCTTAATATGCTATTTACGTTACCTGTACTCAATTTGAGTTGAAATTTCAACAAAAAAATTCTTTCAATTTTTTTGCAAAAAATCGTGATGGTTATTATGTTTATGTTAGCCTTACCGATTTTGAACGGGTAAAATTTATTGTCGTTGATTCGGGATGTTTCGGTTATTTTGGATTGCTGACGATATTTTAAGAAGATCAGCGTTTAATTCGTTGGAATATGTCGCCTCGTTCGTCTGTAATCCAGGTTCGAAGACATAATAGAATCGCGGATTTCAAAATACGAAATTCCCAATAACCGCGCTCTCCACATACGGCCAACCGGTTATTTCTAGCTTAATATGCTATTTACATTACCTGTACTCAATTTGAGTTGAAATTTCAACAAAAAAATTCTTTCAATTTTTTTTGCAAAAAATCGTGATGGTGTTAGCCTTACCGATTTTGAACGGGTAAAATTTATTGTCGTTGATTCGGGATGTTTCGGTTATTTTGGATTGCTGACGATATTTTAAGAAGATCAGCGTTTAATTCGTTGGAATATGTCGCCTCGTTCGTCTGTAATCCAGGTTCGAAGACATAATAGAATCGCGGATTTCAAAATACGAAATTCCCAATAACCGCGCTCTCCACATACGGCCAACCGGTTATTTCTAGCTTAATATGCTATTTACGTTACCTGTACTCAATTTGAGTTGAAATTTCAACAAAAAAATTCTTTCAATTTTTTTTGCAAAAAATCGTGATGGTTAGCCTTACCGATTTTGAACGGGTAAAATTTATTGTCGTTGATTCGGGATGTTTCGGTTATTTTGGATTGCTGACGATATTTTAAGAAGATCAGCGTTTAATTCGTTGGAATATGTCGCCTCGTTCGTCTGTAATCCAGGTTCGAAGACATAATAGAATCGCGGATTTCAAAATACGAAATTCCCAATAACCGCGCTCTCCACATACGGCCAACCGGTTATTTCTAGCTTAATATGCTATTTACATTACCTGTACTCAATTTGAGTTGAAATTTCAACAAAAAAATTCTTTCAATTTTTTTGCAAAAAATCGTGATGGTTAGCCTTACCGATTTTGAACGGGTAAAATTTATTGTCGTTAATTCGGGATGTTTCGGTTATTTTGGATTGCTGATGATATTTTAAGAAGATCAGCGTTTAATTCGTTGGAATATGTCGCCTCGTTCGTCTGTAATCCAGGTTCGAAGACATAATAGAATCGCGGATTTCAAAATACGAAATTCCCAATAACCGCGCTCTCCACATACGGCCAACCGGTTATTTCTAGCTTAATATGCTATTTACGTTACCTGTACTCAATTTGAGTTGAAATTTCAACAAAAAAATTCTTTCAATTTTTTTGCAAAAAATCGTGATGGTTATTATGTTTATGTTAGCCTTACCGATTTTGAACGGGTAAAATTTATTGTCGTTGATTCGGGATGTTTCGGTTATTTTGGATTGCTGACGATATTTTAAGAAGATCAGCGTTTAATTCGTTGGAATATGTCGCCTCGTTCGTCTGTAATCCAGGTTCGAAGACATAATAGAATCGCGGATTTCAAAATACGAAATTCCCAATAACCGCGCTCTCCACATACGGCCAACCGGTTATTTCTAGCTTAATATGCTATTTACGTTACCTGTACTCAATTTGAGTTGAAATTTCAACAAAAAAATTCTTTCAATTTTTTTGCAAAAAATCGTGATGGTTATTATGTTTATGTTAGCCTTACCGATTTTGAACGGGTAAAATTTATTGTCGTTGATTCGGGATGTTTCGGTTATTTTGGATTGCTGACGATATTTTAAGAAGATCAGCGTTTAATTCGTTGGAATATGTCGCCTCGTTCGTCTGTAATCCAGGTTCGAAGACATAATAGAATCGCGGATTTCAAAATACGAAATTCCCAATAACCGCGCTCTCCACATACGGCCAACCGGTTATTTCTAGCTTAATATGCTATTTACGTTACCTGTACTCAATTTGAGTTGAAATTTCAACAAAAAAATTCTTTCAATTTTTTTGCAAAAAATCGTGATGGTTATTATGTTTATGTTAGCCTTACCGATTTTGAACGGGTAAAATTTATTGTCGTTGATTCGGGATGTTTCGGTTATTTTGGATTGCTGACGATATTTTAAGAAGATCAGCGTTTAATTCGTTGGAATATGTCGCCTCGTTCGTCTGTAATCCAGGTTCGAAGACATAATAGAATCGCGGATTTCAAAATACGAAATTCCCAATAACCGCGCTCTCCACATACGGCCAACCGGTTATTTCTAGCTTAATATGCTATTTACATTACCTGTACTCAATTTGAGTTGAAATTTCAACAAAAAAATTCTTTCAATTTTTTTGCAAAAAATCGTGATGTTAGCCTTACCGATTTTGAACGGGTAAAATTTATTGTCGTTGATTCGGGATGTTTCGGTTATTTTGGATTGCTGACGATATTTTAAGAAGATCAGCGTTTAATTCGTTGGAATATGTCGCCTCGTTCGTCTGTAATCCAGGTTCGAAGACATAATAGAATCGCGGATTTCAAAATACGAAATTCCCAATAACCGCGCTAGCTTAATATGCTATTTACATTACCTGTACTCAATTTGAGTTGAAATTTCAACAAAAAAATTCTTTCAATTTTTTTGCAAAAAATCGTGATGGTTAGCCTTACCGATTTTGAACGGGTAAAATTTATTGTCGTTGATTCGGGATGTTTCGGTTATTTTGGATTGCTGATGATATTTTAAGAAGATCAGCGTTTAATTCGTTGGAATATGTCGCCTCGTTCGTCTGTAATCCAGGTTCGAAGACATAATAGAATCGCGGATTTCAAAATACGAAATTCCCAATAACCGCGCTCTCCACATACGGCCAACCGGTTATTTCTAGCTTAATATGCTATTTACATTACCTGTACTCAATTTGAGTTGAAATTTCAACAAAAAAATTCTTTCAATTTTTTTGCAAAAAATCGTGATGGTTAGCCTTACCGATTTTGAACGGGTAAAATTTATTGTCGTTGATTCGGGATGTTTCGGTTATTTTGGATTGCTGATGATATTTTAAGAAGATCAGCGTTTAATTCGTTGGAATATGTCGCCTCGTTCGTCTGTAATCCAGGTTCGAAGACATAATAGAATCGCGGATTTCAAAATACGAAATTCCCAATAACCGCGCTCTCCACATACGGCCAACCGGTTATTTCTAGCTTAATATGCTATTTACATTACCTGTACTCAATTTGAGTTGAAATTTCAACAAAAAAATTCTTTCAATTTTTTTGCAAAAAATCGTGATGGTTAGCCTTACCGATTTTGAACGGGTAAAATTTATTGTCGTTGATTCGGGATGTTTCGGTTATTTTGGATTGCTGACGATATTTTAAGAAGATCAGCGTTTAATTCGTTGGAATATGTCGCCTCGTTCGTCTGTAATCCAGGTTCGAAGACATAATAGAATCGCGGATTTCAAAATACGAAATTCCCAATAACCGCGCTCTCCACATACGGCCAACCGGTTATTTCTAGCTTAATATGCTATTTACATTACCTGTACTCAATTTGAGTTGAAATTTCAACAAAAAAATTCTTTCAATTTTTTTGCAAAAAATCGTGATGGTTGCCTTACCGATTTTGAACGGGTAAAATTTATTGTCGTTGATTCGGGATGTTTCGGTTATTTTGGATTGCTGACGATATTTTAAGAAGATCAGCGTTTAATTCGTTGGAATATGTCGCCTCGTTCGTCTGTAATCCAGGTTCGAAGACATAATAGAATCGCGGATTTCAAAATACGAAATTCCCAATAACCGCGCTCTCCACATACGGCCAACCGGTTATTTCTAGCTTAATATGCTATTTACATTACCTGTACTCAATTTGAGTTGAAATTTCAACAAAAAAATTCTTTCAATTTTTTTGCAAAAAATCGTGATGGTTAGCCTTACCGATTTTGAACGGGTAAAATTTATTGTCGTTGATTCGGGATGTTTCGGTTATTTTGGATTGCTGATGATATTTTAAGAAGATCAGCGTTTAATTCGTTGGAATATGTCACCTCGTTCGTCTGTAATCCAGGTTCGAAGACATAATAGAATCGCGGATTTCAAAATACGAAATTCCCAATAACCGCGCTCTCCACATACGGCCAACCGGTTATTTCTAGCTTAATATGCTATTTACATTACCTGTACTCAATTTGAGTTGAAATTTCAACAAAAAAATTCTTTCAATTTTTTTGCAAAAAAATCGTGATGGTTAGCCTTACCGATTTTGAACGGGTAAAATTTATTGTCGTTGATTCGGGATGTTTCGGTTATTTTGGATTGCTGACGATATTTTAAGAAGATCAGCGTTTAATTCGTTGGAATATGTCGCCTCGTTCGTCTGTAATCCAGGTTCGAAGACATAATAGAATCGCGGATTTCAAAATACGAAATTCCCAATAACCGCGCTCTCCACATACGGCCAACCGGTTATTTCTAGCTTAATATGCTATTTACGTTACTTGTACTCAATTTGAGTTGAAATTTCAACAAAAAAATTCTTTCAATTTTTTTGCAAAAAATCGTGATGTAGCCTTACCGATTTTGAACGGGTAAAATTTATTGTCGTTGATTCGGGATGTTTCGGTTATTTTGGATTGCTGCCGATATTTTAAGAAGATCAGCGTTTAATTCGTTGGAATATGTCGCCTCGTTCGTCTGTAATCCAGGTTCGAAGACATAATAGAATCGCGGATTTCAAAATACGAAATTCCCAATAACCGCGCTCTCCACATACGGCCAACCGGTTATTTCTAGCTTAATATGCTATTTACGTTACCTGTACTTAATTTGAGTTGAAATTTCAACAAAAAAATTCTTCCAATTTTTTTGCAAAAAATCGTGATGTATAGCCTTACCGATTTTGAACGGGTAAAATTTATTGTCGTTAATTCGGGATGTTTCGGTTATTTTGGATTGCTGATGATATTTTAAGAAGATCAGCGTTTAATTCGTTGGAATATGTCGCCTCGTTCGTCTGTAATCCAGGTTCGAAGACATAATAGAATCGCGGATTTCAAAATACGAAATTCCCAATAACCGCGCTCTCCACATACGGCCAACCGGTTATTTCTAGCTTAATATGCTATTTACGTTACCTGTACTCAATTTGAGTTGAAATTTCAACAAAAAAATTCTTTCAATTTTTTTGCAAAAAATCGTGATGGCTAGCCTTACCGATTTTGAACGGGTAAAATTTATTGTCGTTGATTCGGGATGTTTCGGTTATTTTGGATTGCTGATGATATTTTAAGAAGATCAGCGTTTAATTCGTTGGAATATGTCGCCTCGTTCGTCTGTAATCCAGGTTCGAAGACATAATAGAATCGCGGATTTCAAAATACGAAATTCCCAATAACCGCGCTCTCCACATACGGCCAACCGGTTATTTCTAGCTTAATATGCTATTTACATTACCTGTACTCAATTTGAGTTGAAATTTCAACAAAAAAATTCTTTCAATTTTTTTGCAAAAAATCGTGATGGTTAGCCTTACCAGATTTTGAACGGGTAAAATTTATTGTCGTTGATTCGGGATGTTTCGGTTATTTTGGATTGCTGACGATATTTTAAGAAGATCAGCGTTTAATTTGTTGGAATATGTCGCCTCGTTCGTCTGTAATCCAGGTTCGAAGACATAATAGAATCGCGGATTTCAAAATACGAAATTCCCAATAACCGCGCTCTCCACATACGGCCAACCGGTTATTTCTAGCTTAATATGCTATTTACATTACCTGTACTCAATTTGAGTTGAAATTTCAACAAAAAAATTCTTTCAATTTTTTTGCAAAAAATCGTGCCTTACCGATTTTGAACGGGTAAAATTTATTGTCGTTGATTCGGGATGTTTCGGTTATTTTGGATTGCTGACGATATTTTAAGAAGATCAGCGTTTAATTCGTTGGAATATGTCGCCTCGTTCGTCTGTAATCCAGGTTCGAAGACATAATAGAATCGCGGATTTCAAAATACGAAATTCCCAATAACCGCGCTCTCCACATACGGAAAACCGGTTATTTCTAGCTTAATATGCTATTTACGTTACCTGTACTCAATTTGAGTTGAAATTTCAACAAAAAAATTCTTTCAATTTTTTTGCAAAAAATCGTGATGGTTAGCCTTACCGGTTTTGAACGGGTAAAATTTATTGTCGTTGATTCGGGATGTTTCGGTTATTTTGGATTGCTGACGATATTTTAAGAAGATCAGCGTTTAATTCGTTGGAATATGTCGCCTCGTTCGTCTGTAATCCAGGTTCGAAGACATAATAGAATCGCGGATTTCAAAATACGAAATTCCCAATAACCGCGCTCTCCATATACGGCCAACCGGTTATTTCTAGCTTAATATGCTATTTACATTACCTGTACTCAATTTGAGTTGAAATTTCAACAAAAAAATTCTTTCAATTTTTTTGCAAAAAATCGTGATGGTTAGCCTTACCGATTTTGAACGGGTAAAATTTATTGTCGTTGATTCGGGATGTTTCGGTTATTTTGGATTGCTGACGATATTTTAAGAAGATCAGCGTTTAATTCGTTGGAATATGTCGCCTCGTTCGTCTGTAATCCAGGTTCGAAGACATAATAGAATCGCGGATTTCAAAATACGAAATTCCCAATAACCGCGCTCTCCACATACGGCCAACCGGTTATTTCTAGCTTAATATGCTATTTACATTACCTGTACTCAATTTGAGTTGAAATTTCAACAAAAAAATTCTTTCAATTTTTTTGCAAAAAATCGTGATGGTTAGCCTTACCGATTTTGAACGGGTAAAATTTATTGTCGTTGATTCGGGATGTTTCGGTTATTTTGGATTGCTGACGATATTTTAAGAAGATCAGCGTTTAATTCGTTGGAATATGTCGCCTCGTTCGTCTGTAATCCAGGTTCGAAGACATAATAGAATCGCGGATTTCAAAATACGAAATTCCCAATAACCGCGCTCTCCACATACGGCCAACCGGTTATTTCTAGCTTAATATGCTATTTACATTACCTGTACTCAATTTGAGTTGAAATTTCAACAAAAAAATTCTTTCAATTTTTTTGCAAAAAATCGTGATGGTTAGCCTTACCAGATTTTGAACGGGTAAAATTTATTGTCGTTGATTCGGGATGTTTCGGTTATTTTGGATTGCTGACGATATTTTAAGAAGATCAGCGTTTAATTTGTTGGAATATGTCGCCTCGTTCGTCTGTAATCCAGGTTCGAAGACATAATAGAATCGCGGATTTCAAAATACGAAATTCCCAATAACCGCGCTCTCCACATACGGCCAACCGGTTATTTCTAGCTTAATATGCTATTTACATTACCTGTACTCAATTTGAGTTGAAATTTCAACAAAAAAATTCTTTCAATTTTTTTGCAAAAAATCGTGCCTTACCGATTTTGAACGGGTAAAATTTATTGTCGTTGATTCGGGATGTTTCGGTTATTTTGGATTGCTGACGATATTTTAAGAAGATCAGCGTTTAATTTGTTGGAATATGTCACCTCGTTCGTCTGTAATCCAGGTTCGAAGACATAATAGAATCGCGGATTTCAAAATACGAAATTCCCAATAACCGCGCTCTCCACATACGGAAAACCGGTTATTTCTAGCTTAATATGCTATTTACGTTACCTGTACTCAATTTGAGTTGAAATTTCAACAAAAAAATTCTTTCAATTTTTTTGCAAAAAATCGTGATGGTTAGCCTTACCGATTTTGAACGGGTAAAATTTATTGTCGTTGATTCGGGATGTTTCGGTTATTTTGGATTGCTGACGATATTTTAAGAAGATCAGCGTTTAATTCGTTGGAATATGTCGCCTCGTTCGTCTGTAATCCAGGTTCGAAGACATAATAGAATCGCGGATTTCAAAATACGAAATTCCCAATAACCGCGCTCTCCACATACGGCCAACCGGTTATTTCTAGCTTAATATGCTATTTACATTACCTGTACTCAATTTGAGTTGAAATTTCAACAAAAAAATTCTTTCAATTTTTTTGCAAAAAATCGTGATGGTTAGCCTTACCGATTTTGAACGGGTAAAATTTATTGTCGTTGATTCGGGATGTTTCGGTTATTTTGGATTGCTGACGATATTTTAAGAAGATCAGCGTTTAATTCGTTGGAATATGTCGCCTCGTTCGTCTGTAATCCAGGTTCGAAGACATAATAGAATCGCGGATTTCAAAATACGAAATTCCCAATAACCGCGCTCTCCACATACGGCCAACCGGTTATTTCTAGCTTAATATGCTATTTACATTACCTGTACTCAATTTGAGTTGAAATTTCAACAAAAAAATTCTTTCAATTTTTTTGCAAAAAATCGTGATGGTTGCCTTACCGATTTTGAACGGGTAAAATTTATTGTCGTTGATTCGGGATGTTTCGGTTATTTTGGATTGCTGACGATATTTTAAGAAGATCAGCGTTTAATTCGTTGGAATATGTCGCCTCGTTCGTCTGTAATCCAGGTTCGAAGACATAATAGAATCGCGGATTTCAAAATACGAAATTCCCAATAACCGCGCTCTCCACATACGGCCAACCGGTTATTTCTAGCTTAATATGCTATTTACATTACCTGTACTCAATTTGAGTTGAAATTTCAACAAAAAAATTCTTTCAATTTTTTTGCAAAAAATCGTGATGGTTAGCCTTACCGATTTTGAACGGGTAAAATTTATTGTCGTTGATTCGGGATGTTTCGGTTATTTTGGATTGCTGACGATATTTTAAGAAGATCAGCGTTTAATTCGTTGGAATATGTCGCCTCGTTCGTCTGTAATCCAGGTTCGAAGACATAATAGAATCGCGGATTTCAAAATACGAAATTCCCAATAACCGCGCTCTCCACATACGGCCAACCGGTTATTTCTAGCTTAATATGCTATTTACATTACCTGTACTCAATTTGAGTTGAAATTTCAACAAAAAAATTCTTTCAATTTTTTTGCAAAAAATCGTGATGGTTGCCTTACCGATTTTGAACGGGTAAAATTTATTGTCGTTGATTCGGGATGTTTCGGTTATTTTGGATTGCTGACGATATTTTAAGAAGATCAGCGTTTAATTCGTTGGAATATGTCGCCTCGTTCGTCTGTAATCCAGGTTCGAAGACATAATAGAATCGCGGATTTCAAAATACGAAATTCCCAATAACCGCGCTCTCCACATACGGAAAACCGGTTATTTCTAGCTTAATATGCTATTTACGTTACCTGTACTCAATTTGAGTTGAAATTTCAACAAAAAAATTCTTTCAATTTTTTTGCAAAAAATCGTGATGGTTAGCCTTACCGATTTTGAACGGGTAAAATTTATTGTCGTTGATTCGGGATGTTTCGGTTATTTTGGATTGCTGACGATATTTTAAGAAGATCAGCGTTTAATTCGTTGGAATATGTCGCCTCGTTCGTCTGTAATCCAGGTTCGAAGACATAATAGAATCGCGGATTTCAAAATACGAAATTCCCAATAACCGCGCTCTCCACATACGGCCAACCGGTTATTTCTAGCTTAATATGCTATTTACATTACCTGTACTCAATTTGAGTTGAAATTTCAACAAAAAAATTCTTTCAATTTTTTTGCAAAAAATCGTGATGGTTAGCCTTACCGATTTTGAACGGGTAAAATTTATTGTCGTTGATTCGGGATGTTTCGGTTATTTTGGATTGCTGACGATATTTTAAGAAGATCAGCGTTTAATTCGTTGGAATATGTCGCCTCGTTCGTCTGTAATCCAGGTTCGAAGACATAATAGAATCGCGGATTTCAAAATACGAAATTCCCAATAACCGCGCTCTCCACATACGGCCAACCGGTTATTTCTAGCTTAATATGCTATTTACATTACCTGTACTCAATTTGAGTTGAAATTTCAACAAAAAAATTCTTTCAATTTTTTTGCAAAAAATCGTGATGGTTGCCTTACCGATTTTGAACGGGTAAAATTTATTGTCGTTGATTCGGGATGTTTCGGTTATTTTGGATTGCTGACGATATTTTAAGAAGATCAGCGTTTAATTCGTTGGAATATGTCGCCTCGTTCGTCTGTAATCCAGGTTCGAAGACATAATAGAATCGCGGATTTCAAAATACGAAATTCCCAATAACCGCGCTCTCCACATACGGCCAACCGGTTATTTCTAGCTTAATATGCTATTTACATTACCTGTACTCAATTTGAGTTGAAATTTCAACAAAAAAATTCTTTCAATTTTTTTGCAAAAAATCGTGATGGTTAGCCCTACCGATTTTGAACGGGTAAAATTTATTGTCGTTGATTCGGGATGTTTCGGTTATTTTGGATTGCTGACGATATTTTAAGAAGATCAGCGTTTAATTCGTTGGAATATGTCGCCTCGTTCGTCTGTAATCCAGGTTCGAAGACATAATAGAATCGCGGATTTCAAAATACGAAATTCCCAATAACCGCGCTCTCCACATACGGCCAACCGGTTATTTCTAGCTTAATATGCTATTTACATTACCTGTACTCAATTTGAGTTGAAATTTCAACAAAAAAATTCTTTCAATTTTTTTGCAAAAAATCGTGATGGTTAGCCTTACCGATTTTGAACGGGTAAAATTTATTGTCGTTGATTCGGGATGTTTCGGTTATTTTGGATTGCTGACGATATTTTAAGAAGATCAGCGTTTAATTCGTTGGAATATGTCGCCTCGTTCGTCTGTAATCCAGGTTCGAAGACATAATAGAATCGCGGATTTCAAAATACGAAATTCCCAATAACCGCGCTCTCCACATACGGCCAACCGGTTATTTCTAGCTTAATATGCTATTTACATTACCTGTACTCAATTTGAGTTGAAATTTCAACAAAAAAATTCTTTCAATTTTTTTGCAAAAAATCGTGATGGTTGCCTTACCGATTTTGAACGGGTAAAATTTATTGTCGTTGATTCGGGATGTTTCGGTTATTTTGGATTGCTGACGATATTTTAAGAAGATCAGCGTTTAATTCGTTGGAATATGTCGCCTCGTTCGTCTGTAATCCAGGTTCGAAGACATAATAGAATCGCGGATTTCAAAATACGAAATTCCCAATAACCGCGCTCTCCACATACGGAAAACCGGTTATTTCTAGCTTAATATGCTATTTACGTTACCTGTACTCAATTTGAGTTGAAATTTCAACAAAAAAATTCTTTCAATTTTTTTGCAAAAAATCGTGATGGTTAGCCTTACCGATTTTGAACGGGTAAAATTTATTGTCGTTGATTCGGGATGTTTCGGTTATTTTGGATTGCTGACGATATTTTAAGAAGATCAGCGTTTAATTCGTTGGAATATGTCGCCTCGTTCGTCTGTAATCCAGGTTCGAAGACATAATAGAATCGCGGATTTCAAAATACGAAATTCCCAATAACCGCGCTCTCCACATACGGCCAACCGGTTATTTCTAGCTTAATATGCTATTTACATTACCTGTACTCAATTTGAGTTGAAATTTCAACAAAAAAATTCTTTCAATTTTTTTGCAAAAAATCGTGATGGTTAGCCTTACCGATTTTGAACGGGTAAAATTTATTGTCGTTGATTCGGGATGTTTCGGTTATTTTGGATTGCTGACGATATTTTAAGAAGATCAGCGTTTAATTCGTTGGAATATGTCGCCTCGTTCGTCTGTAATCCAGGTTCGAAGACATAATAGAATCGCGGATTTCAAAATACGAAATTCCCAATAACCGCGCTCTCCACATACGGCCAACCGGTTATTTCTAGCTTAATATGCTATTTACATTACCTGTACTCAATTTGAGTTGAAATTTCAACAAAAAAATTCTTTCAATTTTTTTGCAAAAAATCGTGATGGTTGCCTTACCGATTTTGAACGGGTAAAATTTATTGTCGTTGATTCGGGATGTTTCGGTTATTTTGGATTGCTGACGATATTTTAAGAAGATCAGCGTTTAATTCGTTGGAATATGTCGCCTCGTTCGTCTGTAATCCAGGTTCGAAGACATAATAGAATCGCGGATTTCAAAATACGAAATTCCCAATAACCGCGCTCTCCACATACGGCCAACCGGTTATTTCTAGCTTAATATGCTATTTACATTACCTGTACTCAATTTGAGTTGAAATTTCAACAAAAAAATTCTTTCAATTTTTTTGCAAAAAATCGTGATGGTTAGCCCTACCGATTTTGAACGGGTAAAATTTATTGTCGTTGATTCGGGATGTTTCGGTTATTTTGGATTGCTGACGATATTTTAAGAAGATCAGCGTTTAATTCGTTGGAATATGTCGCCTCGTTCGTCTGTAATCCAGGTTCGAAGACATAATAGAATCGCGGATTTCAAAATACGAAATTCCCAATAACCGCGCTCTCCACATACGGCCAACCGGTTATTTCTAGCTTAATATGCTATTTACATTACCTGTACTCAATTTGAGTTGAAATTTCAACAAAAAAATTCTTTCAATTTTTAAGCAAAAAATCGTGATGGTTGCCTTACCGATTTTGAACGGGTAAAATTTATTGTCGTTGATTCGGGATGTTTCGGTTATTTTGGATTGCTGACGATATTTTAAGAAGATCAGCGTTTAATTCGTTGGAATATGTCGCCTCGTTCGTCTGTAATCCAGGTTCGAAGACATAATAGAATCGCGGATTTCAAAATACGAAATTCCCAATAACCGCGCTCTCCACATACGGAAAACCGGTTATTTCTAGCTTAATATGCTATTTACGTTACCTGTACTCAATTTGAGTTGAAATTTCAACAAAAAAATTCTTTCAATTTTTTTGCAAAAAATCGTGATGGTTAGCCTTACCGATTTTGAACGGGTAAAATTTATTGTCGTTGATTCGGGATGTTTCGGTTATTTTGGATTGCTGACGATATTTTAAGAAGATCAGCGTTTAATTCGTTGGAATATGTCGCCTCGTTCGTCTGTAATCCAGGTTCGAAGACATAATAGAATCGCGGATTTCAAAATACGAAATTCCCAATAACCGCGCTCTCCACATACGGCCAACCGGTTATTTCTAGCTTAATATGCTATTTACATTACCTGTACTCAATTTGAGTTGAAATTTCAACAAAAAAATTCTTTCAATTTTTAAGCAAAAAATCGTGATGGTTGCCTTACCGATTTTGAACGGGTAAAATTTATTGTCGTTGATTCGGGATGTTTCGGTTATTTTGGATTGCTGACGATATTTTAAGAAGATCAGCGTTTAATTCGTTGGAATATGTCGCCTCGTTCGTCTGTAATCCAGGTTCGAAGACATAATAGAATCGCGGATTTCAAAATACGAAATTCCCAATAACCGCGCTCTCCACATACGGCCAACCGGTTATTTCTAGCTTAATATGCTATTTACATTACCTGTACTCAATTTGAGTTGAAATTTCAACAAAAAAATTCTTTCAATTTTTTTGCAAAAAATCGTGATGAGCCTTACCGATTTTGAACGGGTAAAATTTATTGTCGTTGATTCGGGATGTTTCGGTTATTTTGGATTGCTGACGATATTTTAAGAAGATCAGCGTTTAATTCGTTGGAATATGTCGCCTCGTTCGTCTGTAATCCAGGTTCGAAGACATAATAGAATCGCGGATTTCAAAATACGAAATTCCCAATAACCGCGCTCTCCACATACGGCCAACCGGTTATTTCTAGCTTAATATGCTATTTACATTACCTGTACTCAATTTGAGTTGAAATTTCAACAAAAAAATTCTTTCAATTTTTTTGCAAAAAATCGTGATGTAGCCTTACCGATTTTGAACGGGTAAAATTTATTGTCGTTGATTCGGGATGTTTCGGTTATTTTGGATTGCTGACGATATTTTAAGAAGATCAGCGTTTAATTCGTTGGAATATGTCGCCTCGTTCGTCTGTAATCCAGGTTCGAAGACATAATAGAATCGCGGATTTCAAAATACGAAATTCCCAATAACCGCGCTCTCCACATACGGCCAACCGGTTATTTCTAGCTTAATATGCTATTTACGTTACCTGTACTTAATTTGAGTTGAAATTTCAACAAAAAAATTCTTCCAATTTTTTTGCAAAAAATCGTGATGTAGCCTTACCGATTTTGAACGGGTAAAATTTATTGTCGTTAATTCGGGATGTTTCGGTTATTTTGGATTGCTGATGATATTTTAAGAAGATCAGCGTTTAATTCGTTGGAATATGTCGCCTCGTTCGTCTGTAATCCAGGTTCGAAGACATAATAGAATCGCGGATTTCAAAATACGAAATTCCCAATAACCGCGCTCTCCACATACGGCCAACCGGTTATTTCTAGCTTAATATGCTATTTACGTTACCTGTACTCAATTTGAGTTGAAATTTCAACAAAAAAATTCTTTCAATTTTTTTGCAAAAAATCGTGATGTAGCCTTACCGATTTTGAACGGGTAAAATTTATTGTCGTTGATTCGGGATGTTTCGGTTATTTTGGATTGCTGACGATATTTTAAGAAGATCAGCGTTTAATTCGTTGGAATATGTCGCCTCGTTCGTCTGTAATCCAGGTTCGAAGACATAATAGAATCGCGGATTTCAAAATACGAAATTCCCAATAACCGCGCTCTCCACATACGGCCAACCGGTTATTTCTAGCTTAATATGCTATTTACGTTACCTGTACTTAATTTGAGTTGAAATTTCAACAAAAAAATTCTTCCAATTTTTTTGCAAAAAATCGTGATGTAGCCTTACCGATTTTGAACGGGTAAAATTTATTGTCGTTAATTCGGGATGTTTCGGTTATTTTGGATTGCTGATGATATTTTAAGAAGATCAGCGTTTAATTCGTTGGAATATGTCGCCTCGTTCGTCTGTAATCCAGGTTCGAAGACATAATAGAATCGCGGATTTCAAAATACGAAATTCCCAATAACCGCGCTCTCCACATACGGCCAACCGGTTATTTCTAGCTTAATATGCTATTTACGTTACCTGTACTCAATTTGAGTTGAAATTTCAACAAAAAAATTCTTTCAATTTTTTTGCAAAAAATCGTGATGGTTAGCCTTACCGATTTTGAACGGGTAAAATTTATTGTCGTTGATTCGGGATGTTTCGGTTATTTTGGATTGCTGACGATATTTTAAGAAGATCAGCGTTTAATTCGTTGGAATATGTCGCCTCGTTCGTCTGTAATCCAGGTTCGAAGACATAATAGAATCGCGGATTTCAAAATACGAAATTCCCAATAACCGCGCTCTCCACATACGGCCAACCGGTTATTTCTAGCTTAATATGCTATTTACATTACCTGTACTCAATTTGAGTTGAAATTTCAACAAAAAAATTCTTTCAATTTTTTTGCAAAAAATCGTGATGAGCCTTACCGATTTTGAACGGGTAAAATTTATTGTCGTTGATTCGGGATGTTTCGGTTATTTTGGATTGCTGACGATATTTTAAGAAGATCAGCGTTTAATTCGTTGGAATATGTCGCCTCGTTCGTCTGTAATCCAGGTTCGAAGACATAATAGAATCGCGGATTTCAAAATACGAAATTCCCAATAACCGCGCTCTCCACATACGGCCAACCGGTTATTTCTAGCTTAATATGCTATTTACATTACCTGTACTCAATTTGAGTTGAAATTTCAACAAAAAAATTCTTTCAATTTTTTTGCAAAAAATCGTGATGTAGCCTTACCGATTTTGAACGGGTAAAATTTATTGTCGTTGATTCGGGATGTTTCGGTTATTTTGGATTGCTGACGATATTTTAAGAAGATCAGCGTTTAATTCGTTGGAATATGTCGCCTCGTTCGTCTGTAATCCAGGTTCGAAGACATAATAGAATCGCGGATTTCAAAATACGAAATTCCCAATAACCGCGCTCTCCACATACGGCCAACCGGTTATTTCTAGCTTAATATGCTATTTATATTACCTGTACTCAATTTGAGTTGAAATTTCAACAAAAAAATTCTTTCAATTTTTTTGCAAAAAATCGTGATGGTTAGCCTTACCGATTTTGAACGGGTAAAATTTATTGTCGTTAATTCGGGATGTTTCGGTTATTTTGGATTGCTGATGATATTTTAAGAAGATCAGCGTTTAATTCGTTGGAATATGTCGCCTCGTTCGTCTGTAATCCAGGTTCGAAGACATAATAGAATCGCGGATTTCAAAATACGAAATTCCCAATAACCGCGCTCTCCACATACGGCCAACCGGTTATTTCTAGCTTAATATGCTATTTACATTACCTGTACTCAATTTGAGTTGAAATTTCAACAAAAAAAATCTTTCAATTTTTTTGCAAAAAATCGTGATGGCCTTACCGATTTTGAACGGGTAAAATTTATTGTCGTTGATTCGGGATGTTTCGGTTATTTTGGATTGCTGACGATATTTTAAGAAGATCAGCGTTTAATTCGTTGGAATATGTCGCCTCGTTCGTCTGTAATCCAGGTTCGAAGACATAATAGAATCGCGGATTTCAAAATACGAAATTCCCAATAACCGCGCTCTCCACATACGGCCAACCGGTTATTTCTAGCTTAATATGCTATTTACGTTACCTGTACTCAATTTGAGTTGAAATTTCAACAAAAAAATTCTTTCAATTTTTTTGCAAAAAATCGTTAGCCTTACCGATTTTGAACGGGTAAAATTTATTGTCGTTGATTCAAGATGTTTCGGTTATTTTGGATTGCTGATGATATTTTAAGAAGATCAGCGTTTAATTCGTTGGAATATGTCGCCTCGTTCGTCTGTAATCCAGGTTCGAAGACATAATAGAATCGCGGATTTCAAAATACGAAATTCCCAATAACCGCGCTCTCCACATACGGCCAACCGGTTATTTCTAGCTTAATATGCTATTTACGTTACCTGTACTCAATTTGAGTTGAAATTTCAACAAAAAAATTCTTTCAATTTTTTTGCAAAAAATCGTGATGGTTAGCCTTACCGATTTTGAACGGGTAAAATTTATTGTCGTTAATTCGGGATGTTTCGGTTATTTTGGATTGCTGATGATATTTTAAGAAGATCAGCGTTTAATTCGTTGGAATATGTCGCCTCGTTCGTCTGTAATCCAGGTTCGAAGACATAATAGAATCGCGGATTTCAAAATACGAAATTCCCAATAACCGCGCTCTCCACATACGGCCAACCGGTTATTTCTAGCTTAATATGCTATTTACGTTACCTGTACTCAATTTGAGTTGAAATTTCAACAAAAAAATTCTTTCAATTTTTTTGCAAAAAATCGTGATGTAGCCTTACCGATTTTGAACGGGTAAAATTTATTGTCGTTGATTCGGGATGTTTCGGTTATTTTGGATTGCTGACGATATTTTAAGAAGATCAGCGTTTAATTCGTTGGAATATGTCGCCTCGTTCGTCTGTAATCCAGGTTCGAAGACATAATAGAATCGCGGATTTCAAAATACGAAATTCCCAATAACCGCGCTCTCCACATACGGCCAACCGGTTATTTCTAGCTTAATATGCTATTTATATTACCTGTACTCAATTTGAGTTGAAATTTCAACAAAAAAATTCTTTCAATTTTTTTGCAAAAAATCGTGATGGTTAGCCTTACCGATTTTGAACGGGTAAAATTTATTGTCGTTGATTCGGGATGTTTCGGTTATTTTGGATTGCTGATGATATTTTAAGAAGATCAGCGTTTAATTCGTTGGAATATGTCGCCTCGTTCGTCTGTAATCCAGGTTCGAAGACATAATAGAATCGCGGATTTCAAAATACGAAATTCCCAATAACCGCGCTCTCCACATACGGCCAACCGGTTATTTCTAGCTTAATATGCTATTTACATTACCTGTACTCAATTTGAGTTGAAATTTCAACAAAAAAAATCTTTCAATTTTTTTGCAAAAAATCGTGATGGTTAGCCTTACCGATTTTGAACGGGTAAAATTTATTGTCGTTGATTCGGGATGTTTCGGTTATTTTGGATTGCTGACGATATTTTAAGAAGATCAGCGTTTAATTCGTTGGAATATGTCGCCTCGTTCGTCTGTAATCCAGGTTCGAAGACATAATAGAATCGCGGATTTCAAAATACGAAATTCCCAATAACCGCGCTCTCCACATACGGCCAACCGGTTATTTCTAGCTTAATATGCTATTTACATTACCTGTACTCAATTTGAGTTGAAATTTCAACAAAAAAATTCTTTCAATTTTTTTGCAAAAAATCGTGATGTAGCCTTACCGATTTTGAACGGGTAAAATTTATTGTCGTTGATTCGGGATGTTTCGGTTATTTTGGATTGCTGACGATATTTTAAGAAGATCAGCGTTTAATTCGTTGGAATATGTCGCCTCGTTCGTCTGTAATCCAGGTTCGAAGACATAATAGAATCGCGGATTTCAAAATACGAAATTCCCAATAACCGCGCTCTCCACATACGGCCAACCGGTTATTTCTAGCTTAATATGCTATTTACGTTACCTGTACTCAATTTGAGTTGAAATTTCAACAAAAAAATTCTTTCAATTTTTTTGCAAAAAATCGTGATGGTTAGCCTTACCGATTTTGAACGGGTAAAATTTATTGTCGTTGATTCGGGATGTTTCGGTTATTTTGGATTGCTGACGATATTTTAAGAAGATCAGCGTTTAATTCGTTGGAATATGTCGCCTCGTTCGTCTGTAATCCAGGTTCGAAGACATAATAGAATCGCGGATTTCAAAATACGAAATTCCCAATAACCGCGCTCTCCACATACGGCCAACCGGTTATTTCTAGCTTAATATGCTATTTACATTACCTGTACTCAATTTGAGTTGAAATTTCAACAAAAAAATTCTTTCAATTTTTTTGCAAAAAATCGTGATGAGCCTTACCGATTTTGAACGGGTAAAATTTATTGTCGTTGATTCGGGATGTTTCGGTTATTTTGGATTGCTGACGATATTTTAAGAAGATCAGCGTTTAATTCGTTGGAATATGTCGCCTCGTTCGTCTGTAATCCAGGTTCGAAGACATAATAGAATCGCGGATTTCAAAATACGAAATTCCCAATAACCGCGCTCTCCACATACGGCCAACCGGTTATTTCTAGCTTAATATGCTATTTACATTACCTGTACTCAATTTGAGTTGAAATTTCAACAAAAAAATTCTTTCAATTTTTTTGCAAAAAATCGTGATGTAGCCTTACCGATTTTGAACGGGTAAAATTTATTGTCGTTGATTCGGGATGTTTCGGTTATTTTGGATTGCTGACGATATTTTAAGAAGATCAGCGTTTAATTCGTTGGAATATGTCGCCTCGTTCGTCTGTAATCCAGGTTCGAAGACATAATAGAATCGCGGATTTCAAAATACGAAATTCCCAATAACCGCGCTCTCCACATACGGCCAACCGGTTATTTCTAGCTTAATATGCTATTTACGTTACCTGTACTCAATTTGAGTTGAAATTTCAACAAAAAAATTCTTTCAATTTTTTTGCAAAAAATCGTGATGGTTAGCCTTACCGATTTTGAACGGGTAAAATTTATTGTCGTTGATTCGGGATGTTTCGGTTATTTTGGATTGCTGACGATATTTTAAGAAGATCAGCGTTTAATTCGTTGGAATATGTCGCCTCGTTTGTCTGTAATCCAGGTTCGAAGACATAATAGAATCGCGGATTTCAAAATACGAAATTCCCAATAACCGCGCTCTCCACATACGGCCAACCGGTTATTTCTAGCTTAATATGCTATTTACATTACCTGTACTCAATTTGAGTTGAAATTTCAACAAAAAAATTCTTTCAATTTTTTTGCAAAAAATCGTGATGAGCCTTACCGATTTTGAACGGGTAAAATTTATTGTCGTTGATTCGGGATGTTTCGGTTATTTTGGATTGCTGACGATATTTTAAGAAGATCAGCGTTTAATTCGTTGGAATATGTCGCCTCGTTCGTCTGTAATCCAGGTTCGAAGACATAATAGAATCGCGGATTTCAAAATACGAAATTCCCAATAACCGCGCTCTCCACATACGGCCAACCGGTTATTTCTAGCTTAATATGCTATTTACATTACCTGTACTCAATTTGAGTTGAAATTTCAACAAAAAAATTCTTTCAATTTTTTTGCAAAAAATCGTGATGTAGCCTTACCGATTTTGAACGGGTAAAATTTATTGTCGTTGATTCGGGATGTTTCGGTTATTTTGGATTGCTGACGATATTTTAAGAAGATCAGCGTTTAATTCGTTGGAATATGTCGCCTCGTTCGTCTGTAATCCAGGTTCGAAGACATAATAGAATCGCGGATTTCAAAATACGAAATTCCCAATAACCGCGCTCTCCACATACGGCCAACCGGTTATTTCTAGCTTAATATGCTATTTACATTACCTGTACTCAATTTGAGTTGAAATTTCAACAAAAAAAATCTTTCAATTTTTTTGCAAAAAATCGTGATGGCCTTACCGATTTTGAACGGGTAAAATTTATTGTCGTTGATTCGGGATGTTTCGGTTATTTTGGATTGCTGACGATATTTTAAGAAGATCAGCGTTTAATTCGTTGGAATATGTCGCCTCGTTCGTCTGTAATCCAGGTTCGAAGACATAATAGAATCGCGGATTTCAAAATACGAAATTCCCAATAACCGCGCTCTCCACATACGGCCAACCGGTTATTTCTAGCTTAATATGCTATTTACGTTACCTGTACTCAATTTGAGTTGAAATTTCAACAAAAAAATTCTTTCAATTTTTTTGCAAAAAATCGTTAGCCTTACCGATTTTGAACGGGTAAAATTTATTGTCGTTGATTCAAGATGTTTCGGTTATTTTGGATTGCTGATGATATTTTAAGAAGATCAGCGTTTAATTCGTTGGAATATGTCGCCTCGTTCGTCTGTAATCCAGGTTCGAAGACATAATAGAATCGCGGATTTCAAAATACGAAATTCCCAATAACCGCGCTCTCCACATACGGCCAACCGGTTATTTCTAGCTTAATATGCTATTTATATTACCTGTACTCAATTTGAGTTGAAATTTCAACAAAAAAATTCTTTCAATTTTTTTGCAAAAAATCGTGATGGTTAGCCTTACCGATTTTGAACGGGTAAAATTTATTGTCGTTAATTCGGGATGTTTCGGTTATTTTGGATTGCTGATGATATTTTAAGAAGATCAGCGTTTAATTCGTTGGAATATGTCGCCTCGTTCGTCTGTAATCCAGGTTCGAAGACATAATAGAATCGCGGATTTCAAAATACGAAATTCCCAATAACCGCGCTCTCCACATACGGCCAACCGGTTATTTCTAGCTTAATATGCTATTTACATTACCTGTACTCAATTTGAGTTGAAATTTCAACAAAAAAAATCTTTCAATTTTTTTGCAAAAAATCGTGATGGCCTTACCGATTTTGAACGGGTAAAATTTATTGTCGTTGATTCGGGATGTTTCGGTTATTTTGGATTGCTGACGATATTTTAAGAAGATCAGCGTTTAATTCGTTGGAATATGTCGCCTCGTTCGTCTGTAATCCAGGTTCGAAGACATAATAGAATCGCGGATTTCAAAATACGAAATTCCCAATAACCGCGCTCTCCACATACGGCCAACCGGTTATTTCTAGCTTAATATGCTATTTACGTTACCTGTACTCAATTTGAGTTGAAATTTCAACAAAAAAATTCTTTCAATTTTTTTGCAAAAAATCGTTAGCCTTACCGATTTTGAACGGGTAAAATTTATTGTCGTTGATTCAAGATGTTTCGGTTATTTTGGATTGCTGATGATATTTTAAGAAGATCAGCGTTTAATTCGTTGGAATATGTCGCCTCGTTCGTCTGTAATCCAGGTTCGAAGACATAATAGAATCGCGGATTTCAAAATACGAAATTCCCAATAACCGCGCTCTCCACATACGGCCAACCGGTTATTTCTAGCTTAATATGCTATTTACGTTACCTGTACTCAATTTGAGTTGAAATTTCAACAAAAAAATTCTTTCAATTTTTTTGCAAAAAATCGTGATGGCTAGCCTTACCGATTTTGAACGGGTAAAATTTATTGTCGTTGATTCGGGATGTTTCGGTTATTTTGGATTGCTGATGATATTTTAAGAAGATCAGCGTTTAATTCGTTGGAATATGTCGCCTCGTTCGTCTGTAATCCAGGTTCGAAGACATAATAGAATCGCGGATTTCAAAATACGAAATTCCCAATAACCGCGCTCTCCACATACGGCCAACCGGTTATTTCTAGCTTAATATGTTATTTACATTACCTGTACTCAATTTGAGTTGAAATTTCAACAAAAAAATTCTTTCAATTTTTTTGCAAAAAATCGTGATGGATAGCCTTACCAGATTTTGAACGGGTAAAATTTATTGTCGTTGATTCGGGATGTTTCGGTTATTTTGGATTGCTGACGATATTTTAAGAAGATCAGCGTTTAATTTGTTGGAATATGTCGCCTCGTTCGTCTGTAATCCAGGTTCGAAGACATAATAGAATCGCGGATTTCAAAATACGAAATTCCCAATAACCGCGCTCTCCACATACGGCCAACCGGTTATTTCTAGCTTAATATGCTATTTACATTACCTGTACTCAATTTGAGTTGAAATTTCAACAAAAAAATTCTTTCAATTTTTTTGCAAAAAATCGTGCCTTACCGATTTTGAACGGGTAAAATTTATTGTCGTTGATTCGGGATGTTTCGGTTATTTTGGATTGCTGACGATATTTTAAGAAGATCAGCGTTTAATTTGTTGGAATATGTCGCCTCGTTCGTCTGTAATCCAGGTTCGAAGACATAATAGAATCGCGGATTTCAAAATACGAAATTCCCAATAACCGCGCTCTCCACATACGGCCAACCGGTTATTTCTAGCTTAATATGCTATTTACATTACCTGTACTCAATTTGAGTTGAAATTTCAACAAAAAAATTCTTTCAATTTTTTTGCAAAAAATCGTGATGGTTAGCCTTACCGATTTTGAACGGGTAAAATTTATTGTCGTTGATTCGGGATGTTTCGGTTATTTTGGATTGCTGACGATATTTTAAGAAGATCAGCGTTTAATTCGTTGGAATATGTCGCCTCGTTCGTCTGTAATCCAGGTTCGAAGACATAATAGAATCGCGGATTTCAAAATACGAAATTCCCAATAACCGAGCTCTCCACATACGGCCAACCGGTTATTTCTAGCTTAATATGCTATTTACATTACCTGTACTCAATTTGAGTTGAAATTTCAACAAAAAAATTCTTTCAATTTTTTTGCAAAAAATCGTGATGGTTAGCCTTACCGATTTTGAACGGGTAAAATTTATTGTCGTTGATTCGGGATGTTTCGGTTATTTTGGATTGCTGATGATATTTTAAGAAGATCAGCGTTTAATTCGTTGGAATATGTCGCCTCGTTCGTCTGTAATCCAGGTTCGAAGACATAATAGAATCGCGGATTTCAAAATACGAAATTCCCAATAACCGCGCTCTCCACATACGGCCAACCGGTTATTTCTAGCTTAATATGCTATTTACACTACCTGTACTCAATTTGAGTTGAAATTTCAACAAAAAAATTCTTTAAATTTTTTTGCAAAAAATCGTGATGGTTGTTAGCCTTACCGATTTTGAACGGGTAAAATTTATTGTCGTTGATTCGGGATGTTTCGGTTATTTTGGATTGCTGACGATATTTTAAGAAGATCCGCGTTTAATTTGTTGGAATATGTCGCCTCGTTCGTCTGTAATCCAGATTCGAAGACATAATAGAATCGCGGATTTCAAAATACGAAATTCCCAATAACCGCGCTCTCCACATACGGCCAACCGGTTATTTCTAGCTTAATATGCTATTTATATTACCTGTACTCAATTTGAGTTGAAATTTCAACAAAAAAATTCTTTCAATTTTTTTGCAAAAAATCGTGATGGTTAGCCTTACCGATTTTGAACGGGTAAAATTTATTGTCGTTGATTCGGGATGTTTCGGTTATTTTGGATTGCTGTAATCCAGGTTCGAAGACATAATAGAATCGCGGATTTCAAAATACGAAATTCCCAATAACCGCGCTCTCCACATACGGCCAACCAGTTATTTCTAGCTTAATATGCTATTGAGGTTACCTGTACTCAATTTGAGTTGAAATTTCAACAAAAAAATTCTTTCAATTTTTTTGCAAAAAATCGTGATGGTTAGCCTTACCGATTTTGAACGGGTAAAATTTATTGTCGTTGATTCGGGATGTTTCGGTTATTTTGGATTGCTGTAATCCAGGTTCGAAGACATAATAGAATCGCGGATTTCAAAATACGAAATTCCCAATAACCGCACTCTCCACATACGGCCAACCGGTTATTTCTAGCTTAATATGCTATTTACGTTACCTGTACTCAATTTGAGTTGAAATTTCAACAAAAAAATTCTTTCAATTTTTTTGCAAAAAATCGTGATGGTTAGCCTTACCGATTTTGAACGGGTAAAATTTATTGTCGTTGATTCGGGATGTTTCGGTTATTTTGGATTGCTGACGATATTTTAAGAAGATCAGCGTTTAATTCGTTGGAATATGTCGCCTCGTTCGTCTGTAATCCAGGTTCGAAGACATAATAGAATCGCGGATTTCAAAATACGAAATTCCCAATAACCGCGCTACCCACATACGGCCAACCGGTTATTTCTAGCTTAATATGCTATTTACATTACCTGTACTCAATTTGAGTTGAAATTTCAACAAAAAAATTCTTTCAATTTTTTTGCAAAAAATCGTGATGGTTAGCCTTACCGATTTTGAACGGGTAAAATTTATTGTCGTTGATTCGGGATGTTTCGGTTATTTTGGATTGCTGTAATCCAGGTTCGAAGACATAATAGAATCGCGGATTTCAAAATACGAAATTCCCAATAACCGCGCTCTCCACATACGGCCAACCGGTTATTTCTAGCTTATATGCTATTGAGGTTACCTGTACTCAATTTGAGTTGAAATTTCAACAAAAAAATTCTTTCAATTTTTTTGCAAAAAATCGTGATGGTTAGCCTTACCGATTTTGAACGGGTAAAATTTATTGTCGTTGATTCGGGATGTTTCGGTTATTTTGGATTGCTGTAATCCAGGTTCGAAGACATAATAGAATCGCGGATTTCAAAATACGAAATTCCCAATAACCGCACTCTCCACATACGGCCAACCGGTTATTTCTAGCTTAATATGCTATTTACGTTACCTGTACTCAATTTGAGTTGAAATTTCAACAAAAAAATTCTTTCAATTTTTTTGCAAAAAATCGTGATGGTTAGCCTTACCGATTTTGAACGGGTAAAATTTATTGTCGTTGATTCGGGATGTTTCGGTTATTTTGGATTGCTGACGATATTTTAAGAAGATCAGCGTTTAATTTGTTGGAATATGTCGCCTCGTTCGTCTGTAATCCAGGTTCGAAGACATAATAGAATCGCGGATTTCAAAATACGAAATTCCCAATAACCGCGCTCTCCACATACGGCCAACCGGTTATTTCTAGCGTAATATGCTATTTACATTACCTGTACTCAATTTGAGTTGAAATTTCAACAAAAAAATTCTTTCAATTTTTTTGCAAAAAATCGTGATGGTTAGCCTTACCGATTTTGAACGGGTAAAATTTATTGTCGTTGATTCGGGATGTTTCGGTTATTTTGGATTGCTGACGATATTTTAAGAAGATCAGCGTTTAATTTGTTGGAATATGTCGCCTCGTTCGTCTGTAATCCAGGTTCGAAGACATAATAGAATCGCGGATTTCAAAATACGAAATTCCCAATAACCGCGCTCTCCACATACGGCCAACCGGTTATTTCTAGCTTAATATGCTATTTACATTACCTGTACTCAATTTGAGTTGAAATTTCAACAAAAAAATTCTTTAAATTTTTTTGCAAAAAATCGTGATGTAGCCTTACCGATTTTGAACGGGTAAAATTTATTGTCGTTGATTCGGGATGTTTCGGTTATTTTGGATTGCTGACGATATTTTAAGAAGATCAGCGTTTAATTCGTTGGAATATGTCGCCTCGTTCGTCTGTAATCCAGGTTCGAAGACATAATAGAATCGCGGATTTCAAAATACGAAATTCCCAATAACCGCGCTCTCCACATACGGCCAACCGGTTATTTCTAGCTTAATATGCTATTTACATTACCTGTACTCAATTTGAGTTGAAATTTCAACAAAAAAATTCTTTCAATTTTTTTGCAAAAAATCGTGATGGTTAGCCTTACCGATTTTGAACGGGTAAAATTTATTGTCGTTGATTCGGGATGTTTCGGTTATTTTGGATTGCTGACGATATTTTAAGAAGATCAGCGTTTAATTCGTTGGAATATGTCGCCTCGTTCGTCTGTAATCCAGGTTCGAAGACATAATAGAATCGCGGATTTCAAAATACGAAATTCCCAATAACCGCGCTCTCCACATACGGCCAACCGGTTATTTCTAGCTTAATATGCTATTTACATTACCTGTACTCAATTTGAGTTGAAATTTCAACAAAAAAATTCTTTCAATTTTTTTGCAAAAAATCGTGATGGTTAGCCTTACCGATTTTGAACGGGTAAAATTTATTGTCGTTGATTCGGGATGTTTCGGTTATTTTGGATTGCGGACGATATTTTAAGAAGATCAGCGTTTAATTTGTTGGAATATGTCGCCTCGTTCGTCTGTAATCCAGGTTCGAAGACATAATAGAATCGCGGATTTCAAAATACGAAATTCCCAATAACCGCACTCTCCACATACGGCCAACCGGTTATTTCTAGCTTAATATGCTATTTACATTACCTGTACTCAATTTGAGTTGAAATTTCAACAAAAAAATTCTTTCAATTTTTTTGCAAAAAATCGTGATGGTTAGCCTTACCGATTTTGAACGGGTAAAATTTATTGTCGTTGATTCGGGATGTTTCGGTTATTTTGGATTGCTGTAATCCAGGTTCGAAGACATAATAGAATCGCGGATTTCAAAATACGAAATTCCCAATAACCGCGCTCTCCACATACGGCCAACCGGTTATTTCTAGCTTAATATGCTATTGAGGTTACCTGTACTCAATTTGAGTTGAAATTTCAACAAAAAAATTCTTTCAATTTTTTTGCAAAAAATCGTGATGGTTAGCCTTACCGATTTTGAACGGGTAAAATTTATTGTCGTTGATTCGGGATGTTTCGGTTATTTTGGATTGCTGTAATCCAGGTTCGAAGACATAATAGAATCGCGGATTTCAAAATACGAAATTCCCAATAACCGCACTCTCCACATACGGCCAACCGGTTATTTCTAGCTTAATATGCTATTTACGTTACCTGTACTCAATTTGAGTTGAAATTTCAACAAAAAAATTCTTTCAATTTTTTTGCAAAAAATCGTGATGGTTAGCCTTACCGATTTTGAACGGGTAAAATTTATTGTCGTTGATTCGGGATGTTTCGGTTATTTTGGATTGCTGACGATATTTTAAGAAGATCAGCGTTTAATTCGTTGGAATATGTCGCCTCGTTCGTCTGTAATCCAGGTTCGAAGACATAATAGAATCGCGGATTTCAAAATACGAAATTCCCAATAACCGCGCTCTCCACATACGGCCAACCGGTTATTTCTAGCTTAATATGCTATTTACATTACCTGTACTCAATTTGAGTTGAAATTTCAACAAAAAAATTCTTTCAATTTTTTTGCAAAAAATCGTGATGGTTAGCCTTACCGATTTTGAACGGGTAAAATTTATTGTCGTTGATTCGGGATGTTTCGGTTATTTTGGATTGCGGACGATATTTTAAGAAGATCAGCGTTTAATTTGTTGGAATATGTCGCCTCGTTCGTCTGTAATCCAGGTTCGAAGACATAATAGAATCGCGGATTTCAAAATACGAAATTCCCAATAACCGCACTCTCCACATACGGCCAACCGGTTATTTCTAGCTTAATATGCTATTTACATTACCTGTACTCAATTTGAGTTGAAATTTCAACAAAAAAATTCTTTCAATTTTTTTGCAAAAAATCGTGATGGTTAGCCTTACCGATTTTGAACGGGTAAAATTTATTGTCGTTGATTCGGGATGTTTCGGTTATTTTGGATTGCTGTAATCCAGGTTCGAAGACATAATAGAATCGCGGATTTCAAAATACGAAATTCCCAATAACCGCGCTCTCCACATACGGCCAACCGGTTATTTCTAGCTTAATATGCTATTGAGGTTACCTGTACTCAATTTGAGTTGAAATTTCAACAAAAAAATTCTTTCAATTTTTTTGCAAAAAATCGTGATGGTTAGCCTTACCGATTTTGAACGGGTAAAATTTATTGTCGTTGATTCGGGATGTTTCGGTTATTTTGGATTGCGGACGATATTTTAAGAAGATCAGCGTTTAATTTGTTGGAATATGTCGCCTCGTTCGTCTGTAATCCAGGTTCGAAGACATAATAGAATCGCGGATTTCAAAATACGAAATTCCCAATAACCGCACTCTCCACATACGGCCAACCGGTTATTTCTAGCTTAATATGCTATTTACATTACCTGTACTCAATTTGAGTTGAAATTTCAACAAAAAAATTCTTTCAATTTTTTTGCAAAAAATCGTGATGGTTAGCCTTACCGATTTTGAACGGGTAAAATTTATTGTCGTTGATTCGGGATGTTTCGGTTATTTTGGATTGCTGTAATCCAGGTTCGAAGACATAATAGAATCGCGGATTTCAAAATACGAAATTCCCAATAACCGCGCTCTCCACATACGGCCAACCGGTTATTTCTAGCTTAATATGCTATTGAGGTTACCTGTACTCAATTTGAGTTGAAATTTCAACAAAAAAATTCTTTCAATTTTTTTGCAAAAAATCGTGATGGTTAGCCTTACCGATTTTGAACGGGTAAAATTTATTGTCGTTGATTCGGGATGTTTCGGTTATTTTGGATTGCTGTAATCCAGGTTCGAAGACATAATAGAATCGCGGATTTCAAAATACGAAATTCCCAATAACCGCACTCTCCACATACGGCCAACCGGTTATTTCTAGCTTAATATGCTATTTACGTTACCTGTACTCAATTTGAGTTGAAATTTCAACAAAAAAATTCTTTCAATTTTTTTGCAAAAAATCGTGATGGTTAGCCTTACCGATTTTGAACGGGTAAAATTTATTGTCGTTGATTCGGGATGTTTCGGTTATTTTGGATTGCTGACGATATTTTAAGAAGATCAGCGTTTAATTCGTTGGAATATGTCGCCTCGTTCGTCTGTAATCCAGGTTCGAAGACATAATAGAATCGCGGATTTCAAAATACGAAATTCCCAATAACCGCGCTCTCCACATACGGCCAACCGGTTATTTCTAGCTTAATATGCTATTTACATTACCTGTACTCAATTTGAGTTGAAATTTCAACAAAAAAATTCTTTCAATTTTTTTGCAAAAAATCGTGATGGTTAGCCTTACCGATTTTGAACGGGTAAAATTTATTGTCGTTGATTCGGGATGTTTCGGTTATTTTGGATTGCTGACGATATTTTAAGAAGATCAGCGTTTAATTCGTTGGAATATGTCGCCTCGTTCGTCTGTAATCCAGGTTCGAAGACATAATAGAATCGCGGATTTCAAAATACGAAATTCCCAATAACCGCGCTCTCCACATACGGCCAACCGGTTATTTCTAGCTTAATATGCTATTTACATTACCTGTACTCAATTTGAGTTGAAATTTCAACAAAAAAATTCTTTCAATTTTTTTGCAAAAAATCGTGATGGTTAGCCTTACCGATTTTGAACGGGTAAAATTTATTGTCGTTGATTCGGGATGTTTCGGTTATTTTGGATTGCGGACGATATTTTAAGAAGATCAGCGTTTAATTTGTTGGAATATGTCGCCTCGTTCGTCTGTAATCCAGGTTCGAAGACATAATAGAATCGCGGATTTCAAAATACGAAATTCCCAATAACCGCACTCTCCACATACGGCCAACCGGTTATTTCTAGCTTAATATGCTATTTACATTACCTGTACTCAATTTGAGTTGAAATTTCAACAAAAAAATTCTTTCAATTTTTTTGCAAAAAATCGTGATGGTTAGCCTTACCGATTTTGAACGGGTAAAATTTATTGTCGTTGATTCGGGATGTTTCGGTTATTTTGGATTGCTGTAATCCAGGTTCGAAGACATAATAGAATCGCGGATTTCAAAATACGAAATTCCCAATAACCGCGCTCTCCACATACGGCCAACCGGTTATTTCTAGCTTAATATGCTATTGAGGTTACCTGTACTCAATTTGAGTTGAAATTTCAACAAAAAAATTCTTTCAATTTTTTTGCAAAAAATCGTGATGGTTAGCCTTACCGATTTTGAACGGGTAAAATTTATTGTCGTTGATTCGGGATGTTTCGGTTATTTTGGATTGCTGTAATCCAGGTTCGAAGACATAATAGAATCGCGGATTTCAAAATACGAAATTCCCAATAACCGCACTCTCCACATACGGCCAACCGGTTATTTCTAGCTTAATATGCTATTTACGTTACCTGTACTCAATTTGAGTTGAAATTTCAACAAAAAAATTCTTTCAATTTTTTTGCAAAAAATCGTGATGGTTAGCCTTACCGATTTTGAACGGGTAAAATTTATTGTCGTTGATTCGGGATGTTTCGGTTATTTTGGATTGCTGACGATATTTTAAGAAGATCAGCGTTTAATTCGTTGGAATATGTCGCCTCGTTCGTCTGTAATCCAGGTTCGAAGACATAATAGAATCGCGGATTTCAAAATACGAAATTCCCAATAACCGCGCTACCCACATACGGCCAACCGGTTATTTCTAGCTTAATATGCTATTTACATTACCTGTACTCAATTTGAGTTGAAATTTCAACAAAAAAATTCTTTCAATTTTTTTGCAAAAAATCGTGATGGTTAGCCTTACCGATTTTGAACGGGTAAAATTTATTGTCGTTGATTCGGGATGTTTCGGTTATTTTGGATTGCTGTAATCCAGGTTCGAAGACATAATAGAATCGCGGATTTCAAAATACGAAATTCCCAATAACCGCGCTCTCCACATACGGCCAACCGGTTATTTCTAGCTTATATGCTATTGAGGTTACCTGTACTCAATTTGAGTTGAAATTTCAACAAAAAAATTCTTTCAATTTTTTTGCAAAAAATCGTGATGGTTAGCCTTACCGATTTTGAACGGGTAAAATTTATTGTCGTTGATTCGGGATGTTTCGGTTATTTTGGATTGCTGTAATCCAGGTTCGAAGACATAATAGAATCGCGGATTTCAAAATACGAAATTCCCAATAACCGCACTCTCCACATACGGCCAACCGGTTATTTCTAGCTTAATATGCTATTTACGTTACCTGTACTCAATTTGAGTTGAAATTTCAACAAAAAAATTCTTTCAATTTTTTTGCAAAAAATCGTGATGGTTAGCCTTACCGATTTTGAACGGGTAAAATTTATTGTCGTTGATTCGGGATGTTTCGGTTATTTTGGATTGCTGACGATATTTTAAGAAGATCAGCGTTTAATTTGTTGGAATATGTCGCCTCGTTCGTCTGTAATCCAGGTTCGAAGACATAATAGAATCGCGGATTTCAAAATACGAAATTCCCAATAACCGCGCTCTCCACATACGGCCAACCGGTTATTTCTAGCTTAATATGCTATTTACGTTACCTGTACTCAATTTGAGTTGAAATTTCAACAAAAAAATTCTTTCAATTTTTTTGCAAAAAATCGTGATGGTTAGCCTTACCGATTTTGAACGGGTAAAATTTATTGTCGTTGATTCGGGATGTTTCGGTTATTTTGGATTGCTGACGATATTTTAAGAAGATCAGCGTTTAATTCGTTGGAATATGTCGCCTCGTTCGTCTGTAATCCAGGTTCGAAGACATAATAGAATCGCGGATTTCAAAATACGAAATTCCCAATAACCGCGCTCTCCACATACGGCCAACCGGTTATTTCTAGCTTAATATGCTATTTACATTACCTGTACTCAATTTGAGTTGAAATTTCAACAAAAAAATTCTTTAAATTTTTTTGCAAAAAATCGTGATGTAGCCTTACCGATTTTGAACGGGTAAAATTTATTGTCGTTGATTCGGGATGTTTCGGTTATTTTGGATTGCTGACGATATTTTAAGAAGATCAGCGTTTAATTCGTTGGAATATGTCGCCTCGTTCGTCTGTAATCCAGGTTCGAAGACATAATAGAATCGCGGATTTCAAAATACGAAATTCCCAATAACCGCGCTCTCCACATACGGCCAACCGGTTATTTCTAGCTTAATATGCTATTTACATTACCTGTACTCAATTTGAGTTGAAATTTCAACAAAAAAATTCTTTCAATTTTTTTGCAAAAAATCGTGATGGTTAGCCTTACCGATTTTGAACGGGTAAAATTTATTGTCGTTGATTCGGGATGTTTCGGTTATTTTGGATTGCTGACGATATTTTAAGAAGATCAGCGTTTAATTCGTTGGAATATGTCGCCTCGTTCGTCTGTAATCCAGGTTCGAAGACATAATAGAATCGCGGATTTCAAAATACGAAATTCCCAATAACCGCGCTCTCCACATACGGCCAACCGGTTATTTCTAGCTTAATATGCTATTTACATTACCTGTACTCAATTTGAGTTGAAATTTCAACAAAAAAATTCTTTCAATTTTTTTGCAAAAAATCGTGATGGTTAGCCTTACCGATTTTGAACGGGTAAAATTTATTGTCGTTGATTCGGGATGTTTCGGTTATTTTGGATTGCGGACGATATTTTAAGAAGATCAGCGTTTAATTTGTTGGAATATGTCGCCTCGTTCGTCTGTAATCCAGGTTCGAAGACATAATAGAATCGCGGATTTCAAAATACGAAATTCCCAATAACCGCACTCTCCACATACGGCCAACCGGTTATTTCTAGCTTAATATGCTATTTACATTACCTGTACTCAATTTGAGTTGAAATTTCAACAAAAAAATTCTTTCAATTTTTTTGCAAAAAATCGTGATGGTTAGTTAGCCTTACCGATTTTGAACGGGTAAAATTTATTGTCGTTGATTCGGGATGTTTCGATTATTTTGGATTGCTGACGATATTTTAAGAAGATCAGCGTTTAATTCGTTGGAATATGTCGCCTCGTTCGTCTGTAATCCAGGTTCGAAGACATAATAGAATCGCGGATTTCAAAATACGAAATTCCCAATAACCGCGCTCTCCACATACGGCCAACCGGTTATTTCTAGCTTAATATGCTATTTACATTACCTGTACTCAATTTGAGTTGAAATTTCAACAAAAAAATTCTTTCAATTTTTTTGCAAAAAATCGTGATGGTTAGTTAGCCTTACCGATTTTGAACGGGTAAAATTTATTGTCGTTGATTCGGGATGTTTTGGTTATTTTGGATTGCTGACGATATTTTAAGAAGATCAGCTTTTAATTCGTTGGAATATGTCGCCTCGTTCGTCTGTAATCCAGGTTCGAAGACATAATAGAATCGCGGATTTCAAAATACGAAATTCCCAATAACCGCGCTCTCCACATACGGCCAACCGGTTATTTCTAGCTTAATATGCTATTTACGTTACCTGTACTCAATTTGAGTTGAAATTTCAACAAAAAAATTCTTTCAATTTTTTTGCAAAAAATCGTGATGAGCCTTACCGATTTTGAACGGGTAAAATTTATTGTCGTTGATTCGGGATGTTTCGGTTATTTTGGATTGCTGACGATATTTTATGAAGATCAGCGTTTAATTTGTTGGAATATGTCGCCTCGTTCGTCTGTAATCCAGGTTCGAAGACATAATAGAATCGCGGATTTCAAAATACGAAATTATGTTTGCTATTGCTATTCTGGTAACAATCCTTTATATATCCTTTGGTGCATGAAAAGTACATTAAGCCACCATTAACATCACAAAGTGCATCAATTAATTTAGTAGAGGTTACTGGTTGTGTTAAAGATGATGGTTTATCTGCAGTATGGACAATAGTAGAAGTTGATCTGATTAATACTCTACCGTGTCTATGCAACAAGAATCTATTTTTCAAATTGGATTTTTCAACTTGTTTTCCACCAGCTTTATAATAAATCCAATTTTGTTTCTAGTACTGCCTAAAATTTTGACACTTAACTAGTAGCCTATAATTATATACCCATCTGGGTTTACCTCTGCGATGTTAAGGGTCCAGCTACCTTTAGCACCATTTGAATTTTTATACCAATCAAAATTAAATTATTTCTTTATTTTACGATAACATCATACCCAAATTTTAGTCTATTTCAACATTTTTGCACGTTCAACATTTTATTAAATAAACTGGGACATATTTTTTTATTAAATTACCAAACATTTTCTTTCTTGAAAGAGCATTGTATCCGAATCAATCATAAATTTTACAATCTGTCATAAGAAACTGTCGATACGATATCCACACATATATATCTTATTTTACTATTCGTTCCAAATTTATTGAGACGAATTCTCGATGTCATAGATTGATTGGATATCTTCTTATTACTCAAAATATAAGTAGTTCCTACTTCCCGTTGAAGCTAATCTTACACAAAGAAGAACTACATATTTGTAAACAAATGATTTCAGTTACTGCGTGCACGTATGAGAAGCAACCTTCAACTTGAGACAATGACTAAATAAAATTTCCCTATTAAAAATCTTTACCCATCATCATCAACTGAAAATAACGAACTTTGCGGTTTCAATTACCGAGATTTTAATTATTATAGTACTACTTTAACTTGGATGACGTAATGTTAATGAATTTATAAGCCGCTGTTCATTTTAATCGAATAAACCCGATTTTTTAATTGGAAATTCAATGTAAATCATAAAATTTTGAGAAATAATACGAAGTCGGTTTGAATAATTATGTCCTGACCACTTTATGCAGCATGTTCAAAAGCGTTTAACCTTTATAACGCATTATCTAACACTTTAATAAATTTTAGATTTACAGCACCTGGGACATTACGACATTCAATTTGTATTGGCACGCTTATATCGAATGAATAGACACATTTTCGACTTTAGTGTTCCTACAAGAGGTAGCCGCATACTTTTCTTGAGTGGATTTTAGAAGGTGATAATTGATGTCTCATCATATACTTGAATTTGGCCATAAAACCGAAAATTATATTTTTGTTTTTCTTTACATGTTTTATAATGAGTTAACAACCATTGACTGGCGTCACTCATTGCTCGTATAATTTCCATAAAAACGCATAAATTGTTCAATGACTTGAGTGTAATCATCGGTAATTGCTATTATTATTCAATACAGAAGTAAGCACTTGGATAACACAAGTTTCGTTATGCTCGTATGTGAAATTTAACAAATCAAAGTCGAGAGTTATAGATTTTCTCCATACTTTGAATTTGAACCAAGAATACACTCTTTTCCAGTCGGCCGACGGTGCCATTTCAAGTTGTTGTGCAGCTAAAGAATATATTTTGTAACTTGGTGCTGGTGTTTTATTAGCAAAAGCTGTGCAAACAAGCCTATAACACCCACACTTCTGCAATCTGGCCTAAGTTATCTGATTTTAGCTTCATTGTTGGGACAATTTCCCCCTTTCTCCAGCTGCCGCCTCGCAAAACAGATGGAACTGACTTTTCTTCCTTGCCTCGCTCAATGTCTAACTGTCTTCTCATTTCATCGTGTTTCCTGCGTCGTGCGACAGCTTTTTTCGGGCACTGTGGAACCTGGCTGCTTAGGATCTCCTTCATAAAGTGTCCAGTTTTTCTGGTTTAATTTCTAAACTTGCTTTGGCTGCCTCATATTTAAAAACCTGCCTAAACATCACTCAAGGTTTTTTATCACTGTTGGTTCTCAAATGAAATTCCAAATGGTCGTATTTTACAGCACTGATGAATACGTCGACTGTTGGACTGCGCAATACATCTTCAGGAGCACTACTGTAAGCTTGATGCTCAATTTCGGTATCTCTATTTCTAGGTCTTGCAGACTTTAATCGCGCGTAGTTATCACTTGCTTGAAGTTGTATCTTATATAAATGTATGACGCGTGACTTCCGCTATCTTAGTTTCAACTTAATCATAACCCGCTCATAACTCCGTTCCGTTGAGGATACAGTTTGTAAGACATCTGCGACCTTCGATCGAAGATCCTAAATAAGTGCAAGCATTGCATTCTGCTGATCTTCTGCAATACTTTGCATGGTATATGTTTCGAAGCGACCTACTTAATTTTAATTTTAAGCTTCTGCCTGATTTGTCCTTCAAATTCTTTGAGCTTGTCGTTGACTTTTACCTCTATAGAGACTTTATTTCTCCTCTTAGCTCTTTAATTAGAAGATATTAAGCTTCTTGAATTTGGATGAAGTTCTAGTCCAAATCGGCAAACCGACCACCTTGCTCTGTCGGACCATGCCGATCGAGACAAGATAGTTGAGCACATCTTAAGCAATCGATGAAACCTCAAGTTGTTTTAAACATTGCGAACTTTGTACATTTACACAACAAATCGCAACCTTTCTTCATCACACCTCCCCAAGAAATGATTCATATTTCTTATGTACCATTTTTTGAAAATATACTAATCATTAAGATTGTTAATAGACGTTTAAGAATAATCATCAGAAATTATTAATCGATTATTGTGATGATCCTCAAACAGAATATTTTTTTTTGGATGGACAGGGTGAGATCACTACACCCAAAATAAACAACTAAAAACGTTAATCATCTTTAATTAGATTGTTTCGAATGTATAGGTTCGCTTTTTCAGGATTTGGTGCCAGACTAATCAAAAAAATTCGAAACACTCGTAGTATTGACTTAAGTAGTCAGAATATGCATCTTCTTATTAATGCCCTAACATAAAACGACACGCAATTAAATTTCTAATTATTGCGCTTTAGATTGAATCTCTCTGGGTCACGAACCGATGATATATGTAACCCAGAATATTCTAAACCAATAACGATTTTTTTTCCATTTTTCCTTTAATATGGTTTCTGCTTTTTATTTTCGTTTGACCCTTTGAATGCAGTTTCGTGACACAACAGACACACACGAGAATACATTTTATAAGCTATTTATGCACCTTTAAGAATGTTAATTATTATTTTTAATAGTTTCAAATTGCTGTTGCAATAAATCATAGTGCTAAGTATACATATATTGAAACCGAACTAATTTTAGGTGGGCTGAATACGACATTCTGTTCTTGTTACGTCTATGTGAAACTATTTTACGACCATATTAAATTGAAATTCTGACATTGAATTAATTTATAGAATAGAGTTCAAGCAAGTGACCGATTGGTCTAAAGCAAGTAACTGTATTTTACACAATTTCACAGCTACTTTCTTCCGACTGTTCTGTTAGAATCTGTATTAAATTAAAATTGCTCGTAATAACCGAGACGTATAAATTAGAAAAATTTAAATGATTTGCATAAAATCGATATGGCTGACAAAATGTCAATTTAATCAATTAAATTTTACGGTGTGAATTAAAATGTGAGACAAATTGATTTGTATAGGAAAGATATGTAGACAACCTTTTGACTTAACAACTGTACAAATCGTTTATAATGAACTCAAATTATATTGCTAATAATTATCTATCGTACAGCAAATTATCCAAAAGTTGCAAACTCTTCAATACACGAACTAATTGTTGAAAATTTGTGGATCGATTATGTCAACAGATCAACTTTGAGTTTAAGGACAAATTAATTTAAATGATAAGTTTATCAAAATGCCAAAATTTCTTAGCGCAACAACAGCATCAACTTGACAAAACTCGTTATATTATTGTTGTTTTTTTAGGGGAAAGGTTTATTATGTCAAAACGATATTATGATAAAGTTTTTAATGTTCTTTAAATTCAGTAAGTATCGATTGATTATTAGAAAGAACCGTGTAATAAAAGTGATAAGTTTTCCATGCGTACAAAACTATTGGATGATGCTTTTCGAAATTTCGGACATTTATCGGAATGGAAAGTGATCCAATGTACTGCAATGGTGATGTTGATTTAATACAGCTACCTCGACATCCAGTCAGAGCTAGCCGAAAAGTCACAGTAAAAAAAAAAAAATTGAATGTCGATAATACAGCGGGGATAAAAGAAATAATGCCGATTGCAGATTGCGTCTTTGCTGTTTTATACATATATTCAGACATATAATCATCTGTGATTATTCGATGTAGCATAGGCATAGTCATAAATTCACAGTATAATTATGTAAGTCTAAATAGTTTGAGGGAGCAAAATTTCGAATTTTTATAATATGGTTGGTTGAGGTTGCGGGAGTTTGATTGAGGTGGTGCAATTTCGAATTTTCTCATTTTTTAATCTAATTTTTCAATTTAACAGTCTTCATAATAACTAATCGATGTATAGAAAACATTTGAAATTAGAATCTCTATAAAACCCATAAGACGTTCCCCATCCATACTATACAATTTTGCGTAGATGCATGCAATGTCGAATAGTCATAGTGAGAATAATGAACAACTGTGAGTTTATAAAACTTGGAAAATGCAATCTGTATTATCGACCATTCGATTTTCGGTTGACCTTAATCGGCCGGGTAAATTTATGTTGATGATCGCATTATGGACAATTTTCGGATAATTGCTATCAGTTGTTACAACTAACACTAATGGAAATGCCTATTTATACATACGCCATTCGTACCAGCACGTCTACCTGTCTCCATATACTTATAATGATAATTTGTAACTGCATTACCGGCATTTTTTCAAATGGAATAATTTCAGTTAACTTTAACAGTGTAACATCTAAATATGCAATGAGAAAATGAAACAAAATTGTGGTTTGATTTTTTTTAATACAACGGATAGCTAATGGAATTCCTGTTCTTTAAAAGCTAATCAGCTCTACAATAAAACGAGAACTAGAACAAAAATAATGTACAACGACGACATCCGCAAACATTTATACATATATAGTGTGACATGAAATTGGAATATAGCGTTTATTGCCAGGATACCTTTAGTTACATTCTTTATACAACTCGACGGTGGGAAACAATTGTGGAAGAATAAAGATAGCTTTACAACTCTTATTTTGTAAAATTTTCAAGCTTTTCGTCTTTGATTTCCCAGTATTCATTTTTAAAATATGTTGTGGAACAAGGGAAGCAACGTTCCTATTCAAATAAACAAACGGACTGACTTTTAAATTCAACACGTGTGAACGTGTTTATTCCAAGATATGTGCTTATCAAGTAAAACTCCAAGATATTTGAGTTTATCAACTCCCTCGATAATACCATTTGAAACTTGCAAGGGCTGGAAATCACAATGGGGAAGAAATGGGGATTGAAAGATTCAATTGTTGAGTTAAAAACCCTAAAATAAGAAAACTGCTACCTAATAGCATGACCTAGGATATTACCACTTACTGGTCGAGCCTGGGCGCATATTCTTGAAATCCACCGATATTTTCGCATGCGTAAGTTTGTAAGTTTTCTAATATTTATTTCCCTACTAGGGAATAAATTCTCATTGATTATTTACCCAGTCAAAAATTTCCACCGATTTTTTTTAGTATTGAAATAAACAATAGAAAACTTTCAAGCAAATTTGAAAAAACTATTAAAGTAGCCGGTTAAAATATAAAAAAATTTTATACAAATTATAATCTGCCTGCGAAAATATCGGTGGGTTTCAAGAATAACCACCCTGAAGGTCGACTCTGGCTTGCTTATAGGAAAAAAGAATTAGGAAAGATATTTTTATAGTATTTTTGTGTCAAAAAATTTTTTCTGGCATGCTATGATAAGCAGTTGGTGTAAATTTTTCCAAAATTAATTTGGGAATATTTTTCCAATCCAAATTCGATACGGAAAAAATATTTCCTAGATTATAAAAATTTAGATCAAACATGATTTGTCAGTAGGCCAGAAAATGCTATTTTTGACAAAAACGCTATGTAAACATTTTTCCTAATTCCTTTTTCCTACAGGAAGGCCAGAATCGACCTGCTGGTGGCCTATAAATTCCACAAACATTGATTGGATTAAACCCTGAGAGTTGAATACAAATGAACTGGAGAGGTAAGGTTCCATCGCCAATGTTTAAGATATTATTGCGAATGTCGTCCCTGATTACATCCTCTCTACAAGAGAAGACGTTTGAGAAATTTTTAATATTAATGGAAAATATTTTTGAGCTTTTAATAAATGTTTCGCTTATAACTATCAAATGAATCTAAGTATGTAAATGTAGACTATCAATAAAATTTAATAAACCGTCAACTTACTTAGTTCATTCATGTCCCAAATATTAAATTGAAGTACACACAACCTTTTGGAAGAAAGATTCATATCAACATGATTCAATGAGAAATCATCAATATTTGAAAAATAATTGTTAAAACATTTTGCTTTTAAAGATTTAAAAGTCATTCAATAAAAAACTGATAAAAATATCTAAAAACATATATAAAATAGAAAACTTTAAAAATATGTAAAAAAATATAAAAAAAAAATATAAACATAAAGCTACAATAAAATGTGGAATGTTAATCTGTATCAGCATATAACAATTTTAAAAGTAAAAAAAAATTCATACATTAAAACTAAAATTATTGAGGAAAGACTGAAGGTGAAAAGCAATAAATTACGATAGTGTACTGTTACCTTAAAAATATAGAACTTTGATACCAACTTAACAAAACGTGAAAAAAATAAAAAACAGGAAAGTGCTAATTAGCGTCTTACTTTGGGAATTTTACAACAACAATTCCATATAAATTTCAATCCGGACTGAATAATTTCATTCTATCTAAAAGTAGGATTAGAATTGTTCCATTCTTCGTGTAGTTCAAATGTTCACCGCCCGGTTAATTAATAAAATAATTATATTTTTATGAGTTGTCACTCTGGGAGTAATTTAGTATTTTTATCGCATAAAGAACTAAATGACATAAAACAACGATACATAAAATGAACTCCGATACTAAATTAATCTGTAAAATAAGACATATTTACGTTGAAAACGCATTTTATATTTTTATAAATATTTGTTATGACATAAAAGAAAATCGCATGCTTAGATTGATTTTACTAAATTTTTATACCAACCGATAAAAATATAAAAAAAATCATTTGGTTGTTACTTTGGACACACATTTAATTCCTATTCGAATAGGAATAATATTTCCCAAAATAAGACCACAAATATGTCAAATACTGTTGTACTTAATAAAAATATAAGTATTATTTCAGTTAAAGTGAACTTTACCATATAGTGTAATTGTAGATGTGTGATGTAATTGTGATGACGCTTTTTTAATCGTAGATATGAATTAAACCAATTTCTGTGTTCCGGAAGCAGCAACCAGTGGTGATTTTGGTGTCCTGATATCTGATGAATCTGATGGATGATGAAATTTGTCAAACTGATCAATTTGGTTGAATGAGTCAATTTAATAAATCCTTGAATCAGCTGTTTCACGTAGGTATATAATATTGTTACTGGAATTTGGTAAGATGGTTCAATATAAAAATCCTCTGATTTTGAAGTGCAGTGGAAAAGTCAGTTGCCAGCTCGTGAAAGAATATTGTTTTCTTTTTTCGAAAAGAATTCAGTAACATATGTTTTAAGTTCAACTGCTTTAAGTGTTACAATAAATGCATTTTTTAATAATGAAGCTGTTTGTTTAATATGAGGCATCTGCTTGGTAGATATTAAATCCTCTTTTGTAATTATAACACCGACTATAAGTTGCCAATGTTCATTATTACAATCAGAATGGCCTCACAGCATGGTCGAATGCCGCATAAAGGGCCCATGTTTCGGTTTTATGTTAAATTTGCAGAATTTTTAATGAGTCCAGTGATATTGAATGTCTTTCAGTATAGTAACTACGTATGCTATTGGGGGTACAAATTGAAAATGCGGGATTTTTTTCTATTTTTGAACGTTTATTCTGAAAAAATGGTAACAAATGAATTATTCAAAATATTGTCCATCGCTAGCCACAACTTTTTCCCATCTTTCTGGCAATTTACGGATACCGTCGCGAAAAAATTCGGCCGGCTTGGCTGCTATCCAGTCATCGACCCATTTTTGGGCTTCTTCGTAAGAATGGAAGCGCTGGTCAGCTAGGTCATGTGTCATCGATCGGAAAAGGTGGTAATCGGAAGGAGCAATATCTGGGCTATACGGCGGGTGGGGTAAGACTTCCCATTTCAGCGTTTGTAGGTATGTTTTGACCGGCGCTGCAACATGTGGCCGAGCGTTGTCATGTTGCAAAATTACTATGTCGTGTCTTTGCTCGTATTGTGGCCGTTTTTCTTTGAGTGCGCGGCTCAAACGCATCAATTGAGTTCGGTATAGTGCTCCTGTGATGGTTTCGTTCGATTTCAATAGCTCATAATACACCACACCCAGCTGGTCCCACCAAATACAGAGCATAAGCTTGGCGCCGTGAATATTTGGTTTGGCCGTCGATGATGATGCATGGCCGGGGTAACCATATGATTTTTTGCGCTTCGGGTTATCGTAATGGATCCACTTTTCATCACCAGTGACAATGCGATGCAAAAAACCCTTCCGTTTTTGCCGTTCGAGCAGCAGTTCGCATGCAAAAAAACGGCGCTCGACGTCTCTCGGCTTCAGCTCATACGGCACCCAATGTCCTTGCTTTTGGATCATTCCGAGGGCTTTTATACGATGGGAAATGGCTTGTTGTGTCACTCCCAATGAATCTGCGAGCTCTTGTTGAGTTTGACACGAGTCTTCATTGAGTATTGCCTCCAATTCAGCATTCTCAAACTTTTTCACTTGGCCCGGCCGCTCTTTGTCCTCAACGTCAAAATCACCACTTCTAAACCGCACAAACCATCTCTCGCACGTTGAAACCGATGGAACATGACTCGGATAAGCCTCGGAGACCAATCGATGTGCTTCAGCAGCACTTTTCTTCAAATTAAAGAAGTAAATTAAAACTTCCCGCAAATGCTGTTTTGTTGGCACGAAACTCGACATATTGAGAGCTCAAAAAAACTATGAATTAGACACTGCGACAAATTGACACATACTGAAAATTAAAGCTATAAGACGTAGCTTTGACATGAACATAGTCACAGTACTGCCTGATGCGTATAGCGTTAGTAACGCCATCTGTTATCAATCCCGCATTTTCAATTTGTACCCCCAATAATTTACGGATTAATGGATGAGTTCGAGGTTGATCGATAATCGGGACAAAGCCATGTTGTTGACCCAGCTTTGAGGTCCTTAAGAACCTCGTCCGTGATATCAGCACACTTTACATGGAAAACACGCACAAATTTCACATTTAGTTCCAGGGCGACTTTTGCAATGCCCTTGAGACATTTTTCACAACTTCCAACAATTTTGGCGCCAAAAACATAAAAATATATTAGATTGGCACAATAATGAAGATTTATAATAATTTATTATTAAATTTGAATGTTATGCTTTGTATTTTAGTGTATTAAAATTTTATTTTTATTTTGTTATTTTATATTTTTGTCGATGTAATCGTACAAATTTTATAAAGATTTACTTATAACGCTTTGACAACCATCGTTAGAAAATGAATGAATTAATGAAAAAGTTCGACTAAATATCGTCGAGTTTTTAAATCTAAAAGTATGAGATGATAAAACTCCTAGCGCAAAGTATTTTGATTTTTTGTTCTAAAAACTGGTTACTTCCAAATTCTGAAGTATATCATTACATAATTCAGGTACCGCTTTTATTAATGATACTCTATGGGTATTTATTTAGGTTTTCTAATATCTAAAAAAATGTCATAGGGCTTTGAAATTAATTCACATGGAAGGAATTGGTTTCGAAGAGAACATTTTCCTTACTCGAGAAAAGTTTCAACGACTCTGTTTTTTCCACAGGAGCGTTTACAAAAATTCCATTAGTCCTTCCACAATTCACTTTTCTATAGTCATAGGTTCTCTTTTTAGGAGTCCTAATCTTAAGCCTCCCAAAGTCTGTTGACTTTATTTAAAGCTCTCCTTGAAAGTACCTGACGCCCGCAGTTGTGCACTCCTCTGCCGTGAAATGCAGTTCTTCATTAATCTTCAAAAACTTAGAAATCCCGAAGAAACAAGTTTCTCGTAGTTAGAAAATGGATGAAACTTTCCAATTCCTAAATATGTTTAAAAGGTGAGACACATATCAAGAACCTCTCTTCGGTTTCTAGTAATACATGTGGACTCTTGCACAATAGAGAGAAAGAGAGAGTAAGTACAGACTGGCAAATTTTACGCACCCCTTTCATTGATGTCTGTGCTTCCTTAGATAGTCTGATATGCATTCGCCCTATAGGTCCAATTTACGCCGTATACCAGCCAAATTGACGCTTGAGTACGTGGTAAGGAAAAGCAATATTGCAACTCTGCGCTGTATAATTTAATAAGTCGGGCCCAATTTTTGGATAGGCAGACAACATCGAGCGTCTTGGCGAACGACCTAGCGATATCAATGACAGTTTCATACCGCTCGATTGCTACACAGGAAGATTTGGTTTGGAGGTGAAAGGTAGCAAAACCAATTTTTTAGCAACAAAATAATGCGATAGCGTTGCAAGCTTTAAATACCTAGGGTCAGTTATAACATCGCCGGACAACAAGTTTTCTACACCCAATCAAGATTATTGCGATCTAAATATCTATCGCAGTTATGCAAGCCTGCACTTTATAAAGCACCATAAGATCTGTGTTGGTTTACGGAAGCGAGAGCCTAACCCTGACCTCCAACGATTGTAGATTGTTATCAACCTTAGAAAGGAAGGTAATTCGTCCCATCTTTGGTTCATTTAAAATTATGCAAAACGAATATCGGATTCGTATGAACCCGGAGATAAAGCAAATTCACGGAGGCGACGTTGTAAGGACCCACAACAACGTATCAAGTGTTCTTGAAACAACCAGCTGGTATGTGCGTCGTAAAGTAAGACCCCGACTGCGCTAGCGTAACGACGTCGAACAAGTTCTACGCATATTAGGATGTCGAAACTGGAGGGCGAGAGCGATGGATCGAGAAGGATGGAGTACAGGTTGCAAGCTAGAGAAAAAGATCTTGCTATCACTACCAGGTCGGCGGCTGTTATATCACCGTCGTTAATTTAAGAAAATAGAAAATTATTTAAATTACATATCCCAAGAAAAACGGGATCTTTGCATTTTTCTTCCCAAGAATTCCAGGTTTGAATACACAATTGTATGCTATTCTGAGGAGCCCTCTGCTTCCAATATACACAGTTTGAGAAAGAGAACGGCTGAGCAGCTTTATTATGATGGATTTGTCATATCGATTGACGATGGATTCGATGCAGAATCTTCTCCTCTGATTTTGACTGTTGAGGAAGGGTACGGTATCTATGTGAGTATAGGGGGTCTTTCTAAGCTACTAAATACCCTAATTTGTGACACGGATCTCTATCTCAGGATCCTAAAGGACCTACAACCAGCCACAACACAACGTCGTACGTGCATTTAAAGAAAAGGGGGATTAGGGAGTTTTCACAACGGAGTGGTGAATGTTGATGTATAATGCTCTTAACCCAATCTTTTTCTCAATCTCTGCAAAGATCTGGATGCTATCAAACGGTAATAGCGGATGACGTGTAGACTGGCGCGAAGAATAACAAGCATCCAGGACAGGCCTCATACATCTTATGGGCTGAATGCAAAAAAATATCTCACTAAAATAATATATATATTCTCAATGTTTAGCCCTTGTAGAATTTTATAACTGAGGCAAATCTCGTCTACATTTCGTGCAGGTTATCACCATCAACATTATGCTAAGGTAATCAAAATCCATTTTTAGTTAATTATGTTACTTCATAATTAAAAAAGTTTATACTTATATTGCTCAGTTGTTTATTGCTATAGTAGTTAATAAATAGTTTTTATCAAGTACATTTATTATTAAATTAATTGATTTATATACTTACATTATAAAATTACACCTGTCAAGTAAGATTAAAATGTGTTAAAAAAACGTCAAATAAACATGCTTTGAACCCTATTCATTTGTAATGTATATTAACTGCCATCTATGGCTTAGCACATCGAACTATATTTTCGATAGTTATTTATGTAATCGAGATTTTTATGATTTCCGATGCTTGCTTGGATATATGTCTAAAATAATTGATCTTAGTAATTATGTAAATATCACATTCCTTATGTTTTTAAATGTCATGCTTGAATATAAAAATATTAAAATCAAATGAAAACAGAAAAAACTAAAATGTCAATTAAAGCAATTGCTCAAAAAAATATTTACTCAAAAGTAGACAGACAATTTTTACCTTACTAAACACATTTTACCTCACATATCATGATAAGGCCTGAGTTCAGAGCATTCTAAAACAACATTCACTTCTCCGTTGTATGATGTTCCCATAGTACCTAATCCTCTTCTTCTTTAGATTTAAAAGCATTTATTGGCCCATGCCACGGACTTTTCTGTCTCTAAATCAGCGCCTTTTCAGTGTTTCTCGCACTACCGAAGTTACAACCATAGTTCTTAAGGTTTGTCTTAATCGTCTCCAATTGTTTCGGCTGATTAAAAAAACGGCTTTCGAGTATTAAAAATAAGGCCCTCTGTGCAGAGATCTATGTAAGGGTAAAGATATTTAGTACCAAGGTCACACTGATTGGGCTTTGTTAAATAGCTCCCTTGGTCCGCCACCGCAAGACACCCTACTCACATATATACCATCCGCACAAGTTCCATATACGAAACGTGAACTGGAAGACGAGTAAACATTATTTTAGGGGCGATACACCGAAGATTATGGAATAAACTATAAAGGTTGACAGGCTACCTATAACAAAATTATTATCAGTGCCAATCAGCTTTAAAGTATGCAGTTTGTTTACTATGCTAGATCATAACAACGTAGAAATATTTAATTTATAAAATAATCTTGTATTTTAACATAAGAAGAACGTGCGCAATAAACTAAAAGCAATAACTGGCGCCAAGCAAGAAATTGCCAACAAATTCAATAAGTTATTTATTACGAGGTGTTTATATAGTAACTCGATAATTCTCAAATAATTTTAATCTTTGAGGTGAATTATTTTCCGCTGACCGTTAGAGTACAATGACTTCAGATACAAAATTTTATTTACTACTTCATTTTCTACATATTGGCATGTATACGCAGATGTAAAGGCTTCCCGTCGAGTTTTAAGCAAAACGAACTTGGCGTAATGGTCTAATATAATTAATATGTTAGAACTCCCGCTTTTGGACCTGGGGTGCGTACGTAATCGTTTCTAATTTTTTACTTTCACGCACTACTACTTCGTATATAGTCGTGCACCATGTCAAATTCGCACAATCAAAAATTATTCAAATCACTCAAATAAGATTTAAAGCTTTTTACTATTGATTTTGGAATGTCATCGAACTACATCGATTGACACTCATCAAAACGTATATAGCAATTACGGTTCTCATCTCTGATCTGTGCTGAATTAAAATGATACCGTCGAGTACCACAAAAAAAGATAAAAAACAAAAACAAATCGCGATTTTTTTTTGTGTTCCAGCATCTTTTGTGTGTATCTCTCTATATCTATCGTTCTTGTATATATCGAGAGCTCTTCTGTGTAACTTAATACGATTTGTTTGTTGTTTATAAAATTTCAATTTTTTTTTTGCTGTTGTTTTGTAATTCTTTCAAAGCTGGCATTGACCTTTGAAGGTCGACTTTGCAATTTCTCTCGTGTAATTCAAATTATTATCTAGTTCTTCGTTATTATAATGATGAGTAATCTTCCACATAATCACAGTAAATGGGTAAGCATAGCAAACAGGATTTTAAACTTTCGTTGTTGTTTTTGTTGTTGTTATTGTTGGTGCTCCTCGGCTTCTGATGCTTGCGTTGCTATTGGTGGTATACATAAAACTGTTGCTCGTTTTTTTGCTCTGCTGTTCTTTTGCTTGCTTGGTTCGCTTGCTTAATTGAAATATATTCAAATCGAATTAATATAGGTATGTAAGATGGCCTGGTAATAGAAAGATATATAGAAAAATAAAAACAACAGCACGAGGGAAGAAAACGAAATATCCAGAGGCATTGACATGCAATTATGATCGTTGTACTACGAGAATGGAGTTTATAAATAGAAGTTGTTGTGCATTTTTTATGCGGATAGCCGTCTCCAGTTTACGATAAAAATACATTTTATGTTTATTGTAGAATGCACTCGCCACTCTAGTTGGATACATGACATGGACTGCATTCCAGAATCACTCAAAAAAAATCGTGGGAATTCTGGTTTTCAATTAATTTTCGTTCTTTTTTTGGACATTTCCGGATTTAAACAAAAAAAATTCAATCTTTTGTACCTCTCAGGTATTTAATTTTTTTTTTGTTTTATTAATAAAGCAGATATCATGATGTGTTGAATTTAGTTAAGATAAAATACGGTCACTCGTGACATCACACAAGGCAGATTTGCGCCAATTATCTCGAATTACGTGTTTTTGTTATTCAAAGTTTGGTGTTTAACACTATCATTAAACCGTTCTTGGAAAGATACACACAACGATTTACGATCGTGCAGGGTTTATTGATTCTTTGTCCTTTGTTCGCAGAAGCGGTTTAATGATTGGGATTTTGGGGATAGGTTAGGAATTTGTGGTATACTGATATTCGGATGTTTTATACACTGGCAAGAGATTTTTTATTTACAGGAAATGGGTTGAAAGACTCGTTGATCTTCGTTGTTAGTAAAACGAACTTGAAAAAAATGTTCATGAAGAAATTAAAAATTATTTTTGAATGACATAATTAATTATATTAATAGCTGTAATACAGAGAATGTAGTGCATGTAACAGCAGATGAAAATGATAAGTATATACATTAAATGGCAAATATATACGACCTGTAAATGAAATTTGAACTGTAATTTTTGTTTTATATATCTGTACTAAGGTCACAAGATCTTGGACCAAAAACATTATTATGAGATTTATGACACAGATTTGTATACATTGTATGAATTGTATGTCGGCGGTACTCTAGATTTAAAAACAAATATTTTTTTATTTTATCCCAGTGTAGCATGTATAGTCTTATTACTGTGTTATGTTAAGTAGATAATCATTTTAGCTAAAAGTGGCAATTTATACAGTGTCATTTTAATTATTAGAATAAAAATCTAAAAATACAAATAAATCTGAGATTAGCGCTAACCGAAACAATCTGAGGAGAGTACCGTAGGAGGATAAAGTTGGATATCACACTATGATAAGGAAGACGAACAATAACAAATGCCAGAACAAAATTGGTTCGTGAACTTCAGAAAGTAACAAGAACGAGAGCAGTTTTGCGTATTAAGGTGACTGCGTGCTTGGACCTGAGATCAGTAGAACTCAGGTTGAACACAGTGGTCAAGGGCTGAGAAAGAGATTTGGTCCCGTTCGAACCGAAATCATAAAGATTATTTAAGCCTTGAGGGATATACAATCTTCTGGCCACATCGTTAAGCGGATTGAACTAGGAGAAAATTTAGGTTGGTCATACGGAGTTATCAATTTCGGCTTTGGGTAGGATACTTTTACTTTAGGAGAATAAGACGAAAGTTTGTAAGAAAAAATTTAGTGAGAGATCATATGATTCACTAGAGTTACTGATACACGGGTGGTCTACATATAATGTATAACATTGTGTTGTAATATTCAGTCACCATGGTCTGATTAGATCATAGATTTTTTTCATGAACGTATGGATCGTAAAATAGACATTACTTCTTGACGAAGGGCCTATTCCTACAGCCTGTTTACACATAACAATATAGGAAGGATAGGAAAGGTATTTGGGAGGGGGGCAGAACAACCCGGTTTCAGACACCTAGCGATCGTACGGCACAACACAATTATAATCTACTTCTAATCTACTAGAGGAGGGATAAAGGCTTAACAGGTTTAATGGATAACGATGGTATTGGTCTTCAACAATTACTTCTATAAATCAGCACCCTGAAAAAAACTATTATGTCACGTACATTTGAAAATTTCCTGAAATTTAATTCTAAATTAATGCTTCCCGGCTTCCTAAACAAAATTGATTGATTGAATCAGCCCGGTTACCGACACCTAGATAAAGTCGACAGTTAGTAACACAATGGCAACACAACTGTAATCTACACAATCAACAAGCAATATTTCGAAGAAATATAATTTCACGTATACATTTGTAGATTACCTAAATAATATAAAAATTTATTAATTTAATCCTCCTGCAATTCCACAATTTACAATAGAACTTTCTGAAGACATAATTATTTAAATTATACTAAAAATTACCCTAAATCCATTAGTATTTAACTCTTGAATTGACAACCACGAGAAAGTAAAAAAAACATAAAAAATTCACAGATTTATTAAAAATATGTGAGGCATCCCCCCAAATAATGAATAATAAATGAATGACGAAATTTTGAGATTCGGATATAATGAATGAAACCAGACCGTTTCCTAACCGATAACCGTCCATTTCAGTTTGTAGAGCAGGTATAGGATTCTAATAAACTAAGGTCAACTTGTATTGGGATTTAACGTGTCTTTTTGGTGATCAAACGACTCTACCATTCTGGCTGGAACTTGGCCATATCCCAAAAAATTATTGTCAAATCAGGTATGCAGAATTGGGCGTGGATTTAAAATTGGATTTAAGAGAAGTTCTGGAACTCGACCGTGCTATGTTCAAATCTGTTATGATGAGCTGAATCGGAATTCCAACATAAATCCTGGATGCGGTTTTGGATTTTCCTACAAAATAAATTTGAAAATAATCAGCCAAATAATTATCCAGTTTCTACATTCACCATAGCTGAACCAAACTTGGCATTAACCCGCTAATAGATGACTCAGTCAAATTCACATACTACTATAGTTTCCAGCTGAAAGATAATGCAGATAGTGTCTTGAATACAGCAAAAATCAGTCATGAACTCGAATTTAGGAGAATTTAAGATCGGATTACATCATTCGGGTGAAGGAGAAATTATTTCAGTTTATAGGAATTTAAAAATCGATAGGAGCGAGAGTATAAAGAGAGTTTAAAAATAATCAAGGCAATATCTGCATTATCTTTCGGCCAAATTCAACTTCCCGAAAACCAAAATTTGTTAGAATTCAAATTCAACCCCGTTCGTACCCAAGATCGAAAATGGTAATATCAATTTTTACAAAATTTCCAAAATTCACTTTGCACACCTATTACAAATTTTTTAAATCAAAGGTACCACCATTTCCATTTTAACACCACTTATAATTTCCATGGTAATGCAGATAGTGTCCTTGATATCCCTCGCTGAAAGATGACAATGCAGGTATCAATTTGGTTATCTCCGTTGAAAATATTTTAAAATTTCGATAGTGCAGATTGCATCGATAAAGAAGATTACTGTCAATATTCAAACCGAAAAGTGCCAGCAATACAGATCTAAAAATTACAAATGAGTCATCAATTTTCTAAATGACCATAACAAGCATCAATACAATAGCCATGAGATGCAGTCACGTTTAGCTGATGAATGGTTTGTATATCAAGATTTTGAAAGATGAACTTCTTTTTGACTGTACCAATTGGAAGAACCATGCCCCTAAGTAGAATTTAATTATGTGTTTGGATTAGGTTTTCTTCGGTTATATTTGTGAAATGTTCCATTTTCCGTTGGTCCGACGATAAAATTGTCCATCATTCGAGATTTTGCAAGATGGACACCAATCTGACTAGGCTGATGCAATAGTCCATGACCATAGGTAGATTTTGATTATAGGTTAGGGGTGGGTCTGATGGGGTTATAGGGGTGAAATCTTGATTTTCCCCATTTTTAATCGTTCGTCATTCGTGATTTTGACATACAGACACCAATTTGATTATGCCGATTCGATAGCTCATGGCCATAGGCAGATTCTGAGTATAGGTTACAGGTGAGTTTGATGGGGTTATAGCGGTGAATTCTTGATTTCCTCATTTTCATGGATAAAAACGTTCGTAATTCGGGATTTTGGCATATAGACACCAATCTGACTATGCCGATTTGATAGCCCATAAACAGACGTAGATTTTGATTATAGGTTAGGCGAGTCTGATGGGGTTATAGAGGTGAAATTTTTATGTTCCCCTTCTTCTGACGATAAAATCGTCTATCATTCGAGATTTTGCCAGAAGGACACTAATCTGACTATACCGATTCGATATCCCATGAGCATATAGATTTTGATTATAGGTTTGGGGTGATTCTAATGAGGTTAGAAGGCGGAAATTTTGATTTTTCCTATGTTTTATCGATAAAAACGTTTGATTTTCGAGATTTTGACAGATTACCCCTATAACCCCATAACACCCACCTAACCTTTACTAAGAATCTACATATATGGTAATGGGCTATTTAATCGGCATAGTCAGATTTGGTGTCTATATGTCAAAATTACGAATGACGAACGACACTTGATAATTTACAATCTTCTTTATCGACTACTTTCACCTGTATGAAGCAGATATGCCATTTCATCCCTATAACCTAAGCTATAATCAAAATTTACCTATGGTCACGGGCTATCGAATCGGCATAGTCAGATTGGTGTCCATCTGGCGAAATCTCGACTGATAAACGATTTTATTGCCAGAAGAAGGGAAAATCAAAATTTTGAAATTGATATGAAACAATAATTTAAAGTTCTGTAAATTGAAAATTTTAATTGTTGTTTGTGTTTTCGGCTGATTTTGTAGGTTAGTCACTTTCGGCTGGGATACTTCAATTTAATATATAATTTGTTTAACTTTCGGCTGAAGTAGTCAAGACACTATCTGCTTTATCGAATTTTTCACGTTCTTCACACGGCTAACTTTTACAAGGTATAATTTCCTGCTACTCACTTTTGCTTTTACTGTATATAAATACAGCGTACTATATAAATCGTAACTAGTCTGCAGTACCACAAAACTGTTATAAACCTACTTCTAATTGTACTACTTAACGCTAGATGTTGCTAAATTTTATAAATGCCATTATACTAAATCCTTGATTGACCAATTTACGCTAAATTAATGTATCGCCCAAGTAACCAATCCACCAAACTTCAATTGGAAGCTGTTTCATCTTGATATCCTCTATTATTTCTTTTTCTTGCAAGTGTGATGATCTCTTAATATTAACTTTAATTAAAAAGCGGAATATGCATTGGGTCCTTTTGCCACTATACTTTATAGTCGTTGGTGGACACCGATTTCATTGTCTTCATGGCAACCTTGCGTTGTTTCTGGTATTAGGCACACCATCAGCAGTATTGTGTGCCAACTTAATAAACTTTGTAAATGCAAATCAGATGAATATGGTGGCCATAATAACAAGAGCATTATGTATGGGCGAATTATCCTGTTACAAATCCACTGAAAAGGCCCTAATAGATCCTGAATTTCTGGAGAAATTGTTGTAGCAAAGCCTAATCAGAATTTCCAGTCATTTTATTAAAAACAAAAACCAATTTAATAGTCTTCTAATATGAAATTGCGAAGACGTCATAACTGCTTCTTTTCTGACATGGTGGCGAGTATAAAACTGTTTTAGGGAACACTTGAAATTAGTCGGTAAACTGTGGATTTATTAACACTAAGCACAGCTGTAGTTCTGATTTTATTAGTGAAAAGGGCTTCAAGAGTGTGGTGCTTCATCGGTGGTAGTATGGCCACGTTTAAATTCAACATACCACAATGATGGTTGATTTTCCTGGTGCAGAGTCCGAACAACACTTATCAAGCCACTGCTTTGCTTGAACGGTATTTTTTCCCATCAACTCTCGAAATTCGTTTATTCCACTATTTGAAGCATTTGAAGTTTGGTAGAATTTGAAAATTATATGGGTTTTAAATTTGTGGCACCATCTATGTGTCAGACCGGGAACTTTTCAGGTGATGTGGTGGTCAGTCAACCGTAAGCAAATTTAAATTAACAACTGGTGCATTTGCTTGGCACAATTACATCAACAATTCCATCGCTAACACGGCTTCTCCACCTGCTATCTGAATACTATTGCAATCTATTTTCGCTTTCTATCAAAATTTGCCAAGATGGAGTGTGGTGTGGTAAACTTGCCATATTTGACGTTAAGAAATCATGGAGCCTACTATGGAAATCGACCGCCGTGGATTTTTGAAATATATTGAAATAAACGAAACGTCAAAATTTGCATGCTATCTAGTTCTGTCAACATAGTATTCATAGCATATAAATATTATTGCGAGTCTCCAATTGCCCTTTGAAAATTTTCTACCAGAACTAGTTAGCAATAGCAGGTGGAGACTCTATGTAAAGCAAAAACTAAAGCAATTTAAAATTTTGCTTTAGCTGAAGATAATACAGATTTGCTTTAGCTGAATATCCACTAGATGTCAAAATATGTTTTCTTCATACATTATTATGAATAATATACAAATTTCTATAATTATAAAGTGTTTAATATAATTATATTTACAATACACAATATAATTGTTTTATAATATGAATGCACAAATATAATTTTATAAAATTATTCAAAAGAATTTTAAATAATTGTTGCAGCGCTAAATTTATGAAGCGCCAAATAATGCTAAAGCAAAAATGATTTATTTCTCAACAAAATGTGCCAAACATAAATTTATTAGCCTATAAATGACGATGAAGCAGATCTAATCCAATAGCCAGCCAAAAAATGTCTGTTGAAAATTGAATAGTCGATAATACAGATTGCGTCTTTTCGAGATTTATTTTATCAACCGAAATAAAGTCGTTATGATAGAACATTTGCTTCGCTTTCAAGATTTTACAAATTCATCATCAATCCCACTATGACAATTAGATGGATTTACGGAAATAGTATGATTGAGGGGTGCCTGTCTGAGGAGTTTAAGAGGGTGAAATTTTGAATTTTCCCATTTGCGTCGATAGTGTGGTCGTAATAAAACCTGCAAAATTTTTAAAGTGGGACCATGTAAGTATTGTACAATCGGAAAATTTTTAAATTCACACCCATAAAGTGCTGAGGCCCACATCGAGTGTTATTATTACATCTTTTATCGTCTGCATTATCGATTTATTGTCTGCATTATCGAACTGTTTCAAAATTGCATACATTTCAAAATTTTGATAAGGTTGGCTGTGTTCTTACTCGATATTTTGCCAAAGACAAATAACACCAGACCTTCTCAATTTATGTAACAGCTTCAACATAAACGAATGATACAGTTCTTCCCGGGGAAATCTAAAAAATTACAATAATTGAATTTTTGATGTAGCCTAAGATATCGGTATATGTTCTTTGAGCCAACGTTTATTGCAAATTAATTAAACTTCATGGGCTGGCAAGTGATGAATCGAAACATCAACACAGTATGAGATAAATGAAGAAGGCTAAGAAACGGACAGTAATTTAGCATTTACGTATTGGTATTGCCAATTAAAAAATGTATGTGATCAACAATGAATAATTTGCAGTGTCATTAAAATTTAGAGCAGACTGCAAATCAAGATCAAAACCTTTCACTTATGTTAAGATGTAAAAAAGCAACTTTCTGAGAAGTGTTCAAAAATTTCTATCACTGAATGATTCATAGAAACTGTGGATCATTTTAGTGCACATCACTGGCGCCAACTTATGTCGTAAATGTCGAGAACATATTATTTCGATCATAATTTGGGAGTAAACATAATTTACATGTTGTTGTTTATATTCGCAAAGTTTAAATTTTACAAAATGATACAAATCCAAAAATTAGAGCATCGCGGACACTTGACGACTTCAAACAATGCCGTAGGCTAAAAAAGAAATTGTAGAAATTAATTCGAACAACAAACCAACAAAAAAAATAAAAATTAATTTAAATATATACGAGAGTACGACAAACGAGTGGCTTAATATCAGAGAATCAAAATATTTTTTTAAAAGTCAGTGATGGAAAACGAAAGATACTCATACCTGATGATGTATGTACCATGTACTTATGTAGCACGGTTCGCGCTCTTGTACACCGCTTACGCGCAGGTACACTCGAATTACAATAAGACCAACCAAAAAAAAATAAAAATTAAACGAATTAAATTGTAAATTGTGTTACCGTTGCGTTATTTTGCTTCTTTTGGAATTCTTTTAATATTTTACTGCCTTAATTTAAATTTCGTTACACAGAATAAATGGTTTGTGTTGATGTTGAATATGTGTGTTATGTATCAAATGATATGACGATAATTGCTTCTTAACATTATTTTTTATTGTTACTGTTATTGGTATTGTTTGATAGAGAAGTGACTTAATTTAAATTTGATTTTTAAATGTGTCATACCTTTGAACATAAGTATTTGATTGTAATGCGCGATTTCCGGCATATTTTTTCGCAATACCGCGCATGCTGTGAAAATTAATTCGGACTTGGATAATATATATTTAACCCTTACAGTACACTCAAATGAACTGAGATTTTTGGTTGATAAAATATTAGTTTTAATAATAGACACACCCACTCATGTTAAGACATAAGATTTCCCACATCAATTATATAAATTTATGATTTCCTTTGTAATTGAAACTGTAAACTATTTTTAAAGTGTTATGAGCATGATGAAAAAGCATGATTAGCTATTCTAACATTCTTAAGATATCAATCTCATAGAGTTAGACAGATCTTAAGACTACTAAAATTTAGAAAATAAAAGTAAACAATTTTTTAAACACGCTTTATTGAAAGAATATATAACTGTGCGAGTACAATGAGCACCAAAAGGTCATAAAAACTTATCAAGGAGCTTATCGCTTGCAGTCAACTAAAATTTAATATGACAAATTCACAAATACGTACAGAGCCCCATAAGCCTGTGATTAGTTTGATGTACAATTTTTTTGACTGCACGCTATTAAGCCTCTTGAAAAATTAATTTTGATTTTTTACAGCTTACGCAGGCAATTTTCAATAAAATCGTGTTTCTAAACTAATTGTTTACTATTTTAATTTATTTATTTATTTTTTGTTGAATAATAGTTCATCATTTATCAGCAGAGCGATTTCAGTTCGTGTGACATTTAGTTTTCCGTATAATCTCTGTTATTTTTATTACGTTATGGTACGCAAATTGCTTCTGCTTTTGATATTCCCAATACATCTTGAATGATAAATCGTTAAATACACTGTGATCAGTTTAAGAAAAAGCAAATCATTTTTTATCGTTTTATAATTCGACCGCGACCCCTGAATTTAATGTTAATCCTTTCTGAAGATTTACAATAGCTTTTAATTGTGTTCGTTAGAATAGATGGGTTTTTAATGTGCATCATGTCGTTTAGAATTTTAATAAGCTGACCATTATGAAAGATGCTCTAGCATTTTATTCAAGGATGAATTGAAAGCAGAGGAGAAACTTACGCGAAAGAGGACGGTAACCTAAAATTTTATTACTGCTACTGGACAAACCTTAGGGTAAACATTGAACTGTAAAATTTCTTGAGCATGCTGCGATTTTATGCTCCAAATGTGATATGGGAACTATCAGAGGATTACAGTCAACACATTTATACAAATTTACGTACCTCGGTACTATAAAACATTATTTGCTGATAATATGACGAATCGTCGTAAAATAATTCGAATAATTTAAACAGACGAGTTGACCTTGTTTTTATTAAAACCACCCTAGGCAAACCCTGAAATCCTTTAACTTAAACATTAAAATTTTCGAAAGGGAGCTAAACTTTGGAAATTTGTGCTTTTCATAGAAATCTAATTTTCATAATTTGGAGGCGCCACATTCAATATGTCTTCAGTTAGTCATCAATCTATAATAATATTAAAGTTAGCCGAAAATAAAAAAAAATGTTAATGCAGGTAGTTGATCAATATTTTTATATATTTTTCAGCCGATATAATGAAATTAATTGATTAATTGGAGTTCATTTTGAGAATAAGTAGAAGTTTAAGATTATGTCACAAATAATCCGTTGTCACACAAAACAGTGTTGCCACCTTAACCTCGTGAATCTCTAAAAAACAGTTTTTATTTCAAATTTAAAATATTTTTAAACAGTCTAGTGTTACGCCTCGGTGGCAAAGTGGTCAGCATGCTTGCTCCAGCGACCGGAGGTCCCGGGTTCGATTCCCGGTGGTGACAAGGAAACAATTTCACGGCTGGTTTAGGATCAATGAATTAATCACTCATTATCCGAAATGAAATTATGATTATGAGACCTCGTTTGAGGCGGCCAAATCCCTTGATGGGATATAGTGCCAGAGAGAGAGAGAGAGAGAATAGTGTTACATTACCCATTTCAAAGCCATAATAAACGTATTACCCAACTGTGAAAAATTTTTGATGTTACTACGGGGCGTAATTTGACAAAATTTCGATAGTTCAAATTCTTGCAAATTCACTAAATGGTTCGGAGTGCGTTCATGAGAGTTACATTGTTACAATATTATTAACAATGACAGCTCAAAATCGTTCATGAAACTAAATTATAACAATGAACACTTGCGATTTTCGTTCACGAACTCTACATTGTTATAAACGTCATTTTGAACCCTACTCGAGACTGCCTCCACAAATGTCATTTTTAATGGTGTAGCGTAGGTATAATGATCGTACTATCAGCAACCATTATGTAGGTTTAAATAATTTAAAGAACAAAATTCGATTTTTAATATATTTATTTAAAAAAAATTTGTGTTTTATGGATACAGTGATTATTTTGATGCTCCATAATATGTTACTCTTTATGTTATCAAAAAATTAAGAAACCTACTTTTTATTGTTTTCATTTGTTTTGACACTAGAGACAATCTCATTGTTAACTACCACATCATTTCTGCAATGACAGTTGTTACAATATTGAACAATGTAAATCTCGTGAACGCACTCCCGGCGTCCTAAGTTAACCTAAATCCGCATTGCATGAGGAAGCCACGCGGGAATTTATTTCTCGAACATCCATGAACCTGGATTTTAAAATGTACAAATTTAATGCAGCTAACAAACTGTACTTGAAGAATCGCGCATTAGGTGCAAGAGCTTGGTAACGAGGAGCTAGGACAGTCCAAAAGTGCGCCCTGTCTTCTTTTAAAATAAATGTAAAACAATTGTGAAGAATTTCTGTTGAGGAGCTGTAATTTGACCAGATTTCGGTAGTTGAATTTCTTGCAAATTCAATTAATGGTCCAACGGTTTTCGTTTAAGTTTTCTGATTTCGATAGTTCAATCTCTCGCAAATTCATTGAATGGAACGGCGCGCTAGATTAACTAAAATTTGACAGGCCTAATACCAGATAACTGTACTCTAACTATGAAGAAATTCTGATGGGGCTACGAACACGTAATTTGTCAAAATTTCGATAGTATAGCCAATTTATTGAAAAAACTCTGATAGGGCACCGACGTGTAATTTGATCAGATTTCAGTATTGCAATTTATTGCAAATTCATTGAATCTAGGTTAACCTAAAACCGCATATTGATGCCACTATGATCATTGTATAGGTCTTAATGCCTGTTAACCGTAACCCGCAGTTAACTTTGGCCTTGTAACCCCATCAAAATTTATTTACAATTGAGCTAGAGTTAACAGGCAAGAAGGTCTATGATGTGGTCGTAGTGGCATTAATTCGGATTTTACCTAGAGCGTCGAACCATTCAATGAATTTGCAAGAAACTAATCTATTGAAATCTGGTCAAATTACATCCCCGTAGTCCCGGTCTATCCAGTCTAAATATTCTGATTTTGATATTGAAATATGTTTTCTTTTTTTTAAGTTTTTCTTTTAAAACGAATATATTTAATATGACTAAATTTGAAACTTTGAATTCCAGAATCATCTCAAATTTACAGGCGGGTAACGTTTCGGGTGAATTACATTGATCGACGTAAGCGGTTTTGTTTATTTTCGGTTTGTATAGCTAAGGCACGATCTGCATTATCGATACTATTTTATTCTTTAATAATGTCTAACTATAACTATTCGATGTAGTATGAATCTAGGGCAAATTTCGTACTATTGTTGTAGGATATTTGGGAAGATCTGAGAAGTTTTAGGCGGTCAAATTTGAATGTTCGCAATTTTTAATGATAAAATGGTTCATGGTTGCTCCAGCCGGTTATCAATCTAACTATCATTATTCGATGAAGTATTGATTTACACAAAATTCCCTGGCATAACTTGGGGTACATTAAGAATTTTAAGATGGTGGATAATGATTGGTCCGACAAGATCACAAATAAGTGGTTTGACGATCAGTGTCTTCAACTCGTCGAACATAAACGCTAATTACTTAAAAAATGGAAAACTCATAAGGCTACATATAAAAGTTACAGCTTGTTAATATTGTACTTGCAATAGTCCTTCCTCTCTCAGAAAATATTATCGATGACTAATCAGTATTTTGCACTTAAGGTGAACATAAGTTGGGAGTACAACATAACCATTCAACTATACATAGACTTTCAACAGGCATAATATAGCATACATCATAAACCCTTTAGGCCGCGTTTATAAGTTTAGGAATTCCAGGGAAAGTTATCTCTCTTTGTAAGCTAGAAAGATCTGAATCGCTATGTAGAATCGTAGTAGAAGAAACAGTATCTGACCCTTTGAATAAGATCTGATGTGCGACAGGGTGATGCACTCACGCTTCGGCACGCGAGACTACTTGATTTGAATCAACACATAGGAGCATCTCTAAAATCTCTGAGAAAATGTCTACAATTTTGTTAACCTGGAAGACATTAAATATGTCGGATCAATTATATTATCAACAAATGATATCCAGGCAGTCAAGGTCTCTCCAATCAAAATGTCTTTAGCAGGATGTAATCTTGCACTTTATAAAGCACTTAAAAGATCTGTGCTAATTTTCGGAAGTGAGAACTGGACCTTGACCATCAACGACTGCGACAACGATAAATTGCGAGAAATATCCCCTTGTTGACTGCGTTATTACTGGATTCATTAAATCCAACCGAATTAGATGGTAGCTGAGCAACGTTGATAGATAGATGGGGACATCAAGACATCTCAAACCATATGATAAAACAGTGCTGCATCAACAACCAGTCGACGTACGTCGTAAGGGAAGACCTACGTAAGACTACGCTAGCGTGGCGACATCAAATAAGATCTATGAGAAATAGGATGTCAAAACTAGAGAGAGCGAGCGATTAACCGAGACGGTTAGAAGATCACGGTATACCTGCGGCAAAATCCCTTCCTGGGATGTGAAAGCTAGAGGGAGTTAGTAAGAGAGTCATCAATCTAACTAAGACCATTTGATGAAGCATGGATTTACGCAAAGTTTCCTGTACTAAATGGGATTGGTTTGAGGAGTTTAAGGAGGTAGAATTTCGAATTTCCCATTTTATAATGATGAAATGGGTCGGGTTGAAGATTTTGCCAGTTGGTCATCAATCTTCATTGTTAGTTTGGAGGTAATCTTAGGAGTTTGCAGGGAAAGTGTAAGAGCACCCCATGCAAAAATTTCCATAAGCTCATACTACGACGAATATTCATAGAAGATTAATAACTATGGCGAAGTCTTGAACACGTGACTATTTGATATTAATAAATTGAGAAAATTCGAAATTCTATCCCTCAAACTCGTCACACATGGTTGGGGTGAACCATCCCAAGTATAACAAAGCGAAACTCAAAATTGAGCTATCGTCTTTTCCTTCGAATTATGACAAAAAAGTCGAAAGAAAGATTATGTATGTACACGTATTGCGTTTTTATTATTTAGCAGTGATGTGCAAGTGGAGATAAAAAAATGTATCATACTTTTTAATTTGTAATCACAAATTAATAAAAAATTAAAACATACATATTTTTTATTATTTGTTAAATTTGTAAATATTAAAATATATATATTTTTTTATTCGTATGGCCATCAATTCGCAAGTTTGAAAGGATATAAAATCAATCAATAAAAAATATTGTAATTAATTTGCTTTTCTATTTTAGATAATTTACATTCGTCAAACGTATCCAGGAGCATTATTGGAGTTGATTTTCAACACGCATCATTTGAATCAACCTAGCTTTAAGAGCGTTTCTTGTTAATTTAGTTATTATGAGTACTATTTCGGTTTATGTATACATTTAATAAAATATTTTTATGTAAATAAAATTTAAATTTAGTTTTATTAATAAAATATTTAGAAATCTCACATACATGCAACAAATTGCTCCAACCAATTTGATTTTAACACATATGAACACTGTTCTATTATATTGAGTTTCGAATTTTCGCGACAAGTTTCATACGACTTCTTAGAATAATTTAAAACGAAATCTAAGGAATATCTAAATCTAAGAAAAAAGCAAAAAAGTCGAAAGTAAAAATACTTGATAAAATCGATAATGCAGATAGTGCCTTCGCTTTCTCAGCCGAAAGTGTATAAATACGTCATCGTTGATTAACATTCTTCAGCCGATAGTCATCAGCCGAAAAATTTATTTCAGCAACACATCAACTGAAACCAATTTAAATGTATTATGCGAAGTTTTTTGTGAAACCTAATTCTATTTAAACTTGTGAAATACAAATGTTTAATACAATCAATCATAATTTGAAAAGCAATATTGTTAACCAAATGAACATAAAGTATGGTGGGGATGCCACTATGACCATTTGATAAATCATAATGTTGGTCAACTTCGGCCTAATTGTGGACAAATTCTGAAGGGGATACAGGGGTGTAATTTAGGAAAATTTCGCTAACTCAATATACCGAAAATGGATTGAATGGCCTGTCGTTCTATGTTAACATGCCGTGTCATTGGTGCCACCATATTCGTTTGATAGGCCACCATGTTGGTCAACTTTGGCCTAATTGTGGCCAAATTCTGATGGAGATACAGGGGTGTATTTTAGCAAAATTTCGCTGATTCAATCAGCGAAATCATCAATTTGTCTTCAATTAGGCCGAAGTTAACCAACATGGTTGCCTACCACATGACCATAGTGGCATCCCCACCATACTTTATGTTCATTTGAAGCAAGGTTAAATATATTGCTTTTCAAATTATTATTGATTGATTTAAACATTTGTATTTCACAAGTTTAAATAGAATTAGGTTTTACAACAAATTTCGCATAATACATTTAAATTGGTTTGCAGTGTTGATGTGTTGCTGAAATAAATTTTTCGGCTGATGACTTTCGGCTGAAGAATGTTGATCAACGATGACGTATTTATACACTTTCGACTGAGAAAGCGAAGATACTATCTGCATTATCGATTTTTTTTATCTTTCGGCTGGTCATGCTTCATCGAATATTCATAGTTTGTTTGATGACCAACTGACAAAATTTTGAACGCAGGACCATTTCATCTTTATAAAATGAGAAAATTTCAAAATTCTCCCTTACAACTCCTCAGACCAACCTAACTCTGCTAACAGGTTACCCCTGCTAATATTTTTAAGGTGTTTTACTGACAAACACAACTTCTAAGCTTAAATTTATGAGTTTCCGACTGCAATCAGTTTGCAATTACCTTTAGTTTTTTACATCGACGACGAGAATAACCTCTCTATAATTAACGGAAACATTACTTATTACCTGTGATTCTCCACGCGGTACCTTAATAACCGAAACCCAATAAACCGAGCAGCAACATTCATAAAAATAATAATGAAAAAAGAACAAACCTTCAAATAAAATTAAATAGGTTCGTACAAATCCCACCATACATATTACAAGTAATCAATCAGCAATCCAAAACTCCCTCCTAGCATCTCAACTTGTATCTGATGTCGTTATAGTCCCCAAGTATAGTACCAAAATTGATGTCCGCCTTTGTCGAAGAATTTCTTCCAGCATCCATATATGAGTGAATGCTCTTAAAATTAATATTACATAAAATAGTCAAAAATGAACGGCTCATGGGTAGAAAATCTCAGCTCATCCTACATCACAAATTACTTACGACCTATAGTATTCAACTTTAGGGTTATGCCAAGACCAATGCACAAATGATACAACGCTTCCAAATTCAAATGCTGGAAGGAATGACAACCTTTACAGGGACTTAAAAATGGAATACGTCATCGAGGAAATAGAGAAACAAGCAAGAAAACACGTACAGCAACTATGGCAGAAACCGCTGGAGCTTGGCAGTTCCAGTTAGAGTAAGAAACAATTGTAAAAGGGGTCGCCAATAGGTTATTCATTATCAAACGAGAACCGATTTAAGATAAATAAATTATTAGATAATCTCTGAATCAGTTGAATAAAAAAACATCAAGTAGGATAAAAGCCGTAAATTTGCTTCTAAGAGATGATCTTCTTTTAAATTATTAGTTCTACACGATATCTTTTCGGCATTAGTATCTCCAGCTCGCTGGTCTCATGGCATTTTAGTAAAAGAGTTTGTATCTGGACTGAATGGACGATTAAACTGTTCTAACTCTTCGCGAGGAAACCAAAAGTGCTTCAATCTTGGTCTTCGAACTAAAACCCTCGATCACTGCTTTATCAAATACACGTTCATTAGAATGAGTTTTTCTAGAAAAAAAAATAAAAAAATGCGCCAGGCGTCACTTTATATAAAACAAGATAAATATATATTCAACCAGACATTAAACCCAACAATCTGATCGTGTAACGCTAATCCCAATGAAAAAATTCGTCTTTTAATTTCTATAGTCAGTAAAGCTAGCATTATGGCAAGTATGGTTACTACAAAATTTATATCCCTCCTCCGGCTAGGATTCAATGGACCAATCAACCAACCCCTGGAAACCGGCTGGGATTCAATGAACCAATCAATCATTAATCTGAAACTAAAACGAATACTAGAAAAGGAATACACACCAGAAACAATACATACATCGACGATTGGCTATCATACAGGGATACGATTGGAAATCTAACGAAGATCATGGCACAATTTGAGAAAGAGAGGAAGCGGTAGAATGTTGAAACATTAAGCTTTATGGAGATTTAACTTTAATTTTAATGTAACAGCAAAGGAAAGAATGGAAATTAATAAGTAGCAGAATAATAACAGTAAGCTTAACAGGTCTAGGTCTTGATTAAATGCTCCATTAAAAAATTTTGGGTTCCACTTGATATTAAGTCTTTGTTTTGCGTTCTAAAGATCATTTTCGACCTATCGATTTAGGTTCTGTTCCCCTTAAAATGAAAAAGCCCAATGTGTAATTGCAACAGGTGCCTTGTTTTACTCCCATTTTATATTGCATATCATTTCATGATTTATGATCGCCCCTGGTACGCTGTTTTCTAATCAATTTTGAAATATATCATTTACTCAGATGATGTCAAGGTCATTCGTCTCGACGTTAGTTCCGCACAGCATTCCTTCTACACAAACATACATAAAATCATTAGCCTTCCCATGGGACGCGTAAGAACAAAAACAATTTGCTAAATAGCGTTAGATAACTAACTAATTTATTTGATTTATAGTAATCAAAATTTGTGGTGAAAAAATATTTGGTGTTCAAAATCACTTAAGCCGATTAAATATCGCGAACCGGCTGAATGTATTTATATATAATATGTAATGAACACATCATAATACATCAATTGTCAATAATCTCCTCTATAACCATAAATTACTTAATTCCAACTCTTGAGAAAACACAACGAAGAACAGAAATCGTAAAATTGTTTGAAGGAAACATTCATGACTGAATCGATTATGCGAAGATCGTTAAATCAGTAACGGAAGATCACAGCTAGAATCAAAATTTAAAAATTATTTATTTACAAAAACTTAAATACTTTGTATGCAAATTTAAATAATCGCAATCTCCCATCATTACTATATCATTATGTATTATTTATTAATCTATGTATTATATGATGCACAGAACTAACAACAACAATTTTAAAAAAGCGCGTGCACTACACTCGTACCTCGGTCGCTAATAAATGTTCATTCAAAAAATTTTATTCCAAGCCCGCAACAGATTTAAATTAATTAATTATGGTAATTAGCTATTCGTCGAACATCTCTGTGGAACTCGCGACTACACAAATACGCGATTATCTAAATTATAACGGCAAATTAAAATGTTTGAGAAAAAAAAAATTTGTTTTGATTAAATTATTTCTCGTATTATGTCTTACAAAAAAATTTAAATAAATTTTACAATTTGCATAAACATTTATAGTAGCGTTCTTTTTTTAATTAAGTGCTAATCCAAACAAACCATATATAAAACGTTTATAAATTTATTTCAGTACCTATGTGTGTGTATGTTCGCGATCGAATTAATTCGAATTTGTGAGAAAGTTCGCATTTATTGTAAATGTGCGCCAATTGCGATCATGATCGATCGTAAACTACAATTATTAGTTTTTCCCGCGATCAAAATGATCGATTACCACGCATAAATCACATATGTACGCGAGTACGATCACATTGTAAAATAATTATGATCAAATTTTTAATATAAAACTGTGCTGTTCAAGTGATATAGGATTGCGGGCCCTCTATCCCGATAATGTATTTTCTCATTATTTGGGCCACGCGTTTTGGCTTCAATTTTGTACTTTATTTTTTGTGTGATTTAAGTAATGCTGAGTTATTTATTGTGTCATCAGATTATTTAAATTTTTCGGCAAATAGATTTATAAGCTGCATAATTTGCTTATAAAGAAAGAATTCTAGATTATTTTCGCATAAAATCAATTTAAAACACCTACCTACTTTCTACTTATAAATTTGATTTCTGTATTTATTTCGGTTGAAATTAAGATCATCAGATCAAGTCAAACCAATGAAGTATCTTGCCCGAACTCATTTGCAAAATTATTGCTCGAAAAACATTCGTACAGAGTTTGTTTGGTAATATCAATGGGTTCGGTATCATTCTAAGTATGAGAACATAATTTCATCCCAGGAAAAATAAATAAATGCATCAGGCAATACTAAAGTTAAGTTGTCCGGAACTTGTAAACTAGTTATGATTGTAATCCTTTATCACTTTATCACTCTTGTTGAACTCGCTACAGGCTTATATGTAAATTGTTAGTTGCATTTGTTAGAGATTTAGTTTAATAGATTCTGTAAAACAATAGTTGCGAAACCAAACCAAGTACTAGTGCAATTGTTCGGCCCAATGTTTTTTCTTTATCCCCGATTTAGGAACATAGGGCGTCTAATAAACACGTATAGGAAGCTGTCTCGAAAACCACCGAAAACGTCTTTAAAAACATTGGTGTGTTCCTGCGCTAGAGATTTACCACACATGAAATTTTTTGTTCGACCTAATTATTCCGATTTACATATGTTGGCAAATATATAATGGTATATGGCATTTACATGTACAGACCATCAGTATTAAGCACAACGAATGCTCATTCTGGCGCGATAGGGCTAAGGGGCCTTCAGCTTCTTATACGTCTAATAGGTCGAACCACCTTACTCTATATTAGGGACTATGGCCACAAAATATATCAGAAACGACCGTTAGAAACCATTTTTATGACATACACCTAAAATAGTTTCCACGTTCGCCAATAGATAGCTCTAAATTTGAAAAAAATCATTTTGTAAACATTAAAAGTTTTTAGTAGTGTAAAAACAAATTCTCTCTCTTCGACTTCTGTCTGTCAACTTGTTCGCGATCATTTGTCAAACAATTTGTCTAAAAATTTAGCACGGGCACAGAATATACTATATTCTTTGGCACGGGTATCGAATACGCCCAGATCGAGTAAAAAATATTATCTCCATCGATTACGTGATCCGAATCTACCACACCGACAGTCCATCGTGGTTCAATTCAGCCGAGACAACCCAATTAATTGAATTTGTCATCTAAGGACAAGACACATTATACTCATTTCAACCGTACGCTTAACGAAACAATGGCGATTAAAGACAGGCAAAACGCTATTGGATTTGTTGATGATTAAATTTGTCGATGATCTTCGGTAATTCCTATTTATTGTGCATCGACCAAAATTGGCGGTAGTTATTGTGTTCAGAACAACACTTATACCGAATGTAATTTACCTGAAAATTTTAAAAATAAAACAACTGTTGATTAATGGAAATTTCCGGCTTTTTGTTAAAAATTTAATTTGCATAAATTCAGATTATTCTGGATTCTCAATCCGAGCCCCTCGAAATAGTTTACATATAAATGCTCCAAGAATTCCGTGACTGAATAAAGTTATGAAATCTTTTAGTGCATTACGCCGTCCTAGATTAATCGACAACCAATGTGGCCAAATACCGTAAAATGCAAGAACGTCTGAATGGCATTCAAATAGTGGTTTATACAAAAACATTTCGATAATCGTCTCATCCCTCAGTGTATCTTTGTACATTTAAATTTTTCAATGCCGACCCCCCAGTTAAGGACTAACTTTTTTGATGCCAAATATCCTCATAATACATTTAAATAATGTTTGTCGGATGGTTGCATGACTAAAAGGCAAAAATATAAATACGGCATTGAATCCTGAGAGTTACCTCTCATACAAATATTTGACCAGTTTGTAAACGCTATCGATCATTTCAATTTTGAAATCGAATTCCTGATACTAACGTTTTTGGATCTTTCACACTAACCGTATTATTCAAAAGTTCCATAGCTTCATTAATGGGGGGCTGGGCTACTTCAGTTTTCTTTCAATGTAGCTAATACGACCGATTTGAAAGCTCTTCCGGTATAGCTTCACTCAAGGTTTCCAAAATTTTCTCGTATAATTCTTTTTTGACGACTATCTAAAAAAACGTAATTCAATGCATAATTTGTAGGTTATGAATATGATACATACATACATACATCCATTCTTGGAGCACAAAAATTCCAACAGCGGAAAAATTAAATGTCAATCCAGATATTGGGAAGTTTTATCCATTAAATAGAATCTTACCATTTTAGTTTAATTCTTTACACACCTAATAGTTTAGATCTTTAGATATTTAGATGGTTTAGATTTTACGAATTACTGCAACACGGTTGGTGCAGCCAAAATCAAAGTGACTGATTAAATTGAGAGAGCCAATTGAGAAGAAATTTTAGATGTACACTGCGAAGATTTTATAATCGATATAAATTTTTTGAAACCTACTAGCGCTATCTATTATCTACCATTTAAACAATTGTACCACTCCTATTTTGATAATAATTCAAATAAAAATGGAGTTATGTCGCTTCTGTATATATTTTGTGCTATGGCTTTTACTATAGATATCAGTAGGTCCTTTGTTCGGTGCGTATCCTATGCATCTCCACGTTCTTGATGTTACGCTCAATTTTGTGGCCTTCCTTTTTTGCCGCAGAAGAACTTCGTTAATTATCTTGTAGGCCAGAAGCATCTTATCGGTCTGAAGCCCTTGTTTACAAATAGCCGTAGTGTTCTTGTAGTCTCTAGCGTGTGTTTCCATGTTTCAGCCATACAGGCATTCCAGATTTTATGAAGCATATTGGTTGTGTTTCTAGCTTTCTTGTTGCGTTGGCCTATGCCTTCTTCTCTGCATCTTTTCACTACAGTGCAGCCAAGGCTTACGAATTTTGTCAACATATTCAATGGCTTCATGGTTGATGTATATTGGTGTATCAATGTTCGTGCCTTTGGCTTTCTGATGTTAATTTCGAGATCGATTTCCATTAGTAAATCTGATAATTTTTGCATTTTCTGCTGCTTAGTCCGGAATATTAAGTCGACTTATTGAGTTCCATTGGCATATAATCGGCTTCAGTGACTTTCATTCGGTGTTTCAATATATATTTTGCACATCACATTCTGCAGTAGGAACTTTTTCACAGAGTGCCTTTTAAATTGCGCTTCTGTTGATTGAATTGGTATAGTGGTGAGCTATATATTAGTTTCATTGCTCAAGCTAGAGCTTCACCCTGGTCTAAACCCAGCTTGTTCATTCCTTATTATATGCTGGTTCACTGTAATTTGGTGATACTCGCTCAAGAATGATCTAGTACTTTCATTGTACTGTTGAGGAGGAAGGTTCTATAGAGCAGTTCTTGCGCATTGTCCATGTATTTCATATTTCTTCGATATTGTTACAGTTAAGCCCTCTTTTCATTTCTGTGGAATTCTACTAGTTTTCCATATTTTGTGCTGGTACTTCCTGCAGCTAACGATGACCGGCCATTGTTGCTGTTAAATTTTTGAATATCCGTTTTAAGTTCCCACTACATTAGTGGATGAGTGTTAACTGTTTCGTCATAGTTGCCAAAAGGAAGCTAACTACTTTCTTCACCATCTATGAAGTTGTTCTCGAAGAATTCTTTCGAAGAAAAGCTATTGCTTTTCTGTGGATAGGACGCGAACAGAGGTATATTTTATTGGTAACTCTTTTTACACATTGATGTAATATGCGTCTAACGCAGTAATGTCAACTTGCCTCAAATAAAATTGATGTCCTGAATAACAAGTTGCCTTATTATTCAGGACATCAATTCCAATTTCAAATTTCTTATTGACACTGTCGCTGATGTTTCGTATATTCCTTATATATTTTTTACAAATATTCAAAATTCTGTTTCGACCGATCAATCATTCGCAGTCAACGGCACTGCCGTGAAAGATTATGGTTCAAAATTTATAAATCTTGACCTTGGCCTTAGAATAGTGTTTCAATGGGAGTTTATCTTAGCAGATGTGTCAATTTCCATTTTGGGTGCCGATTTTCTCAAATTTTCCTGTCTTCTAGTTGATATTCAGAAAATTTGAATCATTCATCCATTAACCTCCGTTCCTGTTCCTGGGGATACTTTTGATTTCATCAACACCTGGCTAATCGTTTATTAATAAAACAGTTGTACCTATCGAAAATCACAATTTGTTAAAAAATTTCTAACAAAAATCTTAGCAGCTCGATCATTAAACATAACGTTACACATAGGCTAGAGACAACCGGTCTACCTATTTCAGAAAAGAGACGTCTAGCTCGCTCCAGACAAAATTCTCTGCATTCCATTAAGAAGAAAAATGGATATTGGAGACCACGCGGTGATAACCAAGCGCTAAATAGAGTGACAATTCCGGACAGATACCCAATACCGAATCTACATGGATTTTTCGTATCAAGACTTTCAGACTATAAAGCATCCCTACTACAACTGCCCGGAAATAAGTTACCAATTCTGACGACGCGAATTAAGAAGATCCCATAAATATTTCATTATTGTCAATTGATATCTTCTCTAATGAAATTGATGGATTGAATTTTTTTAACATTCTCCGAATGACCTCCGAATGTTTTAATAAGTTTAATAAATTACCTGACAATAATTACGCAAATTAACTTGAAATCATTACGCCATCGATCGATAGTCGCCATAGATCGCACAATATTCATCGATCAAGATACACAGATCAAAACTTATCAGGATTTCTAATTCTAGAGGATTATTTTAAATGATTGGGGGGGCTTAGTTTTACCATTTTTTATTGATCGCTGATACTTCAGATTATTGCATCTAATTATTGTAAGTAGGAAATAAAATATACATAATTAGTCTTAAAGATTAAAAGTGACCAATAAAAACGACTCAGAGCTAAATATAAAAACATAAAAACTCGTTCTCGTAAAAGAAGCTCCTAATAAATAGATATAGTTTAAGAATATTATTTTTATCATAAAAGATTAAATTTGAAGAATGAGGAAATTATCAATTTATTTATATTGTAAAATTGTGGTTAACACCTAACAAACTGTTTGACCCAATACCAATTTTGCCACCTACATCGTACAGCATACTACCATCACACCATCATCTTTGGCGACAGGGAAGCAATAATCGTATAAATTAAATGCCTTTCTAAAACGAAAATTGCAGACTCTTTTAACTGATAGAATTATCAATTTATCATCTAACCACAAATTAAAATGCCATAAAATATTTGCTACTAGCACTTTTTATTTTTATTACTCTATATATTTTCTAAATTATAATTGAGGTGATTTTAATTCCAGATACCTTTGTTTGTAATTAATCGAATAGCTGTAAGCCAGAATGCAATCAACAGCCGCTTAAAACTAGTGCGCGAGTTTAAATAGAATTTTTTTTTGTTTGTTTGGTATTAGGAAAACACTTTATCAAAAACTGCTGTCGTTACCCTTCATTAAGGATTAGTTTTCTTTCAATATCAATAAAATTAATTTAATTGTACAAAACATTTGTCTAATCCTTGATCTTCTATAAAAGATGTCAAAAACCACTCAAAGTTGCGATTACCAAGTAATTTCCGATATTCAATCACCGCGCACACACAATTGAATCTATTCTCAAAATGAATAGACAATTTCAAGGTTACTTTGCATGTCTTTGAACCTCATACTTTCGCTTCTTTCGCACATTTATTTTAAAAAGTGAAATTTTACACCGCTACATAAATCTAATCTCGATTAACACAATGTGACTTCTTCGACACGACGTTTCTTAATAAATTGTTCAAAAATTCTCAATTTGATCATTAAAACGAAAATAATTCACTGACCTGTCCACAATTAGCGTCCATTCAATATTTTTTCTGAAAAAAGTTCCGATTGTATGGCATCATACTAGCCATTTATCAAAAAACTACTGTTGTGACAGGTTTTACTAGAATATTTTGGATGCGGGCTCGAGTTGCCAAAATGTTTTGTAAGATAACACAACCAAAAAAAACTTTGTAAAGATTGTAATTTGTCTTGTATCTTCAAGAAACGAAAGACAAATATCAGTGACAGGTTGAATCAGCGTTGTTTAAATGTCATTGGGATTATTTCAGGGTGCTAACGAAAATTTCTATATTTAGCCGCGCGCACCTATTGTTCTTTAAACTTAACAAACACAATAATTAATTAGAAATATGGTTTGGTACCGTAATGTGCACGATCCGGATGAAATCGAATTAATTTAAGGCAATCCACAATAATTGCACTTGGACTATTTACAAAAAAATGATGCCATGATGCGCAACACCTGAACAATATTTAATACCGCGCGATTTCTCACGTCAAATATTAACATATTATATGTTTTAATATACCAATTGTCAATATTTTTTTATTCGGAAGACAATTCAATTGGAATGTAAACGATAACTTATTTTTTTTTATTTCTTATTTGATCTGAGAAGAATATATGACCTAGTGTTTGTGTTCACACGCAAAATTACACTTCCTCAATTGCGCGAAAAATAAGCAGCGTGCACGTATGGAGAAAATAGCCCTCATATAATGAATCAAAAAAAAATCGTTTGTTGTATTTTACGGATGGGTAATTTTATGATTAATTTGGCATATTATTTTGAGCAAAAAAGAGAAATGTTGTGGCCTCATTAATCAACAAATCATTGTGTAAATTACCTAAAATATATAGAATTAACAAATATGAAACAGACAATTAACAGCCAGGTAGATCTTAATCAGCACTCAGCATGCATATTGAAGTAAGATTTTATTGAGATACGATTAACCAATCAAATAAATGTTCAGGCATGAGATTAGTTGGCACCGATAACCATCTGCAACAATTGTTCCTTAAACAGGTATGTATTGTCGTGATGGTGATCGAAACCTGGAAAGGGGAGGAGTTCAATAAGTTTTAATAGAATTTGGATATTTTATTTTCATTAAATTACTTTGACTTAAATCGTGTGAATCTAATCATAGTGAGTCGATAATGCAGATTGCACCATTTTTTATATGTAAATATTTATCCGAAATAAAATCCGTGAATGTTGACAAATTTCATAAAACTTAATTCCAAGTTTGGATGAGTCCGAACGATTGAATAGATTTGTGACCTTGAAAATAATTAATATTGGATAACAAAGCATATCAATCTGACTATAAGTATCAGATACAGTAAACACCTATAGGCATACGTTAACAGCATGGGTACACAAATACAGAATCAAAAATTTTGAAGCAAATCTAGTGTGAAATTATGTCTAGGTCCATGTTAACGGTGAATAGCCCCGTCGAATCAGATCCGTTCATCATTTCAAATGAGTAATAGATTCACGTATTATCGAAAAATGTAATGTTTAAGAAACGTCAAAATAAAACGCGTATGAACTGTTGAGAGAACCAATCTAGCGCTTGCAATTTCAACTACCGGTTATTTAAATGTGACAACACTTACGTCATTCGAGTTATCACTGAAAATTAGTTTAATGTTTGACATTTACGAAATTGAACACTTTACGCTTGAACAAAATTGAGAAATATTGAAAACTTACTTTCAGAGTGGTAAGTTTTCTACCCAAACTGTAAGAAATTTACGTGGAGAATTCAGTAGAAATGAAATGCCTACAAGGCAATTTGTGGATCAATTTGTGAAGCGAGTTCATGAAACTGGATTGTATTTGTTATTGGATAAACCAATACGTGAATTTACAGCGCGTACAGTCGAGAAAATTGCAGCTGTTGCTTAGAATGTGTCTGAGCATCCATCAACATCCATTATTGGGCTGAACAAAAGTCATGCTCTACAAACAACCATCTATCGAACACCTTCACTAACTGATTGAAATTCAAGATGTATACACATATCAACTTGACGGCTAACGATATAAACGGAAAAAATGTTAACAGAGACAGGTCGCTAATCGATCGCCAGATGCAAAACACAACTATAATCAGGCGAAAAGAAAACTGTACAGCCTACTACAAAAAACAAGATGGATTATAAGCATAACTGTCTTAAGGAATTATGTCCCCATTCGGACACAAACTACTCCTTATGGAAGGTCACTAAATAACTTAAACGGCCTCAGCAATCAAACCCGCCAATTCGTATTTCTAACGGTGAATGGGGTAGAAGTGCATATATCTCTGAGTGCTGAAACTGATAACTAAAAAATGATCCCGAAGCCAGGCAAAGTCTCGTCATAGACAGTATAAACCTACTACCGCAATCATCACAAAGGATTCGAAAAAGCAATTAAAATATTAAACCGGAACAACTAGAAAGAATTTTCATAAAACTTCTGGTTCAAGTTATTCCGCAATTTTTCGAACCTGGGGGGCTATTATGAAATTTTTTTCGATTTCGTAAAATACGAAATCGTAAATTCGATCCGCCGCGAATATTCCGAGTACGAAACTTTTTTTTGGTCGTAATATTTAAGACCATGTATGCTATTTTGTGTTGGTTTTAGTTAAATAATAAAATTTAAAAAAATTATTTGTAATAAATTAAATTAGTCAATTATTATAAAATAATTTCTTAACTTACATTTTAAAAAGCAATTAAAGTATTTTATTGTAATAAAAAAATAATAAGTAAACATTATTATTTTCGTAAATATGTACGATATTCGTCATCTATAGAGCAGTCGAATTTTGACATTTGATTTTCGTAAAATTCGTTTTCGATTTTTTTTTTGGTTCATAATAGGGCGGATTTACGATTTTCGAATTTTACGAAAGCAAAAAATTTCATAATACGAATTTTCGCGGCGGATCGAATTTTACGAAATCGAAAATATTTCATAATAGGCCGCCTGGATTATTGTTCACCTGTTGATTGATTTCTGGTCATTTAAGTTTTTTGGATGCGCACCAAAATTTTCTAGAAATTGTAGTAAATTTTGGTATTTGGTGACCCCGAGAGGGAGATTATTCAACTTTAGCTGTACTCTCTCTTGCAGAGCTGATCTGTTATCTGACCAACATCTTTTAATGGGAGCACAATATTTATTTTTCTATTACATTATCCTAAATAAATTAGTGGGCTACTAGAATTGGATTGATCCTCCTATTCACTTCCTTCCTATTTTTTAGAGATTATTTTGTCAGAGATTACTCTCTAGATGTTGTCCATCTTTACATAATTTACACCAATTTAGTTAACTATAATTAACAATTTCCTTACCTTTAATTGTTGTAGTCTAGACCAGAGCATTAAAAAGTAGTTTTTTGTTTTAACATTCCGTTCTTACATACTCATCTTTTTCCTAGTACTACTAATGACACGCTCATGCATATTATTATTTTTTATGCATTTTAGTTGCTCGCGATTATGCATATTATTTATAAAGATAACAACACTACTTCCCTTATCCGTGTTTTGGAAGTGAGTAACGCTTAGCGTGACAAGTCTCCACCAAGAATAACGTTCAATAAATAATTGAACCTCAGGAACGGTTTTCCAGATGAGACACTTCAAATATTCCAGTGTAAAGGAACATTCGCAATTATTTTTAATATTGCAAAAGACCGCCGGATTATTTAAATCAATATTTCCATAAACACCAATCAACGTTGCTTTCAACAATACAGCGCGATTATTGTCATTTTTTCCATCGTATATTTCTTTAACACAATTTTCCTAGATTTAGCTGGAAATTAATCGATAACCTAATTTAATATTTCATTCTGCACATTTTCAGGTAAACAAAACCACTGATGGGACCGTAATATTGTTCTATGTGCATCGCAAATATGTGACCGACATAAAACCAATATTTTCTTTACTAAATCCCAAAGCGCCAACAAACCACTCATGAAGTAAGTAACAATAGTACAAAATGTTACCTATACGTCAGCAAGAGCAAAATATAACTGAAAATCTAGGTTTGTGCATCATAAAAGTTCTAAACCAATAAACTATTTAACTTAATCTACTTACATTGCCTGTGAATTAACTAAAGTGTATGGATGAATATTTAGTATCGCGGTATGTGACTAGAATTTGATTTTGAAATCGCGATGCGATGATTGACGCATTTACTTATAAAATTTGGCCAATTTTTATTTTTTTTTTAAACTTTCTTCATTTAACAGCAATAAGTTATTCAAATTTATCGAAAATGTGCCTTAATTTGTGTGGTGTTGAGTTATGTATGAATTTATTAAAAAATATTCGGGTGCGCGATTGCATTTTCAAGTTCATAAAAATATGATTTTATCTTAAATAAAAAACAAAATTATTCGAAGCATGCAGGCATCATAATTCATTGTTAGAAAAAAATATTTAGCTTTTTTAGCTGGTAGGAAATAAAGAATTTTACTTACACCATATACTAATCGAACCACCTCCTAATTAGCCAATACCACCAAGTCAAACAAGTATTTTTTTAATAAAAATTGAATTTTAATAATTTTAAAAAGACTTTTAAAAAATAAATGTACATATAGAATTTAATAAAAAAAGAAAAAAAATTGTTAACGGTTGGAAAAATATGTATTTTTCATCATTTTATATAAGAAATTTCGTCATCGCACTCCTTCTTTCACTTTTAAGTACTAACTAAAAAACTTAGTAATAATTTGTAAGCCTTTGATTATAATGATGGGAATTTTTCAAGACCGGCCCATTTTATAAAGTCAGACATTTCACGAACGGGCATGTCACGCGATAATGCTTTCACTCGTAAATTACGATCGGTCGTCAAAAGAACAACTTTGCGAAATACTTGGCGTACCTCTCCCGTGTCTATTTGAGCAGCATCAAATTAAAAAATAAAATATTAATTAGTATTTTCTAGCTGAATAATAATCAGCGCGCACTAATTACAAACCTGATAATTTGTCATTTTCTGTTTTACATAAATTAAGCGCGGTCGCTAATATTTTATCGTCATTCGACATTGGCTCAGTTGGATCGTCCTCAACCGTAAAAGTCGCTGTACTTAAAATAGAACCTCGTGATGTCACGCATCTAGAGATTAAATCAGTAGAAAAACTTAATATTTTGCCTGCATTATCGACTATTATAAACTTACTTTATGGTAGTATTCTTAGATTTTAAAAATATAAGCGCCTGCTTCGATATGCTAGCCACTTTAGTCGCATGCTGAAGTTCACTCTCCTCTGCCGCATTTTTATGCGTCGGCGAATGGCTAAGTAAATCAATCGCTTGTCCCGATTGCTGAGTAAAAGGTTTTGTCTTTGACACGTTACGACCACCACGTGATAATCCTTCCAATTCATTTAAAACTGTAAACAATTAAAAATCGCAAATAAAAAAAAAATGTTTTGTTGCTATCTAAACTCTAATCATGATGTGATGCGTATGCAAGTCAACAAAATCAATTTCTGTTGAAATGCCAATTTCGACAACATGTTATAAAAATGATAGGCGACTAAAACTACCTATGGAGAGTTCAAATACTATTCTTAGAACATGGCTGAGAACATATAAAAAAATAAATAAAAAATTGCAACCAATCGACATGTACCCCGGATTTAATAAGCAAATCACGTTTTACCAACAAATAATTGTTGTTAACGAAAGTTATGAAATAAAACAAAAAAAAAATTAAATTAAATTGATGATGATGTATCGACGACTAATTGATGCACGTTAATTACATATTGATAAATCTCATACTAGAAATCATAATGCATTCAACTCTAGACACTTACCTACTAGGGGCACCATCAATTGATATGTTGGATATGCTTGTGCAATTGTTTCGATTGAGCTCAGGCAATCGACAAAACAATTTGTGTCTGGAATTAAATATTTTGGTCGTACCTCAATGTGTAAACCTATTGTACTGTCCCGTAAAATTTTCTGAAATGAAAAGAAGGAATAATAAATTAGGTAAATATTTATTTATACTTTGGGTAATAAAAGGACCTTTCGTGACGTCAAATTATCATCAAGTTATTTCATTGAAATTGCAGATGCTAAAATTTTTCAGAAATTTACCACAACAAATAAGCATACTGAGGAACAGGGAAGAGGGGCGTAAGCCTCAATTAAATTATTTATAATAAATGGTATTAAGTACAAAAGAACAAGAAAACAACAGAGCAATTGACTAAGCCGGCAACTGTTGACTTTTTCGCTAATTCACACCTCGTTTGTCTTTCCTTTCTCCGTCATATTTGGAAGCTGAAAAAATAACCATATGCCATGATAAAATGTGAAATTGAAAGTGGTTTTGCCTTTATTAAATCTATGGAACAAAATACAACGTGTAATAAAAAGTTAACTTACTGAACAAAGTAAAATACAAGCTTTATTATCAAAGCAATTCATCGAAAACGGCAATTCATCGAAAACACATTTAACAGAAAACGGCGATGGTCATTCACAATAAATTGAATTGTCGCTTTCCGCGGTGTCGTTTTCGGGGAACTGATATTTTTGGTCAATTGTTGTCGACGACACAGTAAAATAAAACAAAATGCCAACATTTACAAAAGCTAAAAGGTCCAACTCTAGGCAAAGATAGATTATAAAAATACTAAGGGACACTGCATCTAGATGTACAAAGTGTTTAAATAAATCCACGAACAAAATACGCTATAGTCGCGAGTGCAAACCAAAAATCGTTTATTCAACCAGTTCTTGTGTTCGTAAAGTCAAAATAGTGTGTAGTTTCTATAGTTGATGAGCAATAGATAATTATTTGTAACATTTTTTTATTAACACATTACAGTCCGCACGAATTTTCATTTTGTGTTGTATGAAGTTCGGTGAATTACGCAAAAAATGGCAACCAAACGCTTTATTCGTAAAATCGATATAATTCTTAAACCAGCGAATCAAATAGAACGGAATTTCATAGGTCCGTTCCAAATAAAAAAATTAAGGCCATTTTGGAGATGTAGATTTTAGTTTAAATTTTATTTTCGAGAGAGCAAAATAAAACAATTCAAAAAAATTTTGTGTTTAAATATAAAATAAGGTTTTAAATTAGCAATAAAAAATCTATTACGACTTATTTTGAAGCGTGAAGCAGTGCTTCAAAAAAGCACAGTGTGGAATGGGCTATAGACGCCTTCAAGTTGATCTTCTCTGTCTCTCTGTCTATATACATAAACAAAACAGCGGTTTGTCATCTGTCAATCATTTATTTTTGTTTGTATTAATTTTGGTCCAACATACACGTTTGTGCATACAAATTAAACCGTTTTCACTCAAAAATAACACTATAACTATAATAATAATAAAACAATTAATATGTTATCAAAAACAAATAATTTATATGTTATCAAATTATAATGCTTTTTTCAAAAAGAAATGTGACTTAACTAAGATCCGTTAAAATCCGGAACACAATCAACCTGTCATGTTTTACGTGCACATTTGTGTACGGACTTAAATTTAAGAAAAAAAATGTGGTTGGCCGGAAAAGGGATATAGCATCATATCTTGCTGTAACCAAAAAAATTAGCTCGTTTTTTTTTTCTTAAACTTAAGTCCACCAAACACAAATGTGTATGTAAAAAATGACAGGTTGTAATGTCTTCCGGATTTTAACGGATCGTAGTAAAATCGGAATTCTTTTTGAAAAAAAACATTATAATTTGATAACATATAAATTATTTGTTTTTGATAACATATTGTTTTATTATTATTATAGTAGTGTTTTTTCGGACGAAAATGGTTTAATTGGTATGCACAAATGTGTATGTTGGTCCAAAATACATACAAAAACAAATTATTGACATGATTCTCTATCGTCACCCACACAATTGTGATGGCAGGCCGGAAAAGGGATATTTTTTTTGTCTTCATAATACAAAAAACGAAACACGAGTGAATGGACCGTAATGTGTTAATTTAAATTGAGGAAAGATGGTAAAACATTTAACACCACTTATATACTTCTACTTGGAACCTCGAGGGTTTTTGGAGTCGCATGCATTTTAAATATTTATCTTTGATTAAATTTTTCACTAACTAGCAGCTAAGTCATCCGCAAATCGATTACTAAATATAATTGGAGGAGTAAATTATTTAAAAGCTGTAAATACAACCGTCGAGTAGAATGAAGCTTATAGTAGAATTTTGCTTATTTCAGGTAGATCGTTCTAAAATAGGAAAAGTCGTTTTTTTTTATTTCGCATTCATTGCCTTGCAGATTTATAGTTAAATTTGTCAGCAACTGTAAATTTAATAATTTATAATTTGAGAAATCTATTTGAGAAAAGTAAAACACTTACGTCCGTACTACGGACTCCTATCAGATTCAATATTTACAAATTAATGTTTTGCTCATCATTTGAAATCTCACTTGCTATCAGAGGCCATTTTCTCCAGGAACTTAAGGATAAAATGGAAAAAATTTAAATAATTTACTAAAATTTCGCAAATCGAAACGGTTACTTTTGAAAATGAAAAGCTATATATTATTAGGCTGTTCAATCTAGTTGGCATTGTAGACACATCGAATAAAATACACAATGGCCCGTTCCACACTTGTATTCTTCATGAAACACATCGACAACACTTCGTGGTTACACTAGCAATCGCCAACTTTTGTTACGTTTCTATGTACGTATATGTAGCAAAAAAACAAATTAAAATTAAAAATATTCGTTTTTACGTACGTAAATCGTTTTATATCCCTTTTTCAACAAAAAAAAAAAAGACTCAAACCACACAAATGTGTGAGTAAAAAATCAAAGTATGTAATGGCGTTTATGATAAAAAAAATTTGGCTCGATTTGAAGTACAACCAACACAATTGTGTGTATAGATATAGTGTTTTTTGGACGTAAATATGTTTGAGTTGAAAGGAATGCACAAATCTGTAAGTTTTTAACGTGGTACTTTTGCCGTAACCAACAATTGTGTTACCGGGCAGCAAAAGGGATATTGGTTTTGTTTTTATTATCTTTGTGGTACAAATACAAGTGTGGAAGGGGCCAATAGCTGCATTTTCTAAAAACCAATCGGGTTGAGTTCGCGATAGCCTTTTTTTAAATTTGTCCAATTTAAAATTAAAAATTTGATATTTTTTAATGAAATCAGTTAAATTTAACAATAATCTAAGTATAACAAAAAAAATCCATCATGTAATTTGTATAGTTTCCTTGTAATATCGAACTTCTGTATAGTTCTGAACTGATCCGCTATTATACAGAACTATGGAGAACAACGATATTACAAGAAAACTATACAAGTTTTATGATGGATTTGTACTTAGATTATTGTTTAATCTAAGATTCTTAATTTAAAAAATATCAAATTTTTAATTTTTAAATTGGAGAAATTTGAAAAGGTCTATCGCGAACTCAACCCGATTGCTTTTCAGAAAAACGCAGCAATGAAAATAATTGATTTCTGAATCCAAAATTGGTAAATCACAAAAATTTACTGTTGAACCAAATAACATCTGTCTTCTTACAAGGTTAGGACTTCGTCGCAAATTTTTGTAAATTAGGTAGGATGTGTATACATATATCTTATCTGTAAGGCACTTGACCAGGTTATCATTTGCCAAACACCTAGAAAAATTAAATGTATATCCATGGAGCGATTTGAAGAAAGGCAAAAGTTCCCAATCAATTCATAATAATGAAAAAATTGTTAATTTTTTTGATTTCTCTAATAATCTGTCACATAGAACCGAATCAATCACATAACAGGTACCTAGAAATTTCAGTACACAAAAAAATTAATAATTTGGTTCCACGATTGGAACTCGTGAACCGAACTTTAGATGACTGAAAAAGTTTATTTTTTTCATAAATTTCAGTAACTATGTTAGGTCGGCAATAGATAATTATCACTACTGGGTTTGTAGACACTCTATGACGAACAAAATTGGGAAAGTTTTTTGTGGATCTAATAATTTATTATTTATAATTGTAATTTTAATTTATTTATATAATAACATAAGAATTATGTATATAATAACAAAGTAGCACGAACTGATTAACATACTCGCTCCCGAACTCAAAACCAATCAAATTTCGTGAAATGCTGTATGCCCCGCCTACTCGAGTTGAAATACTTTTAACTTTGTTTAGGTTTTAATACATTCAGTACGATACCATGGTATTTTTTCCGAACTAACTCCCGATGTCATGTACGCAGTCTTAAAATCATGAAAACAATGACCATGATAAACAAGCTCAACAAAAAGATAGCTTGCAAATTATTGCTTCTCTCTGAAGGCAACACATTTGTTTATAATTTATATTTGGTCGCCGTTTGATTTTCTTTAATGTTGGCGTGTACCAACCATTAATCCAAGCGAAATCCTAATCACCGTTGATACGTTACTTTTCAATATAAGGTTCTATTTCGGAACAATCCACCCACCGATCGATTTTAAGGGATAAATTTGCTCAGATTTATATCGATGCTTTAATTAAAACCTTACAATGTTCGCTCTAATAAGATTTACGTTAAAATCCGTAAAGTTCTCTATAATAGTTGAAGAATTGCGCCCGCAGATGTTCTTGTTGAGATGCCTATTTTTTATTATTATTCTCTCGAAGAATTAATTTCTCTCGAAAAATATAAAATTTTTTAAATTTTCGCTTTATTTTATTTTTATTATTCTATTGCTTTTATTTTAAGCGCCAAACCAAATTTAAAATGTTGTAATGTTTCACGGTTCATAAACTTCCATTCACATAAATTCTGTGTCTAATTCATAAAATTAGTTTTAATAGTTTATTTGTAGATTCATCAGTCAAGGCCGGCATTATTTTGGTCATCGAACCGGAATTCGCACCTACGAGTGAGTATGACTGTAGATAGAGATGGTAAAGTATATTGAAGAAATATTGCAGTTAAAATACCAGGGAAGAAAAAAAATGTTGGATTGGAACCGAGATAACAAAAGTGAAGATGAATGTAACGAAACGATATGGTATACAGATGAAGATTGTCAAACGATTTTTAAAAGATCACATTCGCCAGCCCTTTGACTTGTACATCTCAGAGGTTCCTCAGATAGTGAATAATGGACTACAAAAATTGTAATCTTGATAACATCTAAGAGCCACCTCTTCTAAAAATATTTATCACTGTTTCTTCCAGAAATGTTTGAATTCTGGAATTTGCATAAGTACGGTCTAGATTTCCATTCTTTAGTGGTCACCTAAAGTTTTACAATATTGAAAAAATATGTACTCCAATTTTTGATATAAATTAGATTTTTGGGAATGTTAAAATGACGAAACCCCCTTCATCTTGTGTTTTAAACATATTTTAACATGGCATTTATTTAAAAGTAATACGTATATTCTATCTAAATTTTATTTAATATGACAAAAAAATGGTTTACGCACGTTTAAAGAGACGAACCCTCAAATTTTTAGGGACCAATATAGTCTTCAAAATTCAGTTTATTTTATCGAACTATCAAAAAACTATACTGTGAACCAATGAGTTAAAAGAACATAACAAACGATCAAACCAGGACTATTGGAACATCTTTGATGATACGAACCTGTTTGTGCGTTTTAAAATAAAATTTACAAGAAAATTTTTGCAAGCTATCAAATTTTCTTTATGTGTCTGATATATAATAAATTTGTGTCGATTGAGGTCTACTATAAGCAACAAAACCTTGCTTTCTTTAGCATTTATATTTTTCGTCAAATTGTTTGTTTGTGCCAAAGTACTAGTTAACCTGTAAGTTAACAGATGATCCTTCACTAATGATTTGCAACACGATTTATATAAAATTGTAGACCAGAACAGGATTGATTACGTGGTTATTACTGGACTTCTTAAAATTTCTTTCATCAAAATATATGAATACTGCGGCGATTTGAACGAATCAATTGCAAATATGTAACATGACATATTGAGTTGATGAAAACTTTGCAAATTAATGGAAAATACGCCACTAAGATCTAGATACCAAAGTACACTTCCTTAAAATTATCTACACGTACGATCTGGATTTTTTGCATGCACAAAAATTTCTACTGACCCCGTAAATTACATAAAATTATCGCTACATAATCGAACACTACAATGTACAAGGCACATTAATATTGCATAAGCGCGCAACTACTAAAAAATTTTTTTTGGAACTAAAAATAGCGAGAAAATTTGCATTATCTCTGTGAAACCTACACATAATATAACGTCTTCGCGGACGCTCGGTTAGGTTAACCCAAATGTTGTTAAAATAAAACATTTTTTTTTCTTAGATTTTGAATTCAGTATAGTAGGAATGTTTAAGAAAATATAAAATAAAAAAAAAAAATTATTTTGTAACGGGAGGATAAAATTTTTAATTCCCATAAAAATGTTAAAACTACCGTGTGTGCTGAACACAAACTGTGGTAGTCATTCACGTCACGTACCACATACATTTTTTACGTGGTTCTGCACTTTAATGAGAATGCAATAATATAATGTGATATCTGCTATACGAACATGATATTATGATATGATGGAGAAAATTAAAATAAATAAATTTTACTGATAAATTAATAAATTTGTGTAAATGGTTGGATATTAATTATTAGTGTGAATAAAATCATAATAGTTTTTATGTAAATTGTTGATTGTATTCGGTGTGGGAAAACTAATTTATATACACGCTTTAACATACTTGTGATTCAAAAAATTAGTTTAGAATGTTTATTTTATTTCATTTTATGGTGATTTTATCGCGCTTTAGTTTTTTATTTTTTGGCTGGAGTACAACAATATCGGAAGAACGCGGTCGTAATAAATCACACGTTCGACATGATTTACGGGGTTGAGTATGTGCAAATATGTGGGTACATAAATTAGTGAAAATAGGAAGCAGATATTTATCCTATATAAAAACACTACTTTTAAAACATAAGGAATACCCTATATTATGCGATGAAGAACTTAGATTAATGCTTAAGCAGAATAATTTAAATTAGCGGTAATAGTTACGTTATGTGTTGAGATACAGATCACAAAATTACAATGTTGTATGTTCATCGTGATTTGTGTATAAATTTCCGTCTTTAAGACCACTATACCTAGTTTGAATTTAAAGTTACATTATTATCATCTGATAAAGAAAATGAAGACAACAGGAATTAATTCAATATAATTGGCGCCCAGCGTGGGGTATACACCTTTCAAATTCAGATTAATAATTAGGTAATTGCATCGGGCATAAATTATTTGAGGCCCTGGAAGCTTACTGTAACTGTGAAAAATATCTCCAATCATTTTATTTTATGGTTGTGAAAAGGAGGCAAATTCTTTGGGAAATTCTTTGAGTTGGTAAAGTGAAGGAGAACTGCCTTCAAGCTGCTTTTAGAGGAATCGATAAACAATCGGCAATCTTCGGGATTATATGCATTGTGGATACCAATCCTCGGATATCAGTGCAAAAAGCCAGTGAATTATTCTCAATTGATTTGAAAAAAATCGTAAAATGACGATGACGATTTATTGCTCCATATTTCCGAACATTTGGAGCCAAAATGTTTACTTGTTTTAAATCCTTTGACAAAAGAATGGCTTGCCGCTACGATAGTTTCAGGCGTCGTACCATAATAACCAAACAATTTTGCGAGATTTCAATGTGATTGCATGGCGCAGTGACATTTGATGGTTGATATATTGATGCAGATGTTCCTCCGGTTTCACCTGATTCAAATTTTGTTGGTAAATATTCCTCAATTGGACTAGTGACTCATGAGAAATTTGTATACGCACTGACTTATGAGTCAAATTGTACTACTATTTATAGCCTTGGCTTTGGTCTTCTAACCTGTCTAATTTCAGTCCGTTTTTGATTCTGTGTAAAATGGTAACATTTTTATTGAATTTAGTGTATCTATGATTTTCAGTTTTTATGTGTGTTGTGCGAAACTTGATGTCCTGTTTGGAGTAAGTATGCCGACTTCCAGTTGTATTTAGCCTTACCTGTGTACCCATGTTTCTCTAGACGGCAAGGTAGGAGCTGGAGTCTTCTATGAGATGCTTTTGCCAAAACTGACAAGAACCAGCCTTTTTGAGGAACATGCAGGCTTTTTGAGGAGGCTGGGTCTACAAACGAATGACTTTATAGAAGTTGCATGGACGCTTCCTCTTCGTCCAAGAGATTTTAGATAACTTCCTATGCTCGTGTCCGGCACTATCATACAGAAGGCACAGGTATTTGGGCGTGTACAATATGGCCAGGCTTTCAGATCTCGCTGACTGTGGAGTGCGAGATATTTTTCGGTAGGTATACGTAGCTCCGAATGGTTTTGAACAGGGGTAATACCACAGGAACCTATTTCCCTGTGGTATCACAACGGGGCACTCCTGTTCTAAGTGTGCGGAAGCCGCCACTCCAACATAACCTTGGCCTAAGTAAAACAAACATATATGGTGGATGTGGTTTTTTGGTCTTGATATGTTCAGCAAAGTTATTGGTCTTGCCTTGCGCAACAATTTTGCTGAAGAAAGCATAACGAAAATCTTAATGGTTCAGGAGCTATCAACGTGAAAATGAGGGTATGTTTTGACTCAGAGGCAAAACACGTCGAAAGCGATATCTCAAAAATGGGGATTAACTTTGAAATGGGACTAGCACTATTGAATTCAGTGTACTCGAATTAAGTTTACCCCCCGGGTGCCCAGCTTGTCACATTTTTCAACTAGCACAGTATAATTAATCTAATTTTGAACACAAAACGTCAATCTTTGTGTCGAAATTATTCAGAATATTACCTTACGCTATGTTAATGGAGGAAAATTATTTACATCTAGATGACGGAGTTTCCATAGAGTCCGCACCAGCATACTCTTCTAAGGCCTTGAAGTTGCAATCAACATATTGAATTCTGTCTACCACAAAATGTCGAAATAATACTACTAATAATACAACTGACACAATTTTAGAACATTATATGTACCAATAAATTAGTTGAGAGGTTAAACGCAAACGATTTCAAAAATTGTAACTGCAAACAGAATACAATTTCTTTTTTATTACATTTACTTGAAAGTAACGTAGGATGCTAAGCAAGAGGTTTAAGAACATTTTTAATGTTTGGATTTAGGAAACATAATTCTGATCAAACCAGGTCGTGTAGGGCTCTTTAGCATTATAGCCCAAGGGCCCCGAAACAAGTTTTGTTTCGAGGCCCTTGGGCTATAATGCTATTTGTTTTGTGGTTGTTTGATTTTCGAAGCACGTAACTACCTAGAACTCGTATTGCTTCTATAATCGAACCTTAGATATTTAAAAAAAAAGCCAAAACCTAGTGAATTTTCATTGATAAAACCGTGTTCCAAAACATGAAGTTTCACTTGTTTTGGTGGCCAAACTATGCCTGCAATTACGCCAAAAAAAAAATCCGAAAATCTATCAAACTTAAGGAAGTGTCGGAAATATTTTTAAGGAAAGGCCAATTTTTAGATTGTGCATTTAAAAATTATGTATTGTCTTCTTTTTCTGTGCAAAGCGACTGTTAAGAGTTCCCAATTCTAGTATGTGAATTATAATCTAACAACTCATATACCCCTAACAATTTTGTCGTCCTTTAAATCTTTCAAACCCATATGGATGTGGTGCAGGTGATCTAAAGCAACGGCTACGAGGAGATTTTAATTTAATTATAAGATAAAAATCTCGTCATTTCGATAAAAGCTTAGAGCTTTTCTAAATTTTAGACTTTGAGTTTGGACGGTGCGGTGGTCTATTGCCTATTTGAGGCGCTCCATAATTTGCTACGCAATTTATTTTAGGGTTTAGAAAATACAATTAAATATTTGGAGATATTTTTAAAACTGTGAGAGCAGCACAAAACATAAAACTAATTAAAATCGTTGCAGATATGACCTTTAACAAAATTCATGTTATTAAAAATGTTGTCGTTGAAATGTTATTAATCTTAATAAAGTCCTTTCTAAGTAAGTATTTTCAAAATACAACTGCTCTCCTGGACCTTTCTATCTTATATCGTTTAAAAGAACAGATCAACCGTAAAAGACGAGGAAAATTGGTCAAAAACCTACTATTCAAAAACAGTATGACAGGGTGTCATTTCTGACATATTTATAGATCCCAGCTATTTTGCCGCCGACCGATTTATTTTTTATTAAATCTGAGAAAGTTATCATTTATTTTATAAAAATTTATTGTGATTTCCAATAGTTTTTTGAATATTTCTCAAATTCGTCTTGGCTTTACTTTAATATTTCTATTTAGAGTTCAGTCAGGCGGTTCAGAACTATTTTTTATTAGGCTTTACTGAGAACTCCTAGTAGTCCCTACATACATTTGCCATCTATTACTGGTTTTTATAATAAATTATTATTCCACTAAAGGTGCTATGCCACTAGAAAAATTCACGAAATTTTACTGATAGTAAAAAAAGAGGAAAAGAGAAGAATGTACGAAACTCTATGTAATAGACAAAGCAACTTTTTTTTTATACACTACTACAGACTCAAACATTTTGTTACTGAAAAGGTTTTTTGTTTCATTCGGCCAACTACCAAATATATATTTTTTTCTTCCTTTAACTTTACGCACAATACATATTTTCTAATTGAATTGCAGCTTCTAATAAATTCATAAATTTCTCTACAAGCCAAACCACCCTCATTCATTAATCCACTTATTTCGCAGAATTAGATTTTTGAATATTTTAATTAAAACATTTTAATTAATACTCCTGATGATGACCTAACAAGTCGAAATCGATCGAGTGATTTTTTAAACTTTTTGAATTAATTTTTTAATTAAAATATTCAAAAATCTAATTCTGCGAAATAAAAAACAAATGTTTAATAAAATGTGTTTATTAAGTAAACCACTTACATTTCTTCCATTCCGAAGGATGTTGAACTTGGATATGTATTGATTGTATCTTGCACAACCCAATCACAGATGTTCAACATCCTCCACACTTCCACACAATCACAACATTTGTCCTCACTCAATTGACGTTTCCACAAACATTCCGTCCAATTTCCATGGTTCAGCATGATTCTCACAACTGTTCGCAACAATCGCGTATCTCTTTTGAGCACCTTATAGAAAGGAGTTCTCAAAGGAGTATCATGAAGTGTAGAGTACCTTGTTCCTTTCGTTAGACATCTCTCGTTAAATTGAAGCTAATATTTTCTCCACAGATTCATCTGAAGCATACGAAGTACGTCTCTTGCATCTTTTATATCGGCTCGTTCATTACCTACGATCCGTCTATGTAATGGGGTCACATCACGTTGACACAAACGAACACATTCAAAAATCATATCCACATACAAATTGCCTTCTCTTCCATCTTCACTTTAAAAAGCATAAACCACTCTTGGAATCGGAAAATATTACTATTTTGCTTTCTCCTTCACTCGCAGCCAATTTAATACCTTCAAATATTCCAATCAATTCAGCGTTCATTATACAGATGCCATCATCCAATTTAAAACATTTTTCCACATTCTTAGTAGACATAAAAATACCAGCACCTACTCCATTCTCACTCAAACTAGCCTCCGTATAAATAATAGCTTGTTGCAAATACCGCTGACTGATTTTCCCAAACATAATTTTGCCAATAACTTCATTCATCCCCTTATTATATTCCTCCATATTCATGCATACATTAAGATTATTAGGAACGGGTTGCGGACCAGCATTGCCTAAACTTAGAAACATGTTCAAATTTTTAATTGTATTTAATCCAAATACCTGTATGCACTCACTTGTCCAATTCCGTTACTATCCACATGAATATTAAGATTTGCGATATTCGTTCTTAAACTCATATACGCACACATATTAAGATTCACTCTCGGATTTATTTTTTATTAAATCTGAAAAAGTTTTAATTTATTTTATAAAAATTTACTTTGATTTCCAATTGTTTTCTGGATATTTCTCAAATTCTTCTTGGTCTTAGTTTAATATTTCTTTTTAGAGTTCAGTCATGCGGGTCAGAACCATCACATAGTGTTAAAAATAACGCGTTCGATAACAGTTGGATTCTAGATAGGTCGACCGAAATTCTATAGAATACGGAAACAACGTGTTAGAAAAAAAGTAGTCCTTCAAATAATTTTAACTACACTGCGATTCATAACTGTATAACCACAGTTCTTTTTTCATTTTTGAAATAATTTTCATTTTTAGCCTAAGCGTGAAAAATCAAAAGTGATTATATATGAAACAATGCGAATTTGAAAAAATCTGAGAAATCTCACATATCATGATTGCAAGGCGGAATTGACAACTAACAATTTACAGTTAAAATTGTAGCTGAGCGTGGAAGCAGTCGACATTTATTTCAATAAAGACGTTTAGGTGTGGTGTTTTGGGTATGTATAAAAAAAAATTTAAGGACCGTTCGGTCCTCACTCGAAACTTTTATGAACTTTTACTTTCTATCCTCCAGTTTCTACCCTAATATATACTCAATATATTTTGCACTAAATGGACCTGGTAGTTTATTTAGATGATGAATTCAATAAGAGTTAAGTGATCTATTTGTTTTAGGCAGCAATGACCAGTTTGCTTGAATTTATTGAAAGAATTGTCTAACGATGACAAATTTGGCCGTTATGAAAATTTACCTATCCAGAGTATCGATATACGTGTTGAGTGTTCAAATTGTGAATGCTATCAACGGCTGTTTTATTCAATATTCAAAGTGAACCGAACTAACGTATCACATTACAATACAGCTAATTTCGCAAGTTTGGTTTTTTTTTCACAAGAGAAATTTTGTTGTGTTTATATTTGTTGTTAGTATGAATATAATGGCGGTTTCAAAACTAATATTGCAGAAATTTCGTCGAAGCACATGAATATACTTAAATAAAATTTTGAACTTACCTGTAATCGTTGTTTGTCCATCTCCTGTAGTTTATGCTGCCGCTCCAATTCATCTTTCTTTTGTAACAAAATTCTAGTTTCACTATCATTTTCACAATTATTGCTTAATATATCATTACTAATATTATTTATAAAATTATTTTGATTATCAGCACCTAGATTACTTATTAATTCATCACTAGCAACACTATAATTATCGACATAATCACTTTGAATACTAATACTATTCTCTGCTTGCAGATCGTCAGTAGTCTCTAATAAAATGTCTGAATTATTATTAGTCTAGGAACGAAATGAAAAACAAAACATAGTTTATTAATAATATTTATACATAATCGTGTAATGAAGCTCTCTTACCTTATTATTCTGAATGACAGGCACATAATGATTTGGTTTATCATCATTATATGCCTTTTTCAGTACCGGTGGATCACAACCACATAAAAAATTCGCAGAAAAATCATGCAATTTATAAAGCCGAACCGAATTCTGTAGCACATCCACATCCTCCGCACCGTAATAGAACAGATGCTCTTCCGATTCATAAAACGATAGCGGCGTAAAACCGGCAAGCGTAACATTTTCCGATAATTGAAGCAATTCATAATTCGGTTGGCGTTCATTTGACACATTTCTACAATCTATATCAATGCGCTCTAAGTAAGCGGCTGCTATTGCTAACTGCTCCCATGGAGCACATTCCTGTAGATAACCCGATTTTAAATCTACATTTTCAAGCGGTGGATTCCAAATATTTTGATGATAACGCATCCAATCGCACCATACTTTTATTGCGGGCAACATTACCGTCGCATCTTCAGGTAGCATTAACGCGATTTTTCCGGTTCCATTTTGTGATTGAATCGCCTTCTTAATAACTTCATTAAATCGCTCGAGAATTATACCGAACATTGATAGCGCCACGGATAATGCCTGTTCAAGCGCTTCCGATTTTTCACCTTTGGCTAATTTTATGGAATAAAAAAAATTAAAATTATACATTTAGTTCACTTTAGTAATAAATTCTAATGTGGAAAAACTAGAAATAGAAAGTCGTGGTTGGTAATAAAATACACACAAAAGAATTATTCTAACGATAAAATCCACTTTCAACAAAATAAACTATCCATTGTTAGTGTAAAATAATTTCTCTCCGTTCTAAATAATAATTGTTCACCTTTTGCCTCTCTAGCAAGAAGTCTAAGAATTAAACGTGTTCTTGAGATAATACACAAAACTATTCATAATGCCTAGAGTGGTTTGCGAAAAATTATTACAGACTCACGTCTCAGCATACAATTTCATTCAATAAAAAGTAAAAAATACTTCTATATACAGAAGAAGAAAACACACGACAATGTTCTGAATTAAAACTTGTTCTCGACCTGCAGATAAAAATCTTAATTGTCCCAACAACAAAAAAAACAATAAAAGATTATAGAGTAATAAAATCATTACAACTGGCATCAAGTCATCCTAGCTAAATTTATTTTTATCGACTTTCTAAGAATTTTCCAAAAAATAACTTTCTTTGTCAATGACCCAGTTTTTGGTTAAGAATATGTGACTTCTGGACACTTTCAATTATTAGGCATTGATCAATATCGTGTTACCAGATAAATCGTTAGGCCGGATATCAATTGATAACAAAATAATTTGAAGTTAGTTTTGATTAATCAAGATTGATATAGGTTAAAACATATAAGAGCTCTCACAATAGAAAAAAAAATTACCTTTACCTTTTGCCTTAAACTTTTACCTTAAGAGTATCTCTCACAATGAGCAAAAAAGAATAAAATTGAAACCAACTTCGTTTTATCTATCTTCATACTAATGATATTTTTAAAATTTTATTTTACATTTTTAATTATAATTTTAAGATATATAAAACCTATAAATTAGTTCTTATTTGCTTTTTATCATGTTTTGTCTGGCAAATGACAAAAAAAACCCTGATTTTGAAATGTAGCTAACTTCATTAGTCTTTTCTTAAGGCAAAAGTTTAGAGCTTGCTAACTTTTTCCTTAAGTAAAAACGAAAATTTTTTTTTTCCTCAAGTTTTATTCAAACAAACTTGTAAGGCAAAAGGAAAAGTTTTTCTATTGTGAGAGCTCTGTAATTTGCAATATATTGGCATAAATGACAATGTTCATCCAATTACAATATTAACTCGAAGTCATCTGTTACAGAAATCAACCTAACCTTCGGATATGTTTAAGCATAAATCAGAAATCGATTCTGGTAGAAAGGTTAGTGGTAGACAAAATTTCGACTTCCTTGTTTAATTCGTCACAAACGATTTGGCTGAATAAAGCTGGAATTCCACTAGAAAAAATGTACTGTGAGTAAAGTTAAAGGAAGAAAAAAATATATTTTTGGCAGTTGGCGAAATGAAGTTGCCTTTGTCTATTACATAGAGTTTCGTACATTCTTCTCTTTTCCACTTTTTTTTAATATCACTAAAATTTCAGGAATTTTTCTAGTGGAATAGCACCTGAATGAGTATAATTTTGGTTTGTATTACTTAGTTGAATACTGGTCCGCTTGGTTTTGTTTGCTTAACCGGGTTTCATTTTTACTATTTGCAATATTGCAAGAAACGCTTGTTCGCTTCAAATACGAGATGGAAATGACTCGACGGTCAATTATTTGTCGTTTTTATAAGTGCAACACTTCAACATCGTTGCAAAAATGGAAAAAGGTAATATGAAAGCTGCTACTTCCGGTACACAAATCTCGCAAGAATTTCCCAATTTAAGGAAAAGGTTAAGAATCAATTTTTATTCCGAATAGTCAATCCGCCTGAAATTTGCTGAAATAAAGTTTATTTTAATGTAACCTCGTCATTATCAGTAAAATTTGAAAAAAATGAACTATAAAGATTTTGTTTGAAACTTAATATAAACTTTTTTCGTAATTGATATGCTTTATTTTCAAAATAATTGCAAAACTCGAAAACGCTCGAAGAAACAGTAAAGGCACATTTTAATCCCGATGGAATTGGTTTTATGTTCAAAACTGTAACGATACAATCAAACAGATATAGGATTTCACCCTCCTCGATTAATACCCCCGCCTTTCTCTCGACCATGTATCGTCCTGCCCATTATTACGCTCTGATCATTGCGTCCCGTCAGTAGCCTCTGGTATAGAATCCCATTTTCACAAACAAATCAAATCAAATATCACAATCTTCGTTTAAGAAATTGACTAGTTTAGTTCTTTAGTAATTGACCATAACCACAATTTTATCAGACGTTTTTAGAAGGTCAGATTTGAAGAAGATTCCAATTTCCATGCAACAAAAATCACATATGGCCCTTTCTTTTAATACATACAAATTTTTTAAGTTTGAAAATTAATTAAAATTATTTTTTACTAAAATTTTACCCATTATTTTCATCTTTTCATTATCAATAACCAGTTCCGTCATCCTAAAAGAAAATATTCCAAAAACTCGTACTAAGATGACATTAAATTTTCGTTATATTCAACATACCAAATAAAGTAATGTTCGGTTCAGAAATAGCCATGGTCTGTTGGGCATTCCCAATTAATTTGCGATCAGTTAAGAAATTGACTAGTTCTGCCCGACTGTATTCCACAACTTATTTTAAATCAATTTAGAATTAGAGTTGCAACCAATATGCAAAATATCAGTGCGTTAAAAAATGACCTAATTCTGTTCCAATTACCCACATTTCATAGCTTCGTCAAAAAAATATAATACAATATTATGTCCATTCAATGTAATCAAGATGGACTAAAAATATCTTATTCTACCTAACAATTCTAGTTTCAATGAAATCTTAAAACTAAAACTATAAAATCAGAAAATATTTTCTGCCAAGGGATAACGGAGGATGGTATTAACCGTGATGGTAATGATCAACGGAGTAATGACCAAGATGTTTTATTATTTCCATATTTTTATTTTCGATATTTACTTATAACCACAAATATAAACAAGAAATTACATTATTCATGGCAACCACAATTATATAGACACAAAAAATTCACATGAGCTTGGGCGGCTCGTATTTATTGAAGTTTTCTCTAATTACCTAAGCATAAATATACCATTTCGAAACTGGTTATAAAATAGAAGTGGTAATTCGAAATTTCACATAAAAATCGGTTCGTACAAAAATAGAAAATAAAAATTACAACTCTTTCAAAAATAGTTTCATACTAAAAATCGTTTACTTTGCTAGAGAGCGATTTGTACCAACGCAAGTTTGATGTGACTCGCCTTTTGTATGCACAGCGGGTTTCACTTAATAAAAAAAAAAATAAAAGGAGAGACAAAAATAGAGGATAAAAATTAATCTATTGATCGTCCCGCCCCAACCATCTGTTGTTTATACGGTAATTTTTTTTAAAATAAATAAGGGGATAGCAGATAAGCGATTAGTACCTGGGATCCCCTAATTTATTTAAAAAAAAATCCGCATAAACAACAGATGATTGGGACGATCAATAGATTAATTTTTATTGCGTATTATTTGTCTCTTCCTCTTTTATTTCTGTTTTTGCTTCTCCTACTATATATAACTAAATTCTTGTTTTTACAAATCAGTAGGTACTCCTTATGATGATATAACAAAATGAAATCGATCGACTAATTTTTAAACTTTTTGGACAAATATTTTAATTAAAATATCCAAAAATTTAATTTTTGCGAAATAAAAAACAAGTGTTTAGTAAAATGTGTTTATTAAGTGTTAGTGTGTTTCGCCAAGTGCCTACGGCAAACAGTGTTAAAAGTAAAACTGTTTTCGTAAAAAATACAATTCATTCATTCAAAAAACATTTCATACAAAAATTCAATTTGCTAGTAATCGAAATGAATGTTTTTTTGCCAACACCCACTTACATTTAATAAACATAATTTCAAATTTAAATAGAAAGTGAGAATATCTTTTTCATTAAGTGATAATTTTTATTTATTTTTTATTTTGGTCTAGTTTCGGGAGTTCTCTTTTCGTCAGCTATTTTCTCTATTCATGCTTAGTAAAGACCGTGTTGCGATTTCAAAATTTCCTGTTGTGATTGGAAGGTCGGTAGTCCGACAAGCGCAAATTAATTTTGTCAAAATACGATGTCTTTGGGATTAGAGCTAAAATGATATATTACCGTTGCCAGCCTTTTACCTGCTTGTACCTATATTGTTAGGTATTTAGGCCTGAACTAATCCCTCCTAGTTGAGGACCGCGGTAGTAAAAAAATTAAGTTTAGACCTCTCCAGCCTTCAACTAATGCTTTGTTCATAACATCGGGAAAAATTACCATGGTATTGATAACCATGCTCTACACCAATGAAATCGCTTCAAAATATAAAAACTCCGCCTACTTTTTTCGGGATATCAAAGGGCCGAATGTCGAAGGGCCGAATTTCAAAGGGCCGAATGTGTCGAAGGGCCGAATGTCGAAGGGCCGAATGTGTCGAAGAGCCGAATGTGTCGAAGGGCCGAATGTCGAAGGGCCGAATGTCAAAGGGCCGAATGTGTCGAAGGGCCGAATGGGTCGAACGGCCGATTTTTTTTTTATTTTTTTATTTTATTTACATATCTCTTTTTCAAACAAAAAAAATTGCAACTATTTAAGTCCAAACCACACAAATGTGTGGATAAAAAATAATAGTATGTAATGGCGTTTTTGATAAAAAATTTGGGTAAGATGAAATTTTTTTAAAAAATTACGCTAAAAATTTCGATTGTGTGGAAGTACAACCAACACAATTGTGTATATATTTATATTGTTTTTTCCGGACGAAAATAATTTTAAAAAGAATACACAAATGCGTAAGTTGGGTCAAAACACATACAAAAATAAATTTTTGACATGGTATTTTTAGACCACCCACACAATTGTGTTAATGGGCAGGAAAAGGGATATACCTATTGGTCGCGCATGACAAAATTTTCCTTCACCAAAATGTACCGCTGACTGGATACGTGATGAAAAATAGTAAAATACCTAAATTCATAAAAAACTCATTTATGTTTAATAAAAAAAATTTACAAAATATTCAATAAAACAACAAATTTAAAAAATAATACATATTTCTAAAAGCAAAAAAAAAATCGGCCCTTCGACATTCGGCCCTTCGACATTCGGCCCTTTGTACCCATTCCCTTTTTTCATACTCAAGTTGAAATATTTCTTACTTCAATACCATGGTTCAAATACCATGCTATTTTCTCGATTTTATGAACAAAGCATAAAACCTTCATTACCACCACCTTTCCTTACGAAATTTTATTTAAATAGGGATTGCAACACTTACCTTTTGGCAGATTGCAATCAATAGAAAACATATTCAATGCAATCAGCTGTAAAAACCGGCTTGATGTAACAGCAATTGGGGTATGACCCAACAACGCTCTAAATTCGCCAAGCATTTGTTTAGCGCATGGGACGAAGGATTCCATTCTGAGGAAGAAGACAACAAATATTACATACAGTTTCTACTCTCAACTCAATTCCGACTTACCCAACTTTAGTCATAAGCTTCCCTTGCACGTGAAGGAAACTCAAAATAAACCGCTTATTTAGCTCAATCGGATCCAATCCTTTTAGCTCATTCTCAAAAGTCGCAATTTTGCTATTCTGCGTGTATGCGTCGGGATCTAGCGACGATGTACGATAAATACGGACGCCACTCTGCGGATGAACCCAAGTTTCACGTCGCAATGCACCGCTTATCCCTCCTTGCTGTTGATTTTTTGGCTTCGCCATACGAATTTGGCTTTCCTCGCGCTTTCTCTGCGTGCTTTCGTACTAGAATTAGAAATATATTATCGTTTAAGATATAATCGTGCCAATAGTGGATGTGATTAAATGATTTTAGATGACGACATGACTTACGAAAATGTAGTACTAGCCGCATTATTTGATTAGAAACGCTTATTTTAGGATGTATTTACAATTTAAATTGCACGACTAAAAATATATTTACCTTTTTGCGTATCTCATCGAAAAGGCTGACCAAACTTTCACGCGCCGATTGAAATGAATTAGATGACATAATGCTTCGCATATAGAAATAAACAGCATCGGGTTTCCGTTTCTATAAAATTGGAGCCAATTAATAATTTCAACTCGAGTGTCCTAATAATAATACTTACTGTGCACAACGATAAAATAGCTAGCGAATTGTATGGCCTTCCATTTTTCGGAAGAATTTGTTGCGCCTTAAGATACCACTGTTTCGCCCTTCCGTAGTTATTCGAATTTTTAATCTGTTCCTTGTAACGCGCTAAATCCCCTAAAAATATTAAAATTTTCTGTGCCGATACCAAAGCCAAGCCGACATTTTTTAAATTTTTTATCGAGCTCGTATTTTGTCCCATGAACTCGTGTAAACTAAAATTATAGTGCTCCTCCAGCAAACCCAACAATTGTTCAAAATAAGCAGTACCATTTTCGATTAGCTCAAATAATTTCGAATTATACAAATTTTTATTGGCACCATCAGTCTCATCCGACAACCATTTTCTCATTAAGTCGATTATACTGTGATACAGTAATTTCCAGAAGTGCGTTTCGACATTCTCTTGCTGACAAAATTTTAGTTCGTGTATTAAAAACAATTTCAGAAGATTATGCACCTCAACTCGATACGACAAGTACTCATCCCAGTCTTTGAATAGTGTACGCTTACCGATTAGAGTCTGTATATAAAAATCGTATTTTTTCAGTTCCTCGATTAACTCGCGTTTATGTATCGCTTGATATTCTCGAGTATTGGCATCGTACCAAAGCGGTGGATTTACAACTATGTAATCTAGGGAGGCTAGTTGATACATATTATTGGCAGTTATATTTGGCTTTTTGAGTACGACGGGATCGGGGTTCTCAATTTTTGTTTCGTTAGTATTACGATTCGGCTGGGAATTTACTATAATCGGTTTATTAGGATTGGTCGGATCGAATAAAATTTTTTGTGTTAATGCGTTCACTTGTTCCTCAATTTGTGCAATTTGAATTTCATTATCGACTGGTGGCGCCATTTTTTCACGATTGTCATTATTATATGGCATATGCGTTCGCCAACTCGATTCATTTTGGTTAGATTTAACCGGAATCGAATCCATCGGATTTGGGTTGTTGTTATAATTACGGAAATATTTTCCACCATTTTTATTGCGGCGTCGATCGCCATTACGCGAATTTGGACGATATTCATAACGATCGATGCTACTGTCACGGCTCGAAGGCGGCTTTTGCATATTACGGTTATGATGATGAATGGGTGGGCGGTCATACATCGCCTGCTGATCATTTTGATAATTTTGGTGATGATTCCATGGTTTAGGTGAAGCTCCATCTCGAAGCTCAGGATTATTTGTATTGTAGAAAGCATTATTTTCATGGCTGAAGTTATCAGTAGTAAAACTTCGGCGGCGATTGTGATTGTTATATTTTCCTCGGCGATGACGATCGAATGGCAATGTCATTTGACCGTTATTTTTGTGGTGGAGATTTTCTTGCGAGTTAAATAAGAATTCGTTACTCTTTTGCATTCTGCTATTTTCTACTTCTTGGTTCCAATCGCTGATACTATTCTACAATTACAAAAAGAGATACATATTGGGCATTTTATTTATTACAGTAAAACCTCGATTTAACGGACTAATTGGGGGGGGGGGGGGCCATTAAATCCGAATGTTTTAAATTTAATCGACTATAGATTTCAATTTTTGACTTATAGATAGCGAATCACAACATGATGAACAATCAGACACTGAACAATCAGTTTCGAACAAATGAGACTATTGATTTGAAAAATTCAGTCTTCTCATCAGGTCGCGACGACTGATGTTGTATTATTACATTGGAATATTGTCTATATATATAGAACATATCATGTAGTTGTACTACTAGCGAATTACTACTGCTTAGCGTACGAAATTTGATTCTTTCACATTTCCATCTATATTCTATTTTAACAACTAACTAACTTTTCGCATTCACGAATTTTATTATATATTTTACTTTGGTTTTTGCAATTGTAAATGGTGTTATTATTGTGATTGTTCTCTGTATATTGGTATATTTCAGCAATCTCGAATTAAATACACAAATCGTAGGAAATTCTTCCATTTAGCGTCACTATCTGTGTGACAACGAATATGATAATCGACACTTACTTATAAAACACACAATCAACTTCCCAACCTCCCAACCACCCCATACTTTCTTTCCTTTAACGCTGGATCGCGGATAAATTTGAATTTTTGAATAATCACAACAATCAGTTTCTAACAAATGAGACTATTGATTTGAAAAAATCAGTTTTCTCATCAGGTCGCGACGACTGATGTTGTATTATTACATTGAAATATTTGCCGTGTTTCTTGACGCTCATTGATCCGGATCAGTTCAAATTTTATATGGAAAAAATGATCGAAATTTTGTTTTAGTTCACAAATTTTGATTTTAAATCTAGCAAGCGCCTTTGTGTTGTTTCATGAAACATGAACTGAACTGGATCAGATCAAGCGTCAAGAAACACAGCTATTGTCTATATATATAGAACATATCATGTAGTTGTACTACTAGCGAATTACTGTTTAGCGTACGAAATTTGGTTCTTTGGTACAAGCGACGGGTGACAAAGATTTTCCAACACTGACCGTATTTACATTTTTCGGGGGTGATATGGTGACTGTAAAGTAATGACAACAACAAAGACATGCAACGCCACACAACACCTCAACTAAAAGCAACATGATGGAACACCCATCGGGCGATCGGAAAACGAGCTACGCTATTTGTTAATTTGGATATCATAAAAGAGGTGGTATAAAGAAGGAAGTTTGAATTCCTCTTATAAATGTCGCCTTGTCGACTAAGCAGCTTAACAAACTGTTCAGATAACACTTGGCGATACCGAACCATAATAGCCGGCTAGTGACGAAAATGACACACGAAACAAAGAAAAATCATCTTACAAAAACGAATTTGACTGTGCCTCCAGTAAACTCCTCTCCAGGAGTTAGACATTATCCTTATTGGTTTTTAACTTTCGGCAATATCTTTTTTCAAAAATGAGGCGGAAGTCAATTTTAAAACCTGTCTTACTATATGCAGGCCCATTAATTATCTCAGAAAAAAGTAACAATTTTTGAAAAATAAGCCTGTAGGAATAATGAAAGATGGAAAGTAAGCTAAAATTAGCATTTTTCCAGATAAACTCTCTTAAGGTATCACATATTATTGTAGCTAAGAACAGGTCATATTGATAGGGGGAAGTATAATCAAATTACACTTACCTCATCATATGGTGTACTTTTCTCCGATATCACCACATTCTCCATCTGCTTACTCAAATTCATTACTGGTGGCCCACCCGCCGGACCCGGATTATCAAAACCGCTATTCGTACTACCATACATCCTCAAACGATTATTCACCGACATCTTATGATGATTATTATTATTTCGATTCTTTTTCGATTTATCCCAATGTCCATCATTTCGGAAACCCTCCGTCTGCCAATTACTATCGTTCGAATATAAACTATTATTCGATGAGTAGACATTTGTTTGCGAATTATAAAGGTGACGCGGTCCACGAAAATAACCACTCGATTGGCTTATTTCATCGATGTCACGTTGTTCATCTAAATTTACATCAGACGATCGACTACGCGGGCGCCTCATATCAAATGCATTATTATTATTTGCGTTATTATTGTGGTGATTAGTGTACGATTCTTTTACGCCTTTATGGTAGTGCTGATTGTTATTTCGATTATGGTGGTGTTTGTGTAAGCTTTTATTTGGAGGACCACCAGGATTTATAAATTGTCCTTTACCAACATCGTCGACAGTACCAATTTTATCCATATTCTCTAGATATGATAGTGATAAACCACTTTCTTCTAAATATTTCTTTTTAAATCTAGGGGCCATATTATCTATATTAGCGGGGAAACGCAATTTTTCGGGCCCTTTTGATTCGCCGCCTGGTGAATCATTATATGGCATATCATTACTCGAATTATTATTATATGTTCGTGGATGGTTTGGACCATACTTATTTTTACGATATTTCATGAAATGCGGCGGATTATTGTTAGACGGTTCATTCGGAAAACCACCTCCATTACCAGGACCACCACCGCCTCGATCATTGTAATTATTATAATTACCTCGGCCAAACGAACCCACGTCTTTAGGCTCTGAGACACCACGTTGTACCTTGGGTCCATTTGTATTCGATCGATTGCCTTCCATTTCAATATCCTGGGGATTTCTCTGTTTCGGTGTATAAAATTGACGTTCCGGTTTTCGAAGACGTTTATTATCTGACATCATATATAAACCTCCTCAATTTTTGTATTTATTGTTGTATTTCACTATGTTCGCGTTCATTATAAGTGTACACTGAAAAAACAATAAAACGCGAATTAGTTTTTTTTTCGATCGCCCATTATCACCAAAGTCGAAAGCCCAATAATGTCTTATCGCTTTGATAATAATTCGTACAAGCGCGATAGAACATTTTTACTAAGCAAAATTGTAAACCACACAATTATACCGCTCGCTGTACGTCTTAAGAGAAAAAATATATACATTTTTATCAATAATTTGTCGTAACAAAGATTTTTTCTATTGCACGAACACCACACACATCATTCCTCCATTCTTCGTTCATTCATAACCAAAGCAAAAGTTGATTGACATTGATAATTTTGTACAGCAAGATATTTCTAATCACGCAAAAAAAAATTATTGTTTTTTGTAAACAAAACCGCGATCTTATTATTATTTAATATTTTGAGTATCGCGTACAAAAATAGCTTATGTTGCAAAATACTTATGAAAATGCTTGAGGGACACACAGCAGCATTGTTGTAATCACATCAAACAGATCACATACCACACAATGCTAGTGGGAATGACTATACACACCACAGCAGCATAGCGATTTCGAAAGCAAACAAATCATTACGAATTAAAATCAAATCGCACAAATTTTTATTCAAAATAATTACGCAATATGATACTTTAGATATTAACCCAAAAATTTATAATAATTTATTGTTGGAAATATTCTTGGAAATATGTATAAAATGCACGAATAAATTTTTAAAATAAAAACTTACGTTGTTGTATATTTGGACGTATTCTTTTTGACATTTGACTAGGCTATCGACTTTATGGGTCCGCTCGGTATTTAATTGGTATGGCAGTAACAGTATTGATGCTAGTGTACATTTTGGTTCGTGTCTCCGATATTAAACGGGTTCACGAGAAAATTTATTATTTTATGAATTTAAAAGTAAAAATAACATACATTTTAAAGGAAAATACCTGTATAAAATCTTTCTTGCCAAAATGTTCAATATGACGCCAAGAAAGGGAAAATCTAAATAGACAATAGTTAGAACTTCAGAGTGGAAATACTTCTGTCAGTAATTTCTATGCCAAAACGCTGTACAAATCAGTTAGGTGCAATTGTTACAGCTTGTTCACTAAATTTTATCAAAAAATTCAAATAATTTATAAAAATGTGCTTTAACGACGGTTTTTAGAACATAAAATTTGAATTTTGTTTTTTAAACCCTCAATAGATGCCGCTACATACTACAAAACTACTGAATCCGTATACTAAAAAACGAACGTATCAAATTTAAACATGAGCATGTTTTCGTTTGTGAAAATCGTTTTATTTTATTTTTTTAGGTTTAAGTTTTTTACTTTAAGCCAAGTTACTCAATTATACATTTGTTTTTCTAAACTGAGATTCAGTCGCGCAATACTGTTTTATCGAGTTCTGTCAATTTATAGTTTATTTGCACAGTTAACATCATCTATTTTAAATCAAAAAATTTGCGGTCAAATATGCATTCTATAACCCTCTTGGGCTATTCACATTATGAAACCCGAATGGAGATGAACAGCGATTGAAAAGTTCTATTTTATCCAAAAGCCCGCTTGTTAATTTTTCGTTTCTCGTAACCAATATTAGGGGTATATCCTCTATCCGGTCGCAAGTTAATTATTTGAGACCAGAAATATGGTCACTAGATTTATTTTGCCATGCCAATTGACACATTTTTTTTAAATTTAAATTTGTTTTGCGATTGTTAAGTAGAAATATATAAAATGACTGCGACCTCGGAAAATGCGTAGCAGTCTTTTCGTGGATTTCTACTTTAAAATCGCAAAACAAATTTAAATTTAAAAAAAATGTGTCAATTGGCATGGCAAAATAAATCTAGTGACCATATTTCTGATCGCAAATAATTAACTTGCGACCGGATAGAGGATATACCCCTTAGACAGAAAAAACTTTTTTATAGCTCATTCGCATTACAATCATTCAGGCGAAAATTGTCGTTGCTCGTACGCATATAACGGAGGGATGATCAGCAAACATTTCGTGAATATTGAACCTCTTTTCAATCGATTTTTAATCGTGCAAATCGTTCGCACTTTAACAGTAACGCACGTACACGGTTATGGTAAGACTAGACCACAGTTACAACAGACATGGGAACATTTTTCTTTTGAAATTTAATATTTCAGTTTAAATTTTATTTAAATGTAATAGTCAAAAGATTTAAAATAAATGTTAATTGTAAATAAAATTCTAACACAAAAACTGATATAAATTTGCTCTGGGCAAAAATATCAGAGACACTTTTCTATCAGTTTGTGACTAGCTGCGAGTTTTATAAAAGACTTCATACCGGTCACTTTTAGATTAGTTTTAAAGCAACTTCTTCTCTCGTCACAACAGTTTGGCTAGAATTGTAATTTCTCTGGCAAAATACAAATTTATTTATTGTTCACGTTCAATAAGACAAAATTTACTTATCTGTAAGATTATAATTTTATCACCAATTTCAAAACATTGTATTAATTGCAGATACTTGTCCAGATACCCACACATTAGAGTGGCCAACGAACGTAATAAATGGCAATCAGTATAGGAATTATTTTATCGCGTGTTATCGCACTACCAAAACAGTATAAATTACCACTGCTGTAATTATCAAATAATTACTTTGCATTAAATATTCTTAAAAAGTACATCCAAAATGAAGGTTCTGTGCTTAGTGTTATTTGCTGCAATATCAGTAGCGAGCGGGCGAACATTTACAAAATGTGAATTGGCACAGGAACTGTACCACAAGCATAATTTTATGCGTGAAAATTTATCCGAATGGGTCTGTTTAGTACAATCGGAGAGTAATTTTGTGTCGAGTGTAGTGGGTGGGCCCAATTCTAATGGATCGTTCGATTGGGGTCTATTTCAAATCAACGACAATTACTGGTGTAGCGTTGAAGGTGTAGGAAAAGATTGTAATATTAACTGTAATAGTAAGTGTAGAATATTTAAAATAATTTACCAGCATGACTTAAATTTGATTCCGTTTTAGAATTAATTGACGATGATATCACCGATGATGTAGCGTGCGTGCGAATTATTTTCGCACGACACGGATGGACCGCATGGAATGGCTGGAAAGCTAAGTGTCAAGGGGAGCTGCCCAGTGTTGATGAATGTTTTTAAAATAATATGATACAATACATTTTTCTTGTAATACTAAATTTTAATGTTTTCCCATTACTTTACTAATCGTACGCAAAATATCGTCAGGGCACTTATAACGAACCAGAAGTCTCTGCGTTAGTTCCATTTTCAAATCATTTACTAGACTGATATTTTCGCCATTACCAAGCCTCATCTTTTCTTGTTTAAGACATTTTCGTTTTAACAGGAGTTCCCTGTAAAGAAGCAGAGTTTTGATCATTTTTATATTCAGTATTCGGAACTTCGTAGACTCACGTGCAAATATCCTTAACGGATAATGTTGACTTGACAGAGGTACCACCCAAATATTTTTCCAAAAATTGATATCGGCACTGAACAAATTTTTCATTATCTCTATCAGCAAAATAGAACATAATTCCATTACCTGGCATTAATTTTTTAAAGAGAGCACCATTATTCTCACACAGCATATGAATTTCCTGATTATACCGTTCAAGTACGAAATTCTCTACATCGTTATAACAAGAACTGGATAATGGAGGTATCGCGTTAGTTTGACATTTTGATTCATGATTAATGGTTGCGCAATACGATTCTACTTTAGTGGCAAATTTAAGTTGGTCCAATTTTCCCGTAGCATACTCATCTAACTTATTTATTAAATTAGAGATTAAGCCAACATCCTGGCCCATTGTACAGTGAACGACGAGATCAAACAATTCCTAAACGGCGATATTACTAATTACATTACTGCCCAAAACATTTAACAAATCGATGAGGTACTTACATTATAATCTGCTTTGCATTTGTTGTTAACATCTGTATTGACCTGTGCGCACACTAATAGAAATATATAAGCAAATGTTAGAATTTTGGACAACACTTTCATGTTGCTACAGAATTCTGGTTCTATAATACTTATGAAATAAAGATCTCGCAAATTTATGCTTATAATTTACCGAAAAAATTGATTTGTACGCTTTAAATATCGTATACCGTTATAAATGAGAATTATTAGTGGGATAGGTATGGTACATTCTCTATGGTCACCACATAAAACTCTGTCGACCGAATCGTTATGACTTCCTCTATTGACTAAATTAAAGTGAGCAGTCTTTATCAGCTTTATCAGAATAACAATTATGAACAATTTATTATTCTAATCAGCTACTCCTATTACTAATTATATTCCTATTCCTTTTTCTGTTCCTTCATCTATACCTTTTCCTATTTCTAACCCTATTGTTATTTCTATTTCAATTTCTGTTCTTATTCCTATTCCTTTTACTATTTGTAATTTTACTAAAATCATTCATTTCACAAAACATTTGACAATATTGGAAATTAATAAAGTAACACACGCTTGCCACAGCGTGATATAATTACCAGTCAATTTCGAATTCGACCTAACTTATCAGCGGTGGAACATTAAGCGTGAATTTCAAATCGAAATTTAACGGGTTTTTACCTATAATATGAAAATGATAAAAATCAATCATTTATTGTTTAAATATTTTTATAGCAGAATGGAGCGATTCTCTGGCTTCCTAATAATTGGTCAACTATTTCGGGTGGTATCAATAATCGGTAAACCCGTAACTGATGGTGATGTAGACTGCGAAGAGGATATTGAGGTAGAAATATCTTATAATATCTTTTTTATATTAAATAATTAATAACACCGACTACTTTTAGAAATTTAATGACCTCATCTATAATGATTGCCAAAATAGTTCTAATTCTTTTTTCCAATTTGCACCTTTAAATGATCTGTTTGGAAATGAAAAAGAAATAGCGGCTAAGCTTAAAACACTTTGTGAGAACATGGACAACGAAATACGTTGTATACTCGATACAATTCATAATTTAAAAAGTTTGTGTTTGACGAAGAATTCGTTGGAATATTTTTTGTATCACATAATTGACGAGGAAGTCCACCAACTCTGCGACAACAATGCCGAGGGCTACAAAAAGTTAATTCCAGATGATGGTGTTGAAACTTATATGTATGGCATTCAAAACGAGGATTATGTTAATTGTATTGAAAATACGGACTCTGTACAACATTTCGAAAAATCAACATACAGCGAAAATTGCCTGTAAGTGTGGAGTTTCGATTTTTTTTAAAATCAACATAATATAATTAGGTAATTATATTTCGGAATATAGGGAACTCGCAATAAAACGCAAATGCCTGAAACAGTTTGAGGGCGATGTCTCTAAGAATGTTCACGTGGCCACCATGAAATTGGAAGTGAACAGTAGGTTAATGGCTCATTTTGAATGTGCTGAAATCGAATAATACGAAATCATTAAAAATCAAAATGTAAACTAAATAAAGAAATCTAACCCAAGATTTTTTTTAATGAACTTATAAGTTGAAACTATATTTGAATTGATTAATAAAATTTTCGGAAATAAAGGAATACGTCGAGTTGAGCCTGAGTTTAGTAATACTTGACAGTTGATCAAATTGTCATCTGTTCCTTGTGCCTTATCCTTCTGAAATCCTTATATAGTCGAAAAAATATGGTTAGCCATTGGAACGGATTGTTTCGGCAGAAAGTGAAGAAGTGTGTTATGGCGTTTTGATCACACATCTATACGGTTTACTCTTGCATCTTGAAATCAAGAGTCCTGAACCGACATTTAACTGAATTTTGTACAATCAAACAACCTATTCTTTATATGACAAATTAAGCAGTTAAGCAGCTGAATAGAAGCATGAAATCTTTTCTATATAGATTGTGCCATATTAACATATTTAATTTAAGATTCTCACAAGTTCGGGAACAGTTTCAACTAATCCATCAACTGTTTTGTTAAAAAATTTAAAAATTCTTGGGTTGCAGGCTAAAGTCATCTTCGTTCCATCGATTTTGGACCAAGGTAGTTTAAACCTCTCATAGTTGCGTCAACTATTGGGGGGTATAAATAAGTTTTGAGGAATTTACAAAAGATGGCGTAACTGGTATTAAATCGTATCGGGCCATCTTGTAACTATGTATATTTATGTTAAAGCTTCATCATTTCCCTCTAAAAGCCAGTATGTGTCATTTCACTGAAGTGTAAACAACATATTTTTTTGTGCTCTGACCATGTCAACCTTTGTGCCAACAGAGCGCTATTTGTGGGAAGCGCTGTTTTTTTGTTTTAATTTGAAGAAAATTGCGGCTGATGGACATCGATTGCTGTGTGAAGCATTATATATGAGGAACATGAGATCCATCAATAAAAACTGGTACCACCATTTTAAAAGTGGCGATTATGACACCAGTAACAAAGAACGCGTAGGGAGTTGGAGTTGTAATTGGACCATGACTGTGTGCCTCGAGTGACTGAAAAAGCGATTCAAAACTGTCTCAAGATCATATGGTGTAAAAACAAGGAAATTGGGTTCCGTGTGAACTCAAGGCAAGAGACATCGAATGCCGGTTTTTCACATGCAAACAACTGCTCCAAAGGCAAAATCGGAAGGTTTTTGTACCGAATCGTGTCGAGAGGGAGGAGGGGGAAGTGAAAAGTGATTCCACTAAGATAGCCCAAGCGCGAAAATCGTGGGGTAAGCCCGGCGATGCATCAACTTCAAGCTAATGCTGTGCATCTGGTGGAATCAGTTCGGAGTGATCTACTATGAGCTACTCCAGCCTAACGAAACCATCACTAAAGATCGTTATCAACAACAATTTATACAATTACGCTGAGCATTGAAGCTCAAACACGCACAATATGACAAAAGACATGACAAAGTGATGGGAAGGAAACTGTGGAGGCGCTTCAATGGGATGTCCTACCCCACCTGCCGTATCCACCAGATTGCTCCTTCCAACTACCACTTGTTCCGTTGGATGGACTCATGGCTTGGCCGAGCCCCACTTCACTGTTTACGAAGAAGCCATAAATTTGGTCGATTCTTGGATCGCTTCAAAACACGAGGGATTTTTTCGACGTGAAATCCGTATGCTGCCTGAAAGATGAGTAAATGTTGTAGCTAACGATGGCCAATACTTTTAATAAAATACATTTAACCAGTTTCTCTAAATAAAGCTTCGAAGTAATAAAAAAACCCAAGACTTATTTGTACACCCAAAATACCTCATTAAGGCCAAAATTCAAAACTTAGCCAAAATTAATGTTACAAAAACGCGAACTTGGCTAAAATTCAGATTAAATGTTTCTTTAGCATTATCGAGTATACTCAACACGTGGACCATAGCGCTAAATCTAAATTTATTTTCTGGGTTTACAGTCCCATAAACCTAGTTTAATCTGTTTATCTACAGCATTGGGATTGAAGTGCTAAAAATTTCTTTATTAGGCTTATAATTTGAATGATCTTATTGTTCACTTTCAAGCATTTATCATAGACCCCCTAACCCGAATCGCCTATTGGGAAAATATTACTTACCGCATTTGGCCACTTGATTAAAGTGAAATTAATTATGCGATTTGTTGTAATTGTGTTAAGTGAATTAAAAAATATTGTGAAAATTTCTGTGATTTTATTGAGTGAATATTTTTTGAAAAATAACTGTGTAATCAAACACGCTACAAATTCTCTTTTATAAAATTTTTAAAATCTGGTAACCCAAAAATTCTATTTTTAGCCTGTACAACAGACACTCTACACACTGAAAACAACAAACCACTTGTTGAATGGTAAACAATACAATAACCTTTAGCATAAAGAAATTTCCCCACCATTTATCCTGATGCAAAAACAAAAAAAAAGACATTTTCCCAACACCAATACCAAGACAAATGCTAATCACATTTTTCCGTAAAACTTTTCCGCATCCCTTTCTAGTTCTACAGTTATCGTATAATTTTGTGTATTTTCAGTTCACGGGGACACATACACGAGTATTCATGATTGCTGCTATAAACGAGTAAGAACACACAATAGCAGCAGCACACAGCACAGACAAAAAAAAAATAAAAAGGAAAATCAATAATTTTCCACAAAAAAGAAAAACAATTTTTCTTATCATCATCGCAACAATGTTAGCTCATCGAAATTATTTTTTCACAAGTGATAATGGCTAGGCTAGTTTTATAAAATTAGTGTCGATAGAGAAATCATTAGGTCGGGATTCGGCATAAGGTGGTATAATTTAGAAGAAAATTCTAGTCAGTGAAGTGATAATAATATAAAATTAAAAATGTGATCTATTCGTGCAAATGGTGATTTCGTGAAAATGAGTGTTATATTATATTAAGATGAAAATGGATAATATTTGGGAAAAGTGACTGGGTACGGTGTCACTATATACAATATAACAGTTTTCCTTCCGAGAGGCCAAATCATAAATGCTCTACGATAGGAGCGAGTCAATGTTTGGATTATTACTTGCTTGCACAATGAAGAGACAAAACGTTCGTACCTTATCACTTGTTGTCTGCACATTCACGTATTTATTAATTGGTGCTGCTGTATTTGATTCACTCGAGTCGGAAACGGAAAGTCGTCGATGGGACTTTTTGCAAAGTAAGAATTTTAGATTTTAGATAATTAATTTAATTGACTTTTGTGATGTCTTATCTCGATGCCATGTTCCATGTATTTATATTTGAACAAGGGTGTGCTATCTAAATATAGCATTTATATGAGGGTCGTCGTTATTTATGTATCATACGAGGCGTAGTATTGATGAATGTAATTTGCCAACGTGGCGAGCTGATAACATGAAAATGTTAAACTATTTGTCAGTTGCGTCATTGCAATGCAGTCATTGCTTGTACATATTTTATGTTGTTTACGTGACATACTTATCTAATGGTGTGAGATAGTTTCATTGTAAAGATGTTTAGTTCTTGCGAATATCAATCTTATAATTTATGACGTAAATGAATTGTTTAAATTTTCTATAATTTTGAAAAAATGTATATTCTGAGTGAACATCATTTTCTAGAACCTTTCACTTTGAGCCAATGAAATTTAGTAATTTCATTAAAAATTCCATCCCAATTCTCAAATGGGCCAGCCAAACTACAAAATTCGCGGAACCACATCCGCAACTCTCTGGAATTCCATTTTCATGAAATTTCTCAGATCCAGAATTCTATTGAATACCAATTTTGATTATAAGACCCGAATTTAATCCCGACGAGGTGAGATATGGATTAATTACATTCAAACTGCCAATTTTTAACACGCGAGTTACACAACCTATTTTAAAATCCTATAGGAAGGATTCCTAAATTAACAAAACTTATAAATAAAGAACGATGCATCAATAACAATTATAAATAGTTCAAAAATAGCACCTGGGTTTCAGTAGGAATAATCACGATATCATGCGTTATCGCCTCCTAGAACTCGGAAACCATTATGATTTTCAATAAAAATCTCTCCAGCACATAAACAAATTTGTCCGTTAATCAGGGCCCCTAACTCATCGCAATCGTTTAATTCCTATTACTCGAAAATCCCTCTCAACAATTTTAGATCCATCTGAATTTGTCGACTACTTACTCGTCGAACCACGATATCTGACTATCTGACTATACTTTTTGGCTGTTTTTTAGTTTTAGGAGGAATCACAATAACCAACAAAGCGATGACAAGGTAGAAATCTGTTCGGGGAGATGTTTAGAAGAAGATTATGTATGGCTAATGAAAGATTCAATTTCAATTTAAAATTATAGACTATTCCATGAATGGAGCATTCTACTGACTTTTTAATAGTTACATTTATGTAGGATGACATTATTTTCTGCTATGAAGATCAAAAATGCTTTAAAAATGAATAATCAGCTCCTATGAAAATAGCTGCCTTTCTAGTAAATCCAAAGGAACTACCAAAGTGTTCCATTTATATTTAATAGGAGTGTAGCTATTTTAGGTTAATAAGTTAAGTAGATTGATGAAACAGACGATAAGTCTTCTTATAATAAAACCATGGATATTGGTAAAATGCAGTCTCAAAGAGAGTTCCAACTGTATTTGAAGTAAAAACATGGAAATTGGAATGTTTCTGTTAGCAGTTATATGTGGTGATCTAAAATAACTATTTAACCAAAAGAGGAGGTAAATGAGGCTATTAGGAAGCTCTGAATCTTTTATTGCATAATAAAGATACAAGAACAGTAGAATGAAAATTTGTCATAGCCCAGAATTTTATTTCTTCAACTTTAAGAACATGCCATGAAACCCACTGTTCAAGAAGGGAGAAACTTCTATTTATCCCAAAAAAAACCTTACCTGGCAAAATCATATTAAATAGAAGAAATCCATTTACTAAATTAAGCGGATCGGACACCAAATACATATAATGGAATACGGGAAACGAATATTAGTTTCCATCAATTTTGAAATTTCGCTTTTTAAAATATGTAATTTTAATGTACAAAACCATGTATACAATTGGAGCACCACCCAGAATTTGTCTGTATTTTGGATACGAAAACCAAATGTCATAGTCTCTTAGGCTTGAGCGATCCTTAAAAATTAAGTGATGTATCCAGAAAATTTGATCGACGTTAATCTGTTGTTTTCTGAATCGTTTTTGCCAGCTAAATTGGCTGTGGAAACTCTGGATGCAGCAAATATTGCAATATTTACCGTTTAATAAATATTCGGTAATTCGGAAATAAACATTTTTAATTTTGGTATAAACATCCAAAACAATTCAGAATTTCGAAATTCCGGAATTAGAACTTTCATTTCTTTTTACTCGATGTCTAGTTTTCCGCCTTAGTTGGGATACCTAAAGATGACACGTTAGGAAACCAGAGAATGGTTTCCAAAGGAATTATGAGGCCACGCATATGAGTACTTTATACCAACGGTTACAGTCAAGATTATCCTGGCTCTTCGTTCTCGTGATTCCTGGATTAGTAGGTTTGCCACATTTACAAATAACTAGCCTTCATTTACGCAGCTATTCTATTTTCGTAAACGGATCATTACTAACAGATTCACAATCTAGAGCCAGCACTATCGATTATACATATTACTCTGGGAACATGAGTTATACGGATCGTAATTTTAAACACACCTTCAAATTTTTCCTCACTATATTTTCGGACAATATTTTTTTGCAATCGCTTCACCGCTAAACTACAGATCAATCGATCACAACCGTGAAAACACTAACAGTTTTAATTCGGCTGCATTTTTAGCAGTATAGTCCTACTACACAGGACAATAAACAATTTTAGAATACATTGTTCTGCTGAATCTCAAACCGTAAGGTATAGTTTGGGTAGGAGCGTTAAAGGATTAGCATGAAAGCACAACATTTTCACAAATTCGAATAAGAACATATCAAGGTCGTATTTTGTAATTTTTTACGTGCCTGTGAAATAAAAAACAAAAAAATTAAACCCAATTGGAATCCAATTGGCATCCAATTGGATGTCGTTTGGCCATTTTTTATTTTTACATTTATGTTTATAAATATTTATTTTTATGCTTATAAATAAGCATATTTGTATTACATTAGGGATGGTAAGGACAAGTGACTTTCACATTATATACAATAACTTTTTTTTTTAATAAATTTTTTAAATAACCAGCTTCACAAAGCCGGTTGAAGATAGAAAGGTGGTGCGTTCTTTTCCTGCTTGGATACTATTCGGTGGTTTTGAATTTGATTTATTTTGTTGTGATTTAATTTGGTTTAGGAGAACCAGATTACGTTAGTTAATACTAATCATTACATTACATTTATCTTATTTAATTATGTTGTACTTTGTTCTAAATAATGAAATTTTAAATCATAATAATGAAGGTATATTTCAAAAAATTTACCATTACGACTATTTAATTAATTTTAAATTTTTTTTAGGATGCTGGTTGCTGTAAATTTATACCATAAAAATCAAAAATAATTATGCTGACTTGTGCTAACCTCCTTACATTAAATTTTTAACTAACAATTTACTAAATGTTGTCTAAGGTGTGTGTAACATGCCTATTTATTCTTCCATCTTGTTAAATGTAATAAGGGTGTCAACCGCAGCTTCATATGGGTTTCACGTCGGAATCCTTGTAGGATGTTCTACCAAAAGGCAAGAAACGGCACCATCAGAAAAAATAATGTTCTTAAAATTAACATTTATCCGAATGAACGCTGCTTGGCAACCATATGTATGTAGCACTACATATTAGTAGTCACGACATCCCTACAATTTGGTAATCGTAATTCTGAATTCCATGCTCCATAGCATGTTGGATTAATAATGCAAAGAAAGTGTTTTTAAACCTTCCTATCATACCGAATCTTAAAAAATAACTAAAGGTCGGTTTAAATCTGCTACTATCAAGAACTACTATCTGCGGTAATATGCTACTATCAAGAACTAAATCTCCTGCAGTTGAATATTAGCCGCGTTTCATGACACCCATTGATCCGCATCGGTTCAAATTTTATATGAAAAACTTGATCCAATTTTTGTTTCAGATCACAAATTTTGATTTGAAATTTAGTAATCGCCTTTGTGTTGTTTCATGAAACATGAACTGAACCAGTCAGATCAAGCGTCAAGAAACACAGCTATTAAATCACTTCATGTAATCATGGGTACTAGATCGGTCAGAGTAGGTAGAGAAAAAATATTCTGATTTCGATTATATTTATATATATTGAAAACTGGAGAAAAATCCTTTCACATTCTATCATTTTATTGGAGATATTGGGGACAAATATTTGCTTTCGTTTATTGTATTGAGACTAGGGAAAGTATAGAAAACGCTACCAGTGGAACAAAATGATGCTTGCTTCAGATACACCCGAGACACTTTTTCGATTTTTAAATTGTTAATTTTAATATTAATTGTAAATAAATTTATAGCTTTTATATTTTAATGCAATATACAAATAATATTAAACTTTCCAAGATCACTTTTCTCAGATAATTCATAGAAAAGCCGGACTAAACTCTTTTTCGTAGTAATAATTTTTTCCGCGAGAGCATCATTAATGTTTTTGTTTGGCAATTTACAAGATGGTCGATCACTATTTCACTATTTCCAGAAATCATATCGCACATTTTAATTATTAAAATTTGTTTATTTGGTAATTTTCAAAATATGTTTATAGACAACTAAAAGTGGATCTGACGGCAAAAAAAATTAAACTTGTTGGGTATATTTTTGTATGTTAATTTTTGTTTTCATAAAGTATGCCGTGCTAAAATTACATTAAAAAAAACAATCAATGAGCTTATTTTTAATGCACTAGATGTCACATTCCCAACTTTAACAGTCGTCAATAGTGGATACAGACGTCCGAAAATCCTTTATATCTTAAAAGTTAGTTAGGTAGTTTGTATCGTGAACAAATTTAGTAGACTGACTTAAATTGTGTTCCATTTTAAGCCACTTAGCAACCGTGTACAACACAAAAATTATAGGTCACATTGGGCCACATAATAAGATTTATGTGCACCATTTATTGAATACTTCTAAAAGTATTGCTTATCTTCTCATCGCTGTTCATATTTTCCTTTGTCCAATTTGACTAATTTAATAAGTGTTAAAGTAAATATTATGCTGATATATTTAACATCAATGCCGAGTCGGGGTAAGTTGGGTTATAGTCTACACAAAAAAGTCAGCCAACCTAATTTGTGTAACTCGAGTTTTCATGTCCGTGTCTACCTCATTATATGAAATACCTGTCTACTCTGTTTACTTTTTCCGATGTAATATTCGAAAGTACGACAGAGCATATCAGAATAAGATTACTACTTTGGTTGTTCCACAAGTAAACATTGAAATTTGTATTTAACAAAAAGTATCATATGTGTTTCAATAGATCATGTCGCTCTGTCAAGAATATGCATGAAGCGATGCAATGCAGCCATCTTTCAGAAACGAAATCCTTTAAATATGCCGCTACTTGGCGATAGATGGTTCTAACACTAATAAAGTAATGATGTTGTTGTACTGTGGAAACGATAATTTTTTTATATGGGACATGCAACAACAACATTTTACAATCTGAAAACAACATCAAAAACAATGTAAAATTAGAGCCGTTGCACACTTCGAGCTATGTTTTTTGACTGATGTGAGCTATGTTTTCATTTTACAGGTTTCCAAAACTCAAATGTTTCGCTTCATTGTAGATAAAGCTCAAGATCAACCCAACCTGAAAAGCAATATATTTAGATATTTTCGTGTTGGAGATAAATAGTTAGCTCACATCAATCATAAAATAAGCGAAAATTATTGATTCGAAAATTTTCGTTGGCTTTGCTTACCAACGCCCACAGGTTTTTTTATACTAATTCCTCATTTTATACTTTTTCAGATGTCCGCAACATATTTATGAATAAATACAACATCTCAAAAGAAGATTATCGTATGCTCGAAATTGTGATAATTGAAAATAAACCGCATAAAGCGGGACCACAATGGAAGTTTGCCGGTGCATTCTATTTTGCCACTGTTGTACTAGCAATGATTGGATATGGACATTCGACACCGGTCACCATAGGTGGTAAGGCATTTTGTATGGCGTACGCAATGGTAATTTCTCGACGTCGAATTGAGTTCGATAAAAAATCGATCGAAACGTTCTTATTTAATATTTAAAACTTAAATGATTTTCGATATTTTTCTTGTTTTAAGGTTGGTATACCGCTCGGTCTTGTTATGTTTCAAAGTATCGGTGAACGTTTAAATAAATTCGCTTCGGTTGTTATACGTCGAGCGAAACGATATTTACGCTGTAAACAAACCGAAGCGACCGAAATGAACTTAATGCTGGCAACTGGTATGCTCTCGTCTATTATAATAACGACTGGGGCAGCGGTATTTTCACGGTACGAAGGCTGGAGCTATTTTGATAGTTTTTACTACTGTTTTGTTACATTAACAACGATCGGTTTCGGTGATTATGTTGCTCTACAAAATGATCAAGCGCTTATTAATAAACCAGGCTATGTAGCATTAAGTTTAGTATTTATATTATTCGGTCTAGCCGTGGTCGCCGCTAGCATCAATTTACTAGTATTACGTTTTATGACAATGAATGCGGAGGATATAAGACGGGAAGAGATGGAGGCGCAATCGCAATCAAATCACGCGCTTACGTTTGATGGAGAATTTATGAGCAGCTCTAATGGTAAATTAATTACAGGGCATACAAATTATTGTTCCGATATTGAGGAACAAACATCGGTATGCTCGTGTACATGTTTAGGTGGTAATAGTTGTGCAAATCATGAATTACTTTTAGATCCGGGTTATCATCCAACGGATATCATAACAAGTAATCTTAGTCTAAAACGTGCATCTGTATAGAAATAGCAAAAAATTATAGACATTTTTTAAAAATTATAATATTATATTCCTATATAATTAATTAATCATAATTCTTTTTTATATAACAAAACCAATAAAATTAATTCACGTGGATTAAACAATTTTTTAATTATTAATAAAGTCAAAACTATAATTATTAATTATAATTAAAAAAAAAATAATTTTGAATTTCATATTGAAAATTCGATTAAAAATTAACAAAATTTTTTAATTAAAAAATATGTGGATAAAATAATAATTATTTAAGAAATATTAATAAACCCAATTTTTGAAATATTATATTAATGTTGTAACAATTTTTATTATGTATTTAATATTTAAAAGTCAAAAAAAATTATTTCGTATTAATAAAATTATTAAAAAACGGATTAAATGTTTTATTACTAAAACAATTGCACATCATTCGTTCAGGCGGCATTTACCGAGCCAATTTATTCTCGATTCTATTCCTATTGAATTCGGCATGAAACTCTCACTTGGGCTAACCATTGCTCCCAGTCGGAAGTTGATGACTAACCTCTGTATTTATGCTTTGTAGTCTAGTACTTCTGATTAAAGTAGCTCGCAACCCTCATAGTCGATATTTCCGTACCTACATCCATTCGTGTAAAAGCGTTAAATATGCAGCTACGGTTGGTCATGTGGAACGATTTTTAGCCTTCACAATTTAATTTTGTAATCGCGAAACACAATTCAATGAGACGATATATTTCTCTGTAAGCTTCTACTCAATCGGGCCAGGAGCTATGCGGTTTCTCACTGTGCAACGTACCTTGAAACCTTTTTCACGTCAAATAGTGGCAAACACCTTCCTCAATTACTTTTACTTCCAGCACATATTCAGGGGTTACGGAAGAAGTACAGTGATTAATTCGAAGTGTTTTGTTCTCATATCAGCATGAGTCATACCCTAAAGATCACAACCGAATTTTGAGTAAAGGTCCAGGAATTTCCTAAGTTCCAGGGTCAGTTAGATTTTATACGGGTGCAGATCCATGTTCCGATGCAAAATTCGCCAAGTTGAGGTTGTAGTTCTTGTGAACGACGAGAAATTGTCTGCCTTGGGTTTTCCCATGCACTCTCAACCACAACTTCGATGTTTTCAGCAGACCTTATGTTTCGGTGACGTACGAATTTGGCCACCAAACGTCGAATAGTCGATTTGGCAGAACGATTGTGGCGCGGACAAAAATGAATTTTAAAATAAATAATAACGCTATAAACTTCTATATGGTGTTTTGCCCTACATTACTGAATATAAATTCACAACTAATACACATGGGGTCGGTGCTCCTTCAAACAAATGCACTAATCCAGGAAGACAAAGGCCTCTTAGGCCCTTCTCTCGAGAGCTATAACTGTTAGCTCACTAGTTAAAAGTCACTTCTGCAACTGCTTAACTCTGGTAAACAGGAAGCATCAAGCATACAAGAGTTCAAGTAACTTTAATATGGTGCATTATGAGGCCCAAGTAGCAGGCCCAGTCTTCTACTCCAAGCTGTGATGAATCTGCAATTGATTTTTAAAGGAACTAGGTAAGGAAACAGTACATTAATGTAGAATCCTGGCCACTTTAGCACAGGAAAGCACCCGACATCTTTGTGAGGGAGGATCCAAATAGCAAGAACCCCTTATAGACATAACTATTATTGACTATAGGTAAACCCCATCAAAGTAAGTTGGGAAACATCGTTGGGGGTTTTATAAATTAGAGAGTTTCTCAGGTACAACATTTAGCGTCTATTCAGAATATTCAAATTGGACGGCCAATCACTGAGAACCTGCGGTATTTGACATGGTAGATTATTTTGTAACACGGGAGATGCTGATTTCTTAAAGCTCATAAATCACAACCTTCCTAATGCCTCACTAAGCCGTACATACGTAGCTGTCACCATCGCTTTCTTAAATACACTTACGATATTTTAGTTACTGGGGATTTTGATCGGAATTAAACTTTTATTGAAGTTCTTCGCACTCACACCAAAACCATAGTTCTCCGACTGGAATATCACATCAGTTGGTTGCAATTTACGAGCTGAAATGTTTGAGGCGAGAAAAATTCAAGCTTTTCACTTTGCTAGGGTTAAGTCCGTTTAGAAACAATTAAACAGATTTTGAATTTATAGAATGATGTGCGGTTTCTGAGATAAACTGCTTCACATCCCTTTCAAGTGTTAAGTAATAACTATACTGAATCCCTTCGACTATATGCTTCTGCGTAAAACATCTGACAATTGTTTAGTTACTGTTATACGCCGAATTTATTTTGACTTTAAAAAATTATTTTTGGATCGAAGTGATGTGTATTCGAGGCTTCTAATAGTTCTAGGTAAAAGAAAATCGTTTGGCGGGGTGTAACATATCACAAAAACATAAATCTAAAATTTTTGTACTGAGTGAGATGAAAATATCAATTTTAGTATAAAACGAAAGTTTCTTAATGCACCATAAGAAACGTGTGTTAAGAGACTAGAAAATCTTAACTCTAGGCTAGAGGTAGGGCCTTCACAAATCCTATAGAAATTTTCACCAAAATAGAATCATATGCAGTGCTTAAATGCGTGTTGAGAAGAATATTTGATATACATTAAAAATCTAATTAATGATTGCATTTAAATATGCTTGGATAAATACCCAAAAATGCGTTAATACGCACCTACTTGTATAAGGATATTTAAAACCAATCAAATGGCGCAATGAAGAGAATGTGAAACGGAATATTCTCATCAAGTACGATCTATAATTTAACAAACACAACTAAGGCTCTCTGGTCAAGTCCAGATCTCGGCGTCGACCCATCGTCCATGTTAGGAAACGAGACTTTTTGCAGTTATATTGGAAACACACTGGTTAGTGTTGCATGTTTCGGCCTAAATCTCTCGAAGGATTTCCGTGACAATCTTCGAATAGTACAAAGAAATCACCGGCACTATCAATGTTGAGAAGGAGAGGCTAAGTCTATAGTCGCGGGAACTATGGCTCAGTGTGTAGGTCTCTGTGAACATAAATTCTTGTGATATCGGGGTAAGGACTGTTATAGATGAGAGAATACATTTTTGACGACTTCTAGTTTATCTTAGACGAAGACGGGTATAAGCATGTTAACGATCATTTTTATTAAATTTCTTCTTGTAAATTCTTAGCTATATGGTCTAATGGATTACATCTCCAGGTTTCCGAGCCACACCTTTTGGAATTATAATGTTTGTCTTTTATGCGTACTAAAAACTAATTAACAGATGTTTTACTATGGTACAATGCACCCAAAATATGACCGCCACCCAAATTTTTATAAAAAGGGAGAACTAGAAAGTGTTAAAAACTAAATTTCCGTTAGAAACGTTCATCCAAAATAAATAATACGAGTATGATTTACGACAATGATTGATCAGCGAAATCTATTTTTTAGATCGACGGACAGATTAAATTAGCAAGCTAATCAAACACACCTATTGACATTTTGATTCATTGTGTAAAATGGCATACGTATTTCTTATATATACATATATAGGCACTTCTTACTTAAGAAACAGGTTACGTACACAACAATAAGCAGACAACATTTTAAATAGCATTTTATGTTAATAATGCACTTACGTAACAAAATGGATTTCTTCTAAAACCTATAGAAACGTGCCATTTGCTAATGATTCATACTCATAATACAGCAAACGTATTAAGTTTTCCATATCGACGGGATTTAAATATTAGTGCATTGTATCGATCTAATTGCAGCCTCGGAATTATACATTTTCTAATAAATTTTGGCGATTGCACTTGCCTATATGTGCGCGTACAACCATACATCACAAATATTTAAAATTTCATGCGAACCGAATCGATACCACGGATGTGAAATACATCAAATATACGTGCAGTGTAAACACTGAAAAAATCTTATAAAATTGTTATGAACGGTAAAAAAAACTATTTTCAGTTCATAGCTGATCGTCTTCACAATAACACTTAGCTAAGTGATCGTTTAGTGAATTTTAATTTTTTATTTTATTCGTTTGTCGTTTGATGTTGAAAATGAAAGTTTTAATTTTACTATTTATTGTTTATCTTAATTATGGTTGGTTGCATTTTATTGTTGTAGGCACAAATTAATACAAAAATTGTTTAATTTCCAGTTAACGGGCAAGGGGATACCAATGGAAAATGTGATGCTGAAACTGAGGTAAAATACTGAGTGCTGTTGTGCAATAAATACTCGTTTAATATTTATATTTTACACGGTTGACATTGATAATCAAAATAAGTGAAATTTTTTTGTGTTCAGGTTTTACGATATTTGAATTGTAACTTATGTAATTGATTGTGATTACCGCATAATTTACATACGAATGTGACAAGAGGGTTAGGCCTTTTATAATATACGTATGATCGTAACGAATCTTTTGTGTTGAAAATGGTATAGGCTACCTTGAAATAGAAATTTTCTAGGTTAATTGAAAGCGTTTTTGGCGAATGATATTTGAACGATCTCAAAGCGCCTTGAAGAATCGGTAAATCGTACACATTACAGACCAGTTTTGGAAAAGTTCTTTTTATAATTATAGTATCAACCTGTTCACATATGATCACGTCTTCCAATACCGCACTCTCGGTTCTGTTAGGAAATTATGTATATTCATTTGGATTACGATCAATCTCACAATGTAAATAATAAATAAAAAACGCAACTAATAAGTAATTAAATATTCATAAAGCAAATTTAACAATAAGTGTATTGTCTTCCGCTGGAATTTCCCTTAAAGTGATTTTTTGCATCATACACAATAATCGTGCGACTAATTACATTTTTTTGTTTTGTTATAGAAAATCGAACTTCTCGAGAGCAATTGTGACATCGTCGATTTTCAGCTATTCGACATCGAAGATAAGCTAAGCCAGGTGGCTGAAAAAAAATTAAGCCAAAATGATTTTGCTACATATCTTAGAGGGTATTGCCAGCAGGCGATCAATATGACGCAATGCTATGCTAATATAAAATTTAAAGTGGCGGCCGAATGTCGCCAAATACAAACGATCGCAGAGGAAATAAATTTCATTGAGATTCTTAAAGTTGAAACACATTTTTTGTGTACTAAAAATGGACAACGGTATTTGGACATGGTACCTAATGATGGCATCAAATGCTATCACATTAACCAAGAGCATATCGATTGTTTTGATAAGGAGACGGAAAAACAAATTGCGGATAGCGGCACTAGTATTCGGGATAAAAATATTTGCAAGTGAGTATTAGTATGGCATATTTATCATGTCTTGTCCATTATTATGTAATTCTGCATTTCTCGTCTACAGGAACTTTGATACCCATCGCAAATGCTTAGAGGTATTCGATAAATGTGCCAATCCTAATGTGAAGCGTATAACGACAGAGTTGAATAACAAATTTAGATCCAATTTTAGATGCCGAAGCTAAATATTAAGTAATAATAATAATAAATAACGTATACAAAATTTCGAAAGAGGCTTTGTTTTCTTAGTCTAGTGGTACAGAGTACTGATAAGTTAGCTTAGCTTAGTAAGATAAATATTAGGTAATCTTTAAACAAGTAAATTGTGAGGATTGCATTCACGTCGTTCCTTTATTTTGTTTAATCGTCTTGTTCATAATTCAAGTTGCAAAAGCTAAAATGGTAATTTAATAATGCTAATAGAACCATTATATCCAAACCAACTTTGAAAGAACTAACATACTTATTCAAAGGGTTGCAACTGTTACACAGAAATTTCAAACCTGCCAGGCAAACCGCTTAGAAGAAACATCAAACAACTAAGGACCTTTACTTATCACCTCGCAGCTTCTTTATATGATTATGAAAAGATTACAAATATACATATAATGGCTCCTGTATATGTCTAATCGTTTTAGAGTCAGTAACAAGTAACTTATATGAGGGAATATTTTAAAGACCATCCTAGATTGTAACTCTTACGTCGGTTATCTCAAAATCGCCCTATAATATTTATTGGTATAATAAATCGTACAGAAGACGTACTCTCTTCTCTAAATTTAAATGTATTAAAAACAGTTCCTGTTGGCAGAGCGTGTGTCCGCTACAGAGTGCGTCCCTAAGGTGGCGTATCTCGGAAAGCTCGTCAGTTTCCACGGATATTAAAAGGTATAGGGAGGAAATGAAATACTACCCGTAGACCAAATGCTAAAGCCGTTGCAATGGAAAACTCACTGGAAGGAAACATTACCCCAGGTGGAAGACCAAGATTTATTTTTTTAGCCATCCGTTAAAAATAGAATATAAAAAAATAAAAACAGATCCATTTTCTCAGGAGGGTAAACTGGCTACAGAAAATGAACGTTCTCTGTATTATACTCCACATCTGGACAATTAGAAACAAGTATTCAAGAGAAGAAAAATGCTGACCAGAAACCTGATTCAATGTGACCGAACCGGTAAACAGCCAAATAATATGCGACGGACTCAGACAAATTGAATGGAGGTCAGCTGAATGTTGCATAGAAATAAACGAGAAATAAATCACCCATCATCAACAAATTATTCTGCGTGGTACTGGAAATTTCTACAAATTAATTACAATATATTGGCATAGTTCTTCATTGTTTAATGAATGTAACAGCCTACCCTCAAATTTAATAAAACCGACCATATGCATATACAAGACATGGTACCCCTGAGGCTTCAGTATACCTTCCTGTACAAGAAGTAGATACGCCTAAATTTGAAACGAGAGCACACCAGGCAACAGAAGGTAATTGGATACATTGTGATCAAGTTTTGTTGGTGTGGGCTGTCATAATAAATTCGAGGGTACTCTTAATATCTTGTACATAATTGCCTGTACTAATAAATTTGAAGGTGGTTACATGTAAAGTAATTAATAGCATCGTAATTTAAAGAGTCTCACCGTAGTGTAACGAAAAACATGATTTTTTAATGGGTTGCACCACTTACGGGTAGATTTTTGGGAGTTATACTATACCAATTCATTGTAAACAATTCTAGTTTCACCTCCAGTTTGATACAATTAATTCCAGCAGAAACACGAAAAGTGTGGTGTAGCATTGGAGAATGCCAGCCACACTTGAATTGCAGCTGCGTAACTGTGATTACACCACTACCGTAATATTTACACTTCTCCGGAAAATACCAGAAATATTCCCACAATAATTTTCCCCTATTATCCATCCACCAACATTAAAATACAACAAAAAATAATTTCCAAAGTTATTTATTAACCCTCTTTACATCTTTTACAATTGTTTTTAATCGCACCACTAATTTCACTCAAATACCACTTATAATTTTTCAAATTAAACTATCGCGTACCGTGTCTTAACTAAGCCTCACCAAAGTCTAACTAAAGACTAATACGCGCTGAATATTCCAGATTTTACACGAATATTCAGTTCTGTTCCAGACTAATCTGCTATAACAGGAAACTGTTATAAAGCTACTTCTAATGTTTAAACATTTATTAAATGGCTTATACTCGTATATAGGCAGACACGTTTTATTTTTTCTCTTATCTTATTTCATCCCCATAATTAGATTTTCTGGCACAGGTGTCACTTTGGTAGTTTCTTTCGAACTTTTTTTCGAAAAATTACCGTTGTTTGTTTACTTTTTTGTTTTGACAACTAAGCTACACAGTTGAAACAGTTAAATTTAGTTTTATTTTTCACCAGCTGTGTTGATTTTCGAGTTTTTTTCGAACTTGTACTAAAACACCTAACTTCACTCTTGTCTTATAGAAAAAACAAATTGGAACACGATTTTACAAGGCAATGTCCTATATTGATACTATTTAATATTTGGTTTAAATCTCAATGTCACTAAATTCCTTATCATTCCGCCATTCCACACTTTGATTCTTTCGTAGTGATTCTTTCCTCGTTTCTTTCCCCTAAAAAAAGTAAAAACGTTTTCATAAAGTAAAAACGGTTTGTTTTTAAAGGGAAAGGAAACGAGGAAAGAATCACGACGAAAGAATCAAAGTATGGAACCGCGAATTGATTGATCAATTTACGCTGGACTAATGTCCCGCGCAGGTGATCAATCCACGCGGAGTAGAATTAAAATTGAATAATTGTTTTGTGCAGTAAACCGTACGCTCACTTTATGCAGAGAAGATTTGCTTAAAATTTCCAACATAATTTATCAAATAAATATTTATTGTACATAATTACCCTATTAGCAAAATTCACGGTTTATTCATATCAAGCACGATTATTTTGAAAACATTAAAAATTTTGCTGAAATTTTTGTACTGACCTCTTCTGGGCTGAACTTCAATTTAAACGACAAATTGTAATAAATTAAAAGGCAAGATGGCTAAACTTTATTTAAACTATTTATAAGCGTAGTATATGTTTCACCTGGAAGATGTTGGAAATGGAAACGCAGTCAGACTTTTAACTAGAATAGAATCCACAACCCGTTTAATTTCATCGTTCACTGCACTGAGAATTCTAGTCTTAAAAATTCCAATCATAAACGTTGTAATCTTCGAAACTAACCATTCCAGTGTTTTGTCGTTTAGGCCTGTAATTGCCACATCTACGTCACTAAAATAATACAAAATAATTAGCATTCGGTAATTAAAAAGATTAGAAAGCCGTCTCACTCTAAACGATGGATATTGACGTGCATGTTGATTTTCTGAAGATCAGGTTTCGAATGTATCACAGCTGGTAGTTTAAGCGACAGTCGAACTTCATTATATCCACCCTTCATTCGAATACTGCCGGCCGGTTTAATAAATAGTACGTGAGCATTGTAATTTCCAAAGCCGGCGCGTAAATCATCAATACCAATTGCACCAAAAATTCGAACCGCTTCATTTTCTTCATCAAAAAATAATGAGAAATTTGAACGTCGCACAAATGTTTCCAAATCACCGAAATAACCGTCAGATGCTTGAAATTCACCAGTTTGCGTGAAAGGTCCAGAGCCAAATGTAAATTTTGTTGCTACGTCCGGTATTCTATAGTAACTAGCATTGGTAACTAAGTAGCTTTCACGGACCTCTATAAGAAAATGATCGATCACATCGTTTACGAATCGATTAACCCGAGTAGCACGTTCACTGAAAGTATATTATAATGAACTGTTAGATAAAATTTATTATACAGCAAAAATGACATACAAATATTTTATTAAGACATCCTCGTCCCCGCGCAGCGTATCGTAAATCGAAACATCTCCCAGCACTTGGTTTATTTTCTGCTGTATTAAACCAGATACTTTTGACCAAATCTCATACTGGTATGTATCTAAAAATGTTTCATCCAGTGTACCACGTTGAATGACTGTAGGCTGCGGTTGGCCCAATTGTAGGAACTTAATTTCAACAGATTCAAATTCATATTCTAAATCTAAATTTTCCGAATAAAATATATCACCCTGCCGTGCGAATCCCACCAGCCCCTTTGTTTTCACATTATTCAACAGGATTTCGATCGTCCCCCGGTTTTTAATCGGAATCATTTCAATTAAATCCGTATTGAATATTTCAAAATCACCGCGTAAAATAACATCGTTTAAATCCAGTTCGGTGACCATCACATTGTAGAGTAAATTTGGTTGGGCTTTAAGCATTCGCGGATAAATACGTTGAAATCGAAGATTTGATAGAATTCTGTGGATGTATATAAGGTGTGCTATCAATTTAAAGATGATCTCTAATTTCTGGTACTTACATTTGGTTATTTTGTGCCTGGATGGTGATGTTGCGAAATGCGTACAGCGAATCGTTCAGCATTTGCGCTTTGTTCTGTTTAACGCCGATGTTCATGAAACCCTGCGAATTAATCATAATTTGTGATTGTCTTTATCATTATAACTTTAATGCTAATAATAAGTAAAAGATCCATTCGATTGGTGAAGATTTAGAAATGAAACGCAAAGTCAAACATTCAGCACTTCACATTAAAACATCCATTACAGTGTGATCACTCAAGGTTATTGTAGTTGTAAAGAGATTCGATTAAATTAATTTGGCGCAGAGTTTCAATAGTTCGACAACAATTTCAGTAATTTACCGAAAACGACTATTCACATAAAACGATCATCCGCCCAAAATATTGCGCAAACGATTTATTAAGTGCTCGTTAAATTGCCATTTAGGACCAATTATGAACAGAATGGACCAAATTGAACTTTTGAAATTAGGGTTTTGTAGTGGATTTTTATGACCAATTCCGTCATTGTGTATTATTGGGCGCTTTCAGGTTCCCTATCATGATTAGTAAAATCATCGCCAATTTGATTTAAAAATTTCATTGTGCAAAACATTTTCATAGCGTTGGCCGCGATTTTACTCAACATGTTCCCAACTGTTGGGTGCCCTGAAATGCCCATTGTCATGTCAACGTTACGTAATCGAGAACATAGCTGGGCTAAAAATATAAAACCAACCGATTATAGTGCAGGTTACACATGCTATAGTTTGTAACCGAGCAATCAATCAATCAAACGGTTTGACTACTGAAATTGTATTTGTTAAGAGATAGCAGCATTGAACAAAGACTCAATGCCCGCTTTCAAATCACAGAAGAAATAATAAACAAGATTTAGTTTGCTCGTACAACAGTTAACATGCATCTTTCATTTTGTTTCAAAATAAATTACATGAGACAAGTACACAAATTCTAAAAGTCCATTTCTAGGGTAAAGAATACAGCTTTTGTATTTATTAGGGACAGAAATCCTAGCTTGAAATTATTTTACGGGTCAATTTCCAATTATATATCTTATAAAAACTCGGCTGGAAGTATAAACGGTGTTCCATTATATTTTCCGTAGTGTTTCATAACTAAAATTTAAATGACCATCAATTAACACTCTAATTCCGAAAAACCTTCAAGTTAAGTCACCAAAGTATGTTGAAATCGTTCTGAATTTATTGGTTTATTTTATAAAGATCAGTTGCAACAGAAATTCGATCATAAAATTTCAAAATGATCGCCATAATACATGGAACAAAAATATATAAACAGATTCCAATATCATTCACATCTGGTACAAAATTTGCAGCTTGTACTCTCTATAATTACGATATTAAGTGTCGATCACATTTCAATATTAAATCCAATTATAACAAGTCAAAACAAATTATAATTTTACACACACAAATATCTGCATAAAACACTTTCACTACCACAACCATGTTATTATGACATGTTTACGTACGATCGCTTAAGCAAAGATCACTTTCGTAATCGAATAATTTTATTATTATTTTCTACTTACACGTTTTATATTACCACCCAGCTCATCTTCAACATTATTTGTCGCTTGTAGCAGTTCATTATCGATATCTGTTGATAATGGAAATGAATTTAGTAGGTCATAAAAAATATTTAAATTTTTATGCATAACAGTAAATTATTATTAATATTTAATAAACTAATTACAAAATAATTTAATTATGAATTTTAATTTTAGGTAATAGTATTTTTGCCACTTCATCAATATATAGGTAGGTTATATTGAGTTTTAATATCAATAAATGTGAATATCTTTATAATTATTTCCAATTTCGTAATGCGCCTGTATATGTGTGTGTATATATATAATATAATATCGTTGTTTATATGACTTTTACACATACACATGCAATTAGTGATAAGATGATAATAAACTTTCAATTTCTTAACTTTTTTATTGTATTGTTTTGACAGTAGGTACACAATTATTTTATAATTAACACATACTGATACATTAGTATTTTTCGAAAAAAACATGCAAAGTAGGCACAATTTATAAGTAGCACATTTCTTATTTAAATTACAGTAGGTACGCGATCGCGCGCTTTAAACTGGCCAATAACAACTAACAACTACAAACGATCGAGCATTAAATTTTTTGTTTGTTTTCGGATATGCTTTCAAAATATTTTTGGTTAGCACACGGTGAAAGGTAATTGCTTAATATTAATTTAAAACAAATTACAGGTAGGAACGAATAGACTAAACTGAAGTATATTTGACTGTAGACACAAACGATCGTATAATTGACGATCGCCGGTTTTAAGCTATGTTCTTGGATTTATTTTATCAGTTTTATTAAAAAAAAATATGTTGTTTGTAATACGATCTGTTATTTGTGTTGCGATTAGTTCGTATATAAATTTAACTGGAACTTAAAAAAAATAATAAACATGTTTTTTGAAAAATAAAACCTTCATTTCAAAACAAGCAGAAGCAAAATAAATTTTGAAATTAATAATAAATAATGATACGTGGTATAAGGATAATTCAAAGTTGCCTACAAAACAGATAAGTGTATCAGACCTAACTCTATAATCATAAAGTGTGTAAGCCTTTCTGAACATGAAGAACCAATCTGTATATTTGAAAAACCCTGTGAAACGCCACTCGTTTTGCCTGTTAATTGAAAAACAGCAATAAACATAAACGGTATGCTACTTTGGACGCACGTGAATCCCAAAAATCAGTAAATACATCGAGCCTCACCAGCATAAATGAGATTCAAACGTCAAGCGAACTGAGGTTTCAATAATCCAAAACTGTCTCAAGATCTCCTTTAAGGAATCAATCTATATGGTTACTTGATGACTCACCAATCACCTTATTGCCTAAATGGGTCAACTTAGACTACACTTACTTTTCACGTGCTTCATCGAATTTCGCCGCTATTTAACACTGATTTCGATACGTTTAAAATGTGGATTGAAATTAATGATGGCGTGATGGCAATTACCTGAAATAAAATTCACAAAACTATCCGAATGTTGCGAATTGGTGCGGATACATGTATCGAAATTATACAAAGACAACACTTAGTAACCTAACCTATAAAGTTGATTTTAGTTGATAAAAATTATTCGGTCATTTATAGTACATTTGATCTATAGCGCCAATGAAGGCTGGTTTTGAAATTTTTTAGTGAAACTCATTGGCTCAAGGAGCGCACAATAAGTAGAGAAAGAATCATTTTGAGTCTTACCTGGGAATGAAATTGAAGGTTTGTCTGTTATTAATCGGTTTACTCCTTCAACTAGAACCACATAGCTTCTTTCGAAACTGTTCGGTGTGCCATAGTTACTCGTAGTGTAGGATGTATTTCTCTAAGTATTTTCAAAATTCTGCAATGATCTTGTGTGATGAGCGACACAACACTGAAAATTGCTAATAATTTTTTTGAGAGATTATCAAATTTTGAGTTTAAAATATTTATAGAGGGAAAAGCTGACAACTATGATTTACAGAGCAAATACTCTCCGTACTATGCTAACGATGACGACCAACTCCTCCAACAGAAAATCTTTCGAAATGCGAGAATCCTTTCTTGTTTTACCAAAACTGGTAGCAACATGAAATCTCTGTAAAATATGAAAGGGTTATAACTTGTAACTATCACTTTTACCGTTTCAACGTGTTTTCGTTTTTGAATATTACAATATGTACTAACTTATATCGTTGTTGAACATATAGTTTTCCTCTCGTTATAGCGAGAAATATTATAGTTACAAAATGTCGATCAAGGTTTCCTCATAACGATCATTTCACTCTTAGACAAATATAATTTTTATGATAAACGGACGGTTTTCCTTCGCGCTAATTTTGTTTACTACATTCTCGTTTTTTATACAATTTGACATTTTGAAAGAAATGGAAAATGAAACGGATGGAATCGATACATTGCCTTTGAATTTTTGGCATATATTTAAATGTACCAGTAACGTCATTATGTTATAAAATTATGAATCAAACATTATTAAAATAGAGCAAGAATGAACTTGATACTCCATCCAATCAAAAACATGGATTTATAATAATTTCTGTACAATGTCCACAAGCTTACCAACCTGAAGTAAAGAAAAAATGTTTTCCACTGCACAAAAACAAAATTAGGAACGCATAATGTCCGATTCGCGTGAGTATAAAAATTACGTTTTTCAACGCGATCATAACGCAACCGAAATTCAAATATGTATAAACGGCAAATTCGGAATTTAACCGAATCGTTACGAAAGGCGGTGTATGTACTATGTGATCGGATGTTGTAATATTAACAGCATCCCGATATAGTATGAACATCTCATCCGTTCGTCTCACTATCCTCTGTTGAAAACAGTGGAAATTTTAATTTATTAATAAAAATTTCAAAATACAGGCAAGTTTATTTCGGGACATTGCAAATTACTGGGCTCGCCGCCCCTGCCAGTACCCTATTATTGATGTTGATGTTTGATTTTACAGGGGTTGTATTTTGTAGACCTTAATTGAGAAAGAGAACTAAACCAGCTGAACAACAATGGTAATCAATTCCAAAATGTTACAGGATTAACAGAGAAAGGTTTTAATACTATTGTGGTTCTCCAGTTTAAATATCATGCTCGCTATAAAATCGTTTTAACCAATTAAAACGTTAAAAATATACTCACCTGCTCACATGTTAAAATATATAATTCACATTTTATAATTCGTCTTATTGATAAGAAAACTTCTACTTTATATAATATACATATTCACAACATTAATTACCATACCTTTAAAACTGTTATCAGCTGTAGTCAGACAAATAAACAGTATAATAAACATTGATGATGTAATCACATATCTTATCTGCAAAAGGAAATATTTAGTTCAGACAATATAGTGAAATGTAATTGCTTTCTTTTATGACCGTTAACATTTGTTAGCTTAGAATAAGCTGTGCACTTTAGTAAATAAATTGACTAATTGAATATGTTAACAAATCGTTGAACTTGGTACATTTTTAAATTAGAATTTTCCTGGCTGTGCATCGTTTATTAATTATATTAGAATTATATTTTGTAATAAATTTAAAACATTAAACTCGGACTAACGTACAACATCGATATTTTATAAAAAATATTCCGGTTTTAAATGTCATCAAATCACCACCAGTATCACAACATATTTAGCCAAATATTCTAACTAGATTGCCACCTACACTTTTCCGATCCATTTGAGAACACTTTAAGATCACACCTTATACACTTTAAAATATAACTTTAACCGTTAACATATTAAATTGATCTACATTGATCAAACAAAAGGCTTTCACTGAAATACAAATCGCACATGTCTTACTGAAATATGCGTTTATTTTGGCGAATATTCTCAAAAAAACCATCAACGCAACAAACCATTTACCATTGAAAATAACTTTTCCAACACTTTACACAGTACAATCTCATGGACGTATCATTAAGCCGAAGCAATCACTAAACGTATACTTCCTCTGGTCGTATGTAAGTATTGTTTGGAAAACATAAATTTATGATTATTATGGGAACGCGAATTAATACAAACGAAAGATAAAGAGGTAATAAGAAATATTGTAAGATCATCGAAGAAAGTGATAACAGCTTTTAGTAATGCGATGTATATTTAGCGACGTGATATGTTTAAAGATATTAGGAAATGATTAAATTAATGTAGATCATAATCGAAATCATGTTTTTAAATTTTGTTTTATAAAAAAATCTACTATTTGAAATAAGTTCGATTTCAAAAGACGACTATATAAGGACTTATGGTAGCACCAGATCGTTTTCAAGTTGTATAATAAGATAGAACCCTAAACCGAAATCATTGTCGCCTACATGAAAACTTAGGTAAAAGATGCGATTAGGCTTTAAACTGTGCCAGCGGAAACAATTTTTGAGAAACAAATTTCTACTGAGAATACTTAATATATCCTGGATGGGCCAAACTAGATAATCATTTAAAGAAAAGGCTGGCGGAAATAAATTCACAGCTATGTCTAATACATAGTCGTTAGAACCACATTGTTTGTTTAAAAGAAATTCTTACTTCAAACATGACGATAATGACAATAGTGCTAAATTTTTGATATCTACTGAAAAATTTAAAATTCTGTTATGTGATATTTTTATTTTTATTCTCACATTTTTAAACTATAATGAGTATGCCACTTCTAAGTGCCTCATTGTTGCGTTTATTCTTCTTTGTTACGGTTGTAGTTGCCACAGCGTTAAACACGATGTCATCATCATCGGTGTGCCTAACTCAATATAATCGAGAATCGCAAGAAGTTGAGATCAATTATCATCAACAGACCCAAACAATTAGAAACGGTAAACTATACGTTGAGAGTTTTCTCCATCTAGGGCCTATTGCCTTTTATCGCTACCTCATTAGCGACTTACCTTTGTTTGATTCATAAAAATCCCCAAGTGCCAGCATGAAGAACCACAACGCTTGAAGGTTTGCTCTAACTCGTGTGTTCGTTTCATAAACTCCTTCAAGCTGTATAATCATTTCACTGCTCCATCATTTAATTTCTTGTGTATTGATTTCCTTAATTCTCAGGTGCTCTAAAACCAATACCAAATGAGCGCCTGTTCTCCAGGTTAGGGCGGCTGAAGCGAGCGTCTGTTTGGTATCAAGCGGCTCGCCGCTATATAAACTTATTCAAGGTAGGACTGGCTGCCTTAAGATGCTTTACCAGTACGTAAACCACACACGGAACAAGCGGGTTGACCGGCAGGCTACAACAATTTTTTTCACAAAAATAACTATGTTCTAAACGCTAAACTAAGGCCATATTGGATACATCACAAATACGACCTCGAAAACTGTACATACGAGCAAAGCTTTAAAATGGGAGCATGGAACGTGCTTAGTTTTTTAAGACTTACACTTTTTAAGACACACGCTCGTTACACTCTCCATTTGAGCGGCCACATCATCGACTTCTATTCTATCAATATAAGGATATGCACGGTCAGACTTCACAGTAAGAAATTTAACGTCATGATCGCTAATGTACATACACCCATCTGAAAATAAATCAGATGAGTTCAAATTTATTTGTCTATAGTTTAAGGAAATTATCAATAACATCCCGCACCATGACATTAAAATTACCGTAGGCGACTGTAATGCAAAAATCGGAAGGAGTGTAGAATCGCATATCGGTCCTAACAAATTGTACCGAACAACAATGGCCAACGCGTCACCGAACTGGCAATAATATACAAGTTAGGTAGTTGTATCAAGTACGTGAAATGTTGTATCAAGTATGTGAATTTCCTTATTAGGAAAAATCCTAATAAGGAAATTCACAAAATAACGTGAAGATCGAATGACAGAAGAACGGAAACAAAAATTCACGAGACGTGATCTCTAAGAAGGCATTTTACCAGCAAATCCGACGTTAGATCTTACAGAGGTGCCGACATGGACATCACATGCTTGTCGTTTTCAAATATAAGTGCAAATTGTCATCGACATTCAATAGACAAGCAGAAAAGTCGTCCTTCAAAAGGTCAAGTAGGTATCACTACAAAGTTATCAATCATCAGTCACTGGCTATTTAGACCGGTACAGTATAATAACGAAGAACTTTCATCCAACATCCAGGAGCAGGGGCTATAGCTATAGAGTCAGCCATAACTACCACGGCGCAAATCACTATAGGTATCGGAAGAAAACCACAGAGATGCGCTAGAGTGCGTAGTAAGTAAAAGCACCATCGAAACTTTGCGCTGCATATTTAATAAGTCGGGCCAAAGTTTTGGATATGCAGATGCAGATCCGTGCTTCTTGGCCGAAGACCTAGCGATACTAAGGACAGTTTCATAATGCTCGATCGCTATGCAAGAAGACTTGGTAAAGTGTACATCAGTAAAACAAAACTTATATCTACTATGTCAAATAACGGAATCCAATCAGCGATCATAATTTTGATATACTTTGGGTCAGTAATATCATCAAATGAAATGCAGGTACATATAATAGCCCGAATTGCTCCTGGACATCGAATTTTCTAGGCCCAATCAAGGTCGTTATTGCGATCTAGACATCTATCGCAATAATGTAAGCTCGCACTTAGCACTCATTAGACCTGTGTTGTCTTTCAAAAGCGTGAACTTAACTCTGACCTCTAACGATTGTAGAATCTTACTTACTTTCGAAGGAAGGTCATTCTTACTATCATTCTTTCATCATTTCTTTTTTTTCTTCGTCCAACTACATATCTCTTTTCCTGCCTGCCCACACAATTGTGTGGATAAGGCAAAAGAATAATGTTAAAAATTTATTTTTGCATGTGTTTTGAACCAACTTACACATTTGTGTATTCCTTTCAAACTTATTTTCGCCCGATATCAATACACACAATTGTGTTGGTTGTACTTCAAATCAAGGGAAAGTTTTTTTTATCAAAAACGCCATCACATACTATGTTTTTTACTCACACATTTGCGTGGTTTGGACTTTAATTTGATACATATTTCTTTAACTATTTTTGCGCTAAGTAGATCATGTGCAGGTGTATTGTTGTGAAGATTCTGTGATCTTCATAGTTGCTAGGCTAGCTAAGTATAACATCATTTGCTGCTTACTGCAACTTATTCGTTCAGTGTAGTGCTACATTAATTTCATATGTTGTCCAAGGACAAGAAGGGATGTCGATTAAATTTTTCATGTATATTTTCGCCAATAGGTAAGCCTGCCGCCAGATATAAAATCTAATTCGAGTCGAAGTGATGGTACAACATACCGCCCCAGGGGCGGTATGTTGTACCATCACTTCGACTCGAAATTCGAGAAAAGTCGAATGGCGGTATGTTGTATCATTTTCGAAAAGCAAAAATGATACAACTTTCACTTTCTCGATTCGACTTTTTTCGAATTCGAAGTGATGGTACAACATACGAAATTTACGTCTCTTTCATCACAAATTTACATCTCTTTCATCACAAATTAAATTTATCGGTTTCCCGTTTTTCAATTACATTGGTTCTATTGCGATCTCTACCTTCGAATAACACATTGTCGTTCTACTCTTTTTGTATCACTTATTTATTTTAAGAGTGATACTTTATCGAAAAAGAAAAAGATAAATAAACAATTTAGTAGTGTGCGATCGCAATATAGAAAGCAAAATTGAAAAGTGAAACGACAAGCAATTTTGTTTTAGGAAAAAGAGATACAATATTCGATAAATATCGAAAAAAGTGATGTTCAACATTCCAACCGGGTGGTATGTTGTACCATCACTTCGAATCGAAATTCGAAAAAAGTCGAATTGCGGTATGTTGTACCATTTTCGAAAAGTAAAAATGATACATCTTTCACTTTTTCGATTCGACTTTTTTCGATTCGAAGTGATGGTACATAACGCCCAAGGGGCGAACATTTTTTTTCTCAAGTTCTGTAAGGAAATTGGAAAAAATGAATTCTATTGGGGATGCGCGTAAGTGTCTTGAAGATTTAATTATGGGATATGTGGAGTATCGGTCGGGAATTATTTAAAGAGTGGATTTGTCCATAGAAGAATGAATTTTTATTGAGACTAAACCTTATCTTGATGACAGATTTGTGTGTGATATTTTAGAAACCACTAACTCACTTAAACACTCGTAAATTTACCTAGAATGAAATTTAAAAAACGCTATTTAAGATCAAGAAGTGGTTTTATTATCTTGTTCACATGATTGCACTCCATCTGGGCAATTGTTGGGCAAACAATTACTATAAGTCATTAATGCATTCAAATATCTAAGAAAATATTCATCCAATTTTAACGAATTTTGAAATGTTTTAAGTGATTCACAGCTGTCAAGAGAAATTTCCTTTGCAGTTCGGTTGACCAACGACTGGTGTACATTGAAATAGAATAATAGATCAGATGATCCGTTCACATAGTACTCGAGCGGTTTCTCATACTCATCACCTACAATAAATGATGCAGGTGTATTCCAATCTAAGGATTTAGAATATTGTATGAAAGCTTCTCTTTTTCCATCCAGTTTATTGTAAGATGCAATCATATCGTTTCTGGAAGTTAAAGAACTTATTAAGAAGTCGAAGTAAAACAAACTATTAAACTCACATTATCGAACAAATGGTATTCATTTTAACGTTTTTTTCGTTGATCATTTCACATTCGACATGCTTTGTTATAATTTCAGGATAAATCTGATAAAAAGGCTTGCCACTGCAAATACAAAATGCTTGGATTATATTTTCATACGTATTATGAATTAAAATAAACTACGAGACATACCTTTCGAGAATATTGTACCGAGTGGCTAGCACCCATAGTCGTTCACCTAGCTCGTCTAACCGTTTAATAGAATCTTTTACCATCTCATGATGGGCATGCAATTCCAAAACAAATGCACATAGCAGCTTTCGGCACAACTCATTTTTGCCGTAATCGCATTTGGTGTGGGGATTTAAACTTTTTTGTTTTAATAAACTAAAACGTATTGCATTGTCCTTACTTTTAATAAAAGTATCTTTTGCTGCTTTTATTTCTCCCGACACCTGATGAAGATATTGCCGCAATTCTTCCATATGAACCCAAAAAATTTAGCTTTTCAAAATAAAAACAAACGAATTGTCAATATGCACTGTCTACCAACATAAACAGTTTTCATTATCTTTTTCTTCGGTTTCTAGGGTAATAAAAAACTACGGAAGTCAAGTTGGCATTCATTTTACGCGTAAAGTAACTTTAGGTGTCGCCTCCATCTTTCTTTTTCTTTGCTAGCCAAGCAAGAGTACACACACGTGTAGTTTGTGATTATTAAAAAATTAAATATATAATTTAAAATGGATAAAACCTTTGTTCTCGCCCGCGTTAAGAAAGTTTTAGGCCGTACCGGTTCACAAGGACAGTGTACCCAAGTTAAAGTAGAATTTATTGGAGAACAAAACCGTGAAATCATCCGAAACGTCAAGGGACCAGTCCGAGAAGGTGATATTTTAACTCTGTTGGAATCTGAACGCGAGGCAAGAAGATTAAGATGAATGGCAGTTATAAAATCACAGAAAAATGTAAGTTAAACTATAAAATTCATGTTTTTAATCAAAAATACTGAGTTTTCATTTTATTTTCAGGTTAATTTCAGATTCGTGATCAAACAAAATTTTTATTTTTTCAACATCTAAAATGGAATAAATATTACGAATTGAAATTGAAAAATAAGTGTTTATTTATCAAAATGCGCTTTAATTATTGATTCACACTCGGCTATTTTTTTAGTGCTATTGATTTTTGCTTGGAATTTGCCGTTCTTGCCATTTCCTTTACCTTCTAGTAATTCACATATAGTGGTACCCAAAGCGTTAACATCTTCCATGGCACCTTGTATATAAAGTTTACCTTTACCGGAATCGTCAGAAAACGTGTAGAAGATGAATGTATCGCCTAAAGCAGCTTCTTTTTGGAAGGTAGTTAAATAGTCACTTTCAATTCCAGAGCGATGAATGAAATAGTATTTTGGCTCTGCTAATTCGTTAAATGATTTTGCTTCGGATAGGGCAATTTCTTTTGAACATTTTTCGACAGTTTTAGTTGCGATTTTCAAATTATTTTGCAGTTTCTTTATCAAATCAACGTGAGCTGCTGGACCGCCACTGAAACGAGAGAAATATTAATAGAATCCTTCTTCAAGGCCATCAGAGAAAGTTGTGAGGACAATTAAATAAGTCGCATTACAAGATATTCATAAAACTTACTTGAGTATCAAATTAAGTTCCCATTCCCTGGATAAGGACTCCGTTAATCGTTTGGAGATTCGATTACCAATCAAGAAATTAACGATCAACTTTTGTTTTGTTTTCTCAGCATTGAGCAGCTTGATCATTTGCAACTGACTAGTATTTGTAACATGAGTGCCACAGCACTTGTTTGTATCGTAATCCCCAATGGAAATTAATCGAATATCACCTGAATCTAGCGGAACACTTTTAGAAGCATTGCGAATATCTTCGCTGCCCATAAGGTCTTCGGTCTTTTTAGCCACTGTTATCGTAACCGGAGCAGCTTCTCTTATAATTTCGTTGCACAGTCGTTCAATATGTTTTAATTGATCTTGAGTAACTTCTTCGGCTCCAAGCTCAACATAACACATATCAGCTCCCAACCACCAAGATTTTGTAGGAATGCTGTATTCCCGCTCAAATATGCACGATATTAAGTGCTGGCCAGAGTGCTGTTGCATATGATCAAAACGGCGGTCCCAATCAATTTTCTGCCTAACGGTTTCTCCAATCGCGAACGGAATTTCTTTAGTTTCAATAAAGTGGATCGCTTCAGGCCCTCGTCTTGTCACAGAACGTACTGTAAAATCGTTTAAATATCCATAATCGCAAGGTTGCCCGCCACCTTCTGGAAATAGGATTGTATTTTCAAATACCACATTGTATCCCTCCAACAGATCTTTGCAATCTTTAAGCTTTAATTTTGCCGGTTCACAGGATACCAATTTTGATGAGAACTAAAAATACTCAAGATAAATTATTCAGATACAAGACATCACAATTGATAAACTCAACCTCTTTTAAAAAACTATCTTCTTGGCATTTAAACACCATTTTCCACGTATTAATTCAATATGATTTATCTCAAATGTCTTTAAGTGCATGCGAAAAATCTGGTTCTTGCGTTGTTATTGCAGAACTGTCAAATTTGATTAATAGCTAGATTTTTAGCTCAAATATATTAAAATTGCATCAGGCAGTACTACGACTAATTTCGCGTGGATTCAGAAGTCAGCTGACAGCACGAGAAATTTTTTTTTTTGTGTTTAACCCGTTCGTTGTGTGTATTTTTGTGTGGAAAAATTAAAATAAATTTAAGGAAAAATGGCTATCCATTCAGCTGCCAAAGGAAAATTGATTGCCGTAATTGGAGACGAAGTATGTAAGTCTATAAATGTGTGGCTTAATATTATTGACCGATTTTTATAATTTAGGACACTTGTGTTGGATTCCTATTAGGTGGAGTTGGCGAAATAAATAAGAATCGTCATCCCAATTTTATGGTCGTAGACAAAAGTAAGTCTAATGCTAACAATTTGATATATACATAATATATACATATATATAATACAACTGGTAATTAATCCATAGATACTGCTATAAGTGAAATTGAAGATTGCTTCAAACGTTTCGTAAAGCGTGATGATCTCGACATTATACTTATCAATCAAACTTTTGCTGAACTTATCCGTCACGTGATAGATGCGCATACAACGGCTTTACCAGCCGTGCTTGAGATTCCGTCGAAAGATCATCCGTATGACGCGAGCAAAGATTCAATTTTACGTCGTGCTAAGGGTATGTTCAATCCAGATGATCTTATTGGCAGCCGTGGTTAAATATTGTTTATAGATATAAGTACAAAGTATTCCATTCATATATTTCCTAAAAATATAAATATTATAATATGTAATAATATATTCGTGTTTAATGTTAATATGTAAAATACATACATTAAAAATTGAATAATCATAATTTATGTTACAAATACTTTTGTTGTTATCGACGAATACAGAAAATCTGCTTTATCAAATTAGTCAAGAAACAAATCACACCTTATTTATTCTGTTCGTTAAAAAATCTAATTGGAATTACATGCAATGAAACAATAAAAAATCGCTATTTTTCATAATCTGTGGCCCTGTTCCTGCATGATCCTGATGATCCCTCCCCCTGATCCTGAACGATACGAGAACGAAAGTATAAGATTCCTATTCAATTTTAAATAAGAATCGTACGAATCTGATTCAATTTAAATATGAATTTTACATTTTCGTATCGTATTCAGGAATAGGGAGGCTGGCTTTTCCAGGAAATTGGGAATTAGGGAAATATCTTGCTGTAATTACATATTGCACTAACTCCCAAATATTTATTTCCCGTTCCCAAGTGTATATTCTGGTAGACTGGGAATAATTTTTCGGGGAAAATTTTTTTTATTTTGGTTTTTATAAACTTATAAACTAAAACTCATATTGCGACCTTATTACAAATTTAATTTATTTTTAATTATATATTTATTAGAAAAAAATAATGTTTAAAAATACGAAAATGTACGAATTACAATTCCCCAAAAAAATAATGGGGAAAATAACGTCAAAACTGCTATAAAATGGAATTATTTTTTCCCAATAAAATAAATTCCCAAACGCCAGAATACACTTTGGGGAATAAAAAAATTCCCAACTGCTGGAAATACGTCACTAATTCCCAATTCCCTATTCCCGAGGAAAACCAGAACAGGGCCACTGTAGTGGTTTTTCAGAAACCCATAATCTACGTAGAAAATAACACGTTAATGAAATTTTTTTGGCAATTTTTAAATTTATCTCGAATGCATTACCAGCCAACTCAATACCAATTTTAGATTCTAAAAACCTTCATTCTCGAACACTAGCAACCATGGAAACACGCAGAAATTCTTAGCAATTTTATCACTGAACTTTCATTTAAGTTCAAAGCACATAAAATATTTCGACTATTGTAGCTGGTCGATTTGTTTCTCTTTCAATGGTAGAGGATGACGATTACTAACTACCTGTTTGTCTAGTTTGAATTGGTGTAACAGAATAACTACAGAAACACCATAACTCCCTTCATCTCATGCATTTCTGTTGACAGCCCCTATTATGACGTCACCGGGTGAATAGACGTCACTATAATTCAATTTTAGTATAATGATTCTCACTGTGAGTGACCTACAATTTCTTAGCGACATAATGAGAATTTAAAAATTTTTGTCATACAATTTTTTTTTTATATATTTTAATTTAATTTTCCAAAAATGATCAAATTTCCACTTGTCGCCTAGAAATTGTAAGTGAGGATATGTGGAATTCTCCCTCACAGTGACCTCTTCAGCTGGTGACAAACAAATGAGATTCATAATAGAGGTAAAGAATTTGAAAATCCCAAACGAAGTTATTCCTTCGAATGTCGGTGGCTGGTGTTTATTCGAGTATACTGTTTGAACTCCTGCAATTTGGTTCTATTTGGTTTCAGGCAGAGAAGATCTCTTTCGAGGCATCAAACCTCAGACTGTAACTTCTGTTTAACCTCCCAAACATTCGACTGCACCACCTGAACATTCGACTGCACTCTATTGATTATAACACCCTCTTAAATAGTAGCAGCGACATGATACGCGACGAGATACTAACAGCACGTGAATGCTGTGCGAAAGTAATACCTTAAATTGCATGGATACGTAGTCTGTCATCTCCTTCATAGTATAGTAGCGAAGTACGCGCTCTCCGAAATCTCCGAAACAAGGTAGGTTTCAGTGGTTGACACTTAGGCCAATTTTGGCCCATTGTGATACAACGCATTCATGCCACATCATTAACCCATTCATCTATTCACCTACTCACACAACTGCAGTATACCACCTACACATTGCAAGGTCCATGTCAACCTGCACATTGATGTTGACGGTCGGTCGGCGCTGAATTCTGCACTCCATCAGAGTGTCTTAGCTGTGTTTATTAACAGCACCGATTGTAATCGATGACGAAAATTCGATTTGCATCTAGCCTCTGATGGGATTCGAGCCCAGTACCTTCCGGTCCAAGTGCCGAAGCTTTAACCACTTGTCCGCTCCGAAACAAAGAATTGCGGAAATTTTTAAAAACTCAGTACGTTTACACAATTTTTCAATTTTTTTTACCAGCAGTGCTTTTGAGCCTGATGGGCATTATTTTCCCTGATATCCATACATATACACACATCCCTGATATCCATTGGCTTCCATTTTGGCACAGTGATTAGAATAATGCACAATCTGATTTTTGCTTCAGTCCGGACGGTTTGCCGGCAGTTGTGGTAAAATGTTTTGCTTTCCATTTCGCTTAACCGCTTATAACACTTTTTTAAAAATCACTCTCTTCTGGAATTTTCCTATAGCATATGGAAAGATTCATGCAACCCCATTCATAAGCAGGGCTGCAAATCTGATATTATTAACTATGCCCCGATTACGAACTTGTCTTGCATTCCCAGGATGTTTGAGAGTGGCGTATATGATACACTGTGCTTTCACTGTTGTAAACCTCCTTCTCTGATATTCAGCACAGCTTTTTAAGAGGTCGATCCACCACAACAAACCTAGTTCTATTCACATTATTCGCTCTTAACACCGGGGAAAGAGGTTGATGTCGTCGTTTTTCCTGCTCTGGGTGGAGTCTTACAAAAAAATCGTCAATATTAAATATCATTCACGTCATCCAAATCAGCTGCTTTTATCACGTTCTTCCGCGTGTATACCCTAGGACAGTTATTTGGGACCAATGTTAATCATTCTGTCCATAAATGACGTTGAGCGCGTTATTACAAATCGGTTGTCTCTATACGCCGACGCAAATCTTTTACAAGCCGACCTAAACTGCGTTGCACCAGATCGCTCAAAGTCGTTTGCAATAAGATCCGTGTTGATGGAATAATCTCTAAGTTGAGAGGGTAAGCGCTTCCGACAATAAGTACTGGATTGACATTTACTGAAGTTCGCTTCGAGATGATTCTTTGAGCGATCTGGTGCTTTTATTTCATTAGGCTCAAGTAACGTCGGTGAATCGATTTCATCCAGTAAGGTATTTCCAGTAAATGAACAAAAGTTCCCTTCGATTTTCCAGGGATGTCAGATTATAGGTTCTACATCCAGTCAGGTATGGCGGTAGTCCTTACAAGTTAACGTGGTATGTAAGTCTGTCGTATTTCGAGCCATCAATCCAGGATATGTAACGTACTAACTTCTTTTGGATACTTTCTATATTACGAATATGTTCATTGAAAAGAGGTTACCAAATACTAACGGCATTCTCAAATTGGGATCTGACATATGCGAAGTACAATATTTTTATTGTCTCAATATCCCTAGTCCACCGTTTAATAAAGTCAAACATAGAGTTAGCCCTATGAACTTGCATGAGATTTTAAATTTCTTTTATCCTGCTGCTGGTAAATTCTGCCAGGTTGGTTGCAGTTGACCTTTCTGGCATAAATCCATGTTACTTTGTAATATGTATAGTTTTGTACCACGGCCCTGAATGAATTGCATAATATTACTAGCTCAAATAACTTCGGGAATGAAGAAATTGACGTTACACGCATTTAACATGAAACACCATTTCGTGTTCCAGTTTTCAATATTGGCGTTACTCTTGTTTATTCCACTTCTGAGGAAAAAGTCTTGTTTTGGCGATTAATTGAAGGCACAGAGGAATTACCAAATTTTTGAGGTCTTTTAATGAGGCTGGTATATACCACCCGGACCGCATTTTTCTTTAAACGATTGTATTATTGTTTTTTATTTTGAAACCTTTTTTTTTAGTAATTATCCTGAATTATATTCATAAAAATAAAAATAATGTTCATGACGACTCTCCGTATACGGTTAGGAAAAGGTAATTGTTCGTTGGGAATTATTATTATTTATGCCAAAAAAAAATAATTTTACAAAATTTTTCCTTATTATTTTTCCTTAGCCGCCAGAATTAAGCAACAATTTTCATTTTTCTCAATACAAACACAAAAATTTTACATTTCGTTTGAGTTCAGCACCCTGGAGCACAGAGTTTAGATTCAACGAACACGCATACATTCGGCAAAATCGGAAACACCAAAAATACAAAATTGTATAGTTGAGTTATGTACTTATAAGGAGAAACATTTTCCGTCATTTTGTTTTCTCTTTTTCTGATCCGTACAGCGTATGAAAGTTTTTCCCCCAAAAAATTTTCATTCAGCGTTTACAATCGTAGCATAAATATTGTATTTACAAGACAGATATACACTTGTGTGATTTTGCTCTCTTTACATAAAAAATTTTTTTGGAATATATTTTTGTGTGTACACACATACCAGTCAGAGACTGTGTTTGAGCTTGCAAACTTATAAAAGCTTAAAATATCAAAAAAAAATTTTAGTGGATACAACAAAAATCAATTTTTTCCAGTTGTGCAATTTATAGTTTTAATTAATTGTTTGTGTTATAAATAAATAGTTTAAAATACTCATTCTGTGTAAATTTTGTGTGCGTGTGATACCAAAATATTTTTTTAAGTGGAAAGAGCGTTGAAAAAATAAAATTAAAGTGATTTTTTGTTGTTGTATTTTCCCATTTTTCCAGATTATGTAACAACATAAATTTTTCGTATACAGTTTTTTCCCGTTGTGCTTCAAAGAGCAAGGATTTAATTGTGTCTAAAAAATCTTAAAAAAATTATTTGTTTAATAATATTTATTAAAATTAAAAGAAAAATTCAATTAATACTTAGTTTATAAAATAACGGATTTTCATAAGTATAAAAGATAAACTCGAGGTTTGTGAAAATAAAAATTATCTTTCAACTAAAACAGTGAACTGTGAATCGAGCGAATTTATTGAATGAGTGGGGGATGATTGATTTAATTTGTTTCCTTATTTATTGATAGATTTTCTTCCTATTTTTGAGTTTTCCTTATATAAATACTTATGTATAGATAAAAGTTTTTTTTTTGTTTGCTTTTGAATGAAAAATCATTTAAATCGAAATTTGTGTGCGTATTGATCGACGAAGTAAAATATTTTCTTAATTATGATCAATTGTCGGAAAAGTTAATTCTGGAAAATACGAATTTCCCAAAAAAAAGAAGATTGTTATCTTTTATACATTTTATTTTCATGTTTTCTCTTAATTAAGGTGATTCAATACTTTCTCGTATACTTGAAAATTGAATTCAAGAGTCGAACAAAAACTTTACGATATAAAAAACAAAATTCTGACGCAAAGATTTTTTTTTAAGTTATAATTTCGAAAAAGTTTAATATAAAAGTTGGATGCTGATATACATAATGATACATGATATGAAACGGCAGATGTGACAAACTTAACTGAACTTAAAATATGTATTTGTATTAAAGAGGAATGAAAATGCGGGGGTCACGAATTGAAACACATCCATAAATAAGGATAATCCGGGTCAAATCTGGCTTTATCTAAATGTAATATAATCTGCTTTAGGTCAGCTTTTTGTTGCTTAATCTTTTCTGAATCTGTGCCTAAGCGCACAAAAATATAAATTTCATTTAACTTAATGAATGCTTTGTTTAACAGCAATTTACAAATGCGAAGAATCAACAAGACTGAATTAGTCGGGAGGCGAAAAAATATAATTTACCTACATTCCCCCTTCTTAATTCAGTATCCCTCGATATTAAATCTATCTGTCAGCTTAGGAAATATTGTGGATCGTCGGATTGGATCTATGGGCGTTATTTCGCGAAAGGTGGGAATTTGTAGACACAGCTGAGGTATGAAGCTTCATCCTGCCCGACTATTCAATCCATCCGAATTTTGGTTGAAAAACAGTTTTTTTTGGACAAAAATCGTCATTTCCGCTTAAATTTTGGAAAACTGGTCCAAAATTTAAAGGACCAGTATTGTTTCAAATTTTATTTAGAATCTTTAGTTCTCTCCTGACAGTTTTGCAAAATTTAAGTCGAAATAACAATTTTTAACAAAAAAAAATTTTTTTCAACTTAAATTACTCCTCTGTACAGAAGGATTGATTCTTGGTAGGGAGGAGCTTAAAATTTTTAGAGCTTTTTAAAATTTTTCTAAATGTTTTTTTAAAAGTATATAGCATTTCAAATTTTAAAAAACCTTTGAAACAATAAGAATGTAAATTCAGTTTGAACAAATTGGTTCAGATCATTTTTTTAAATTTTAGCGGAAATGAAAAGTTTTGATAAAAAAACTTTATTTAATATGCAATCAGAAGTGCCAAATTCATTGGATTTTAGAACACTTTACGTTAGACAATCGGTCATTAAACGAATTTTGTTATTCAATGGGATTGGCCTAATTCTGGATTAGCACAATTTCAGCCACTTTATTTTCGGATGGCAGTATACACGTGATCGGAATATTTAATCAAAATTGCCAAATTCCTTGGATTCTAGAATATTTTATTTCAAACATTTAATTTGTTGTATCTTGTTGTAATTGTGTACCTTTGCGGGGCTTATTTGTTTCTCGCCATTTATGAATGACAATTATGTTTCTATGATCAGCACAAATTTCGTCGGGCTTACAACATTTCTGGTTTTCTCTAGAAATCGGGTTTTATTTTTATCATTTTTAAGGCAAAATTAGATTTTTTGTCGTTTTCTCAGCTCTTGGATTAGCACTCTTTTATCCAGTGAGCACTAATAAGCACAAATTTCGCTTAATCACACACTTTTGTTTTTCCTGCTATTGTGTTTTTAAAACATTCTCTTTCTGAGAGAGACCCATATTGTAATTTCAATATTGACCGCCATTACGTAATAGAACAAGAACAGATTAAAAGCTCATATTTTATTTATTTTCTAAGATAGTTGTCACACGTTTTTATTGTTACCAACTTTTCTCTATATTTCTGTAGAAAAACATTACAAAAGCCCATGGTTCAAATAGACTTAAAATAAAAAATAAAATCAACCTTTTTTATAGTTTAGTGAAAGAAAGCAGATAGTTTTTACCAAAAGTCCGGTAAGTTCAATTTTTTGTTTTAGAAATGAAGTGTGGTATAATCAAGATCTATGTGCTTTCGTGGCAAAAGAAAGTCGGATGTTAGCCACAACATATCCAACCTTACATTTTTTTTGTTATTTTCGAAAAAAATGGTGGGGAACTTGTTTTTTTCATTATAACAATAAATTTTTGTATGGAAATGGAGCGTTTTTCTCTACTACAGATTGTGAATAAACAACAACAAAAATCAACTGATAAGATCGACGAAAACAACCCATGTAAGCGTAGACTAAGTACCTCAGTCACTAAATTACATTATGCATAGCCATTTTTCAGAACCCGGAATTCACATAATGATCCCGGTCGGTTAAGATATGGTCGTTTTGAAAAGACACGCCCAACGTTTAAAAGCTTACACAAAATTTTTAATAAATTATCAATCCCATTCTACGACGTTAGTTGTGAGCTTTAACATGTTTTTAAAAAAATTAAGAATTTTCATAAAACAAAATTTTACTAACCAAAATCGATATCTTGAAATCCGCACGATTTAAATTTCCGGTATTTGATTTCGATGATTCTAAAATTTGGGATTTTGAAGGTAACCTAATTAACTTTTATGCCATTTTAGAAGGTCTGTCTACATTACATCTAGAAATTTTTAATTTTGTTAAGTAACCATCTTTCGACAAAATAAGGCCACATTTTATTAGAATAGCCCGTCCGTGGTTTTTGAAACCCCTATGCATTACAACTACACATAAAGCTCTTTGACCTATGTTACCGACTCTACATGAAATGAAAATTGATCCGAAAAACAATTTGTGTAAAACAGTTTAATACACCCTTAAATTTATTTAAGATGGTACAGTAATCTGTAGACAAACCCAGAATGATACGGCAAAAATAGTAACATCCACAGTAAAACCTCACGCATTCATACATAAAAAAACATCTTCAAATTAATTTTCTACTTTGGTGGATCCAAGTTGGTTTTTAGGTCAACATCATTTATAATGAAATCACGTCTTTCGCAAAAGCATTTCTATTTTTTTTTGCCTTGAACTTTTTTCAATCTTTTACATATTGTCTTGTCATTTACAAAATGTGTAAAAGTAGTTCATATACAAGAATTTTAAGTTAAGTTATTTAAATTCCTGTTTCTATATTTAAAAATAGTTTTATCAGACGACTATCCTTTATGCGAGGCTCGATATTATGGCGAAACAATATAAAATTTCAATCAAAATGATAAATCTAAAAATAATTGTTCTTATTATAAGATTTTTCATAAAAATTATCATTCATGCAAATCGGGTTTCTTACAATTTTCTATCTATTCATGTACAAGCGAGATTAAAATCAAGACAGTAAGATAAATTTAAAGATTTAACGTTTAGAATTAAATTGATTTTTTTCTCATTCATGGTGAAATGAAAATAAAATTTTATGAGGGATATAACTTTAATATTCGTATTTCTGATGCACATCTGCATGCTGATAAGAACTTTGCAGAATGAAAATTGAACTCATTTTGTTTAATCATAATCTAAGACAAATAAAAAGCGTCTTACTTTGGTAATTTTACAACAACAACATTCCAACCAGAATAGTTGTATTCCAAGTTTCTGTAGGAATAGGAATACAATTATTCTGCGGTTAATTATTCTATTGACCACCAGGGTAACTTTGGGGAAAATTATAATTTTATTCATTGGCATTTGCAGTCGTATTCGAATAGGAATGAAATCTGGAACCAAAGCAAGAGCCGAGCGATTTTTGTTTAATTTTATCGGTTTACTTATTTTTATGTCATAACGAAATAATTATGAAAACTATAAAATACGTTTTCGACATAAATATTTCTTAGTTTTGAGTTTAATCGTTGGAGTCCGTTTTTAAATTATTTGATTTATTTCATTTAGTTCATTGTGGGATAAAAATAAAAATTCTTGTTGTATAGCATTGTTGACAAATTCAAAATTGACATTTGTTGTCAAGATGACTACCCGTAAAATTATTATATTCTAAAAAGTTACTCTAGTGGTCAATAGGATAACTTTACGTAGAATATTTTTATTTCTATACCTGCACACAACTTGGAATACAACAATTCTGGTTGGAACGAAATGTAAGGCATTGTTGTTGTAATATGTCAAAGAAAGACACTTATCATGTAAACAGAAATTTTCAGCACTTAAACAATAACATAAAACATTTTAGAGCCCTCTTTTATGTTTCCATATCAGCATAGCGATTCAGTGAAATTTAGGAGAAAAAATAAACTAATTTTTCGTTTATTCTTTTATCCCAAATCAAATAAAATTTATCCACTGTCGAATAGAGGGTTTTATAAAGCCTACTTTATATAGTTTAATTCAGAATTAATGTGTAGAGAATTATTAGCTGTTTTGCTTTGGCAAAGTCCGTTTAGCTTTAATATTAGAGAGCGATTTTGGTTTCAGCACTATTTGTTTGTGAATTTCCAGTAACAGAAAATAATTGTCCATCATAGTTGGCGTATTTATCAGTAGTAATTAAAGTAGGCTTTAAATAAAACTGAAGAAAAACTAAGACTTTCATAAAACCGATTCGGATTACAATTATAACTGACATAAAAGCCAACTATAATGAACAATTATTTTCTGTTACTGGAAATTCACAAACAAATAGTGCTGAAACCAAAATTGCTCTCTAATATTAAAGCTAAACGGACTTTGCCAAAGCAAAACAGCTATTATAAAGTGAAATTGGTGTCTTGTAAGACATTTAAGTCTAGTTAACATAACCTACAAACGTGTAGTTTATTTGTGATAACTTTTTAGTGAAAAAATAACTATACCGGAATTTTATTAGCGCTTCACATACGACATTCAATTATATTTTTGATAGAAAAATACTACACACAATCACCTAGCGGATAAATTTTACATATGTTAACTGCTTGTAGCTACTCATCAAAAATAGGTAGATCAGCTAAACCATTAGTACTGACAAGTACTTGCGGTGTGCGATTGGAAAGCAAGTATTACGAATTCTAGTCCTGTTAAATCCGGTTCGTATCACTGGATTTGGAATACTGTAATAGATTTAAACGATTATAACACCAATTACGTATTTTATGCTGCTTCCGGAATATTCCCGACCATATCGGAAATATTCTCTGGATAGTTTCCTAATATTTACTGAATATTTACCACTACTGGAATATTCCCGAAAATACCAGAAATATTCCCACAATAATTTTCTAGGTGTTATCCACGGCTCTACCTTTCTAGCACCCCATCTAAAGGTTTTGATAAAAGTGATGATTGAATTCGTTTGGTCAATATCATCTCTTATTGTTAAACTGTCTCCACTTCGTGCTAATCTTGAAATAAGGTGAGGGGCAATTAATTAAGGGAGCCAGCTTCTGCCCCTTTAAGCTGACTCATTGGAGTTTAACGACTCTTTAATTGTGTCCTTGTACTTTGTCATCCTACGATTTCCGCTGCATTGAAGATGGTGTCCATACCCCGCTTTCTCAGCAGTCCCGCGAGATGTGACCCACCTTCTCACCTGTCCAACAAGTAATCCTACTGTCACGGAAACTGGGTGTCGTCCGTTTGATATTCCTCTCGCAGTTTTTTCAACCTGCCGTACTGCAAGTGTAAATCGTCAATAATGGGCTTGTTCTCATTAATTAAGGAATGAGCAATGGTTTGAGAGAAAGTTGCTCTCGTCCATTTTGGTTCCATTTCTTTATAGTCGGGACATACTTAAGCACGCTAAATGCCTAGTCGCTCGATCTCTCATACATACTCTTGAAAAGCTTCTCCGACCTTCTGGTAGCGTCTCTTCATTTCGATGCGATATAATGCTCGCTTGTGGTCATTCCCGTATTTTAAATCCAGCGTCTGTGGCAATCATTTTCCGAAATTGTGTGTAATCAGCTCCTGTTAATTCTGCGACACAACTCATTCATCTCATGCATTTCTTTTGGTAGCTTTTCAAATTGGAATTTGAAAATCTCAAGCGATGTTGTTCCATCAAATATAGGTGCCTTGTGTCTGTACTTATAATTGCCGGTAAAAAAATTCAAAATATTTGCAAAAACTTAAAAGCTCCCAATTTATGAAAAACGCTTATGTGTGACCCCCATCAAACATTCCGTCTGGGCTGTAGGGAGGACACAAACATTTGGTCTGCACAGCACCACACCACACACAGAACGTTTCGGAATTTTGTTTTGGGAACAAGAAGGGATTTAGCAGCCTTAACGATATCTAACTTAATTCCGTCTAAATAAATCAATAACCGACCATGTCTTTACTGTGAAAATTATAATATTTTCTCTATAATTTTCTTTAGAAAATGCCATCATTGCGTTCTGAGTATTTGAAATACGAAATTCGCAAGCTTTCGATAGCCCAGTGCACTTGCCCGTACTTTAAATAAATCAAACCATCAGTTCTTGAGATTTGCTTGATAAACCATACAAAAATATGTATTTATAAACCCCAGGGAAAACTCACCCTTATGAATTCTTCATACTTCCATTAAGATGGCCATTTGTTGAGACGTTAAATACGTACTTAGGCTGCCAGACTTATAAAGAATATCACCCCAGACTATAATATTTGGAAATAAATTTATTCGAAATTTTAAGAAATACCTTGCGGTATACCTTGTCGTCTAAATGGATATTTTATCTGCAAAATTCTGACAAAAATAACATCGTAACACTAATGTCTAAAATATTTAGAGTGTGTCGTAACGAATAATATGCAACATGTTTCAAGCGAAATAATTTAACTCAAGTTGAAGCATTAAGTTTTAGCGTATCACAATCCATGTTAAAACGAGAACCATGCACAGAAGGATTTTTTCAAATTCTCTTAAAAAAATTAAAGAGGTTGTACCACATAATTGGGCTCCTGATTCATAGGAGCATAGCAGAATGTGAATTAATTGTTATATCCATAAACTTATTTAAATCAATGTGATCCCTAATTACATAAATTTAATTTATTCTGGGATAATTACAAATTTTTTACGATGAGCAAGCAAAAAAAATGTCTGTCCTCTCCAACTACCATGAATGAGATTTTCTACTTTGCCGCATTTTCATTGTAAATGCTTTATCCATACCAATACCAAATAACATAAAAAAATGTGCTTCGGTTTGAAAATATTTTCTTCTATAATTTTTCAAGGAAATGGTCGGGATACGGTCATATTCTGCTATTGCGTGCCTAATTTTATTTTTCAACATAAACATGAAAATTTTTTTTCAGGTGTATAAATAAAATAATGGAGATGGAAAAGATTTTTTATAGGACTCCCATGCAAAATCTACTTCAACCAATTTTCTTTATATTATGATAATGTATTTTAATGAAAATGTATACAGGTTTTAATGCAAATTTTGTATACGTTATACTCGCATATTGGGACGCATAAAACATAATGTGCACCTAAGTGGAAGGTTTTAAATCGTTTTTGCAATTTTCGAAGCAAAAATATAATAAAATATTGGTAATATCCTAGATTGACATTACTGAAATGTCTATAAGTATTGAAATTAGTGAACGCCTTTCTGATGTAATTTACTTAAAGTGATGACAGGTTTGACTGACACCTAGTGTTTATAAAAGTGTGCACCGTGGTTTTAGACTCGACCAGTATACATTTTAAAATTTTATTATCTACATAAAGCAACTACAGCATCATCTGCATCAAAATCGAATAATGTTCACAACGATTTTAGTGTACTGGTTGAGTTGTAGGAAAGCATAGGCCAGAACTCAGTTGACGTTTCTAGGATATACAATTTTGAAAATAAACGAAAATTGAAAAATCCTTGAATCATTATGATATATAGTAGTGATCGTCAGAAATCTAACCCATTCGTCACATATAAAGAAGCCAACCCTCTTAGAATTTTCTAAGAATTTCTATTTTTTTTTTCAAAAACCGCAAAACGCGCAAGAGTAACCATTCCATAATAGTGGTCGGTTTACCTACAACATCTATAGTTTTCCAGATATTTAAATATATCTTTTAAAATGGATTCGTTGCTTGTTTGGGAATGTCAATTCATTCGGATTTTAAATCCAATTGGAGATATTGCTAAAATAATGTAGAACGATATAATATTGTTTTTTCAAAAGCACGGCACTTCAAAATCAGAAAAATCATTGTTAGATTAGAAAAAATTATAAGCTGTCGAAAAATGTAGACGAGATTCCGTGGACATCTCTGGTAATGGCAGTACCCATGAAAATATGAATATTATTACAGACATAACAAAGTTAGAATATTGTGGAATCTATTCAAAAATGTGGTCATCTCTACGATCAGCGGTAAAAAAAAGTAAATTTGTTAAAAATTTTAAAATTTTATTAACCAAGCATGTTTCAACAGAATCGAAATATTCACTAAAATTTCAATTATCTGGTCCCACTATTGCGAAGGCAATAGGCCACAACCGTGATCATCTCCATTCTCAATGATTGACGGTACAACTTATTGAAAATAATCAAATTTCATTTAATGTTTCAAATTGTGAAGTACATAGCAAAATTCATTAGGTATTTAAATCTAGCTTATACACGTGAGTTAGGTGTAGCGCCGTGGACATCTGGAAGACCGAAGTAAAAAATTTTTATATGTAGGCAAAAAATTATGAAACCGTTAAAATATAAATGGGTTATGTTAATTGGTCATTCCGAGAGTAGTGGTTTTTCTAGGATCTATTTGGAAACACTGTCTAGGACCTGGGAATGTATTTAGCTCGCCCTTTATAAAACTTGGGATATTCATCAAAATTGAAGTTTCTAACATCAATAAAACATAGTAAAATTAACCATAATTATGTCCCATTCGTTATAGGCCCAGTAGATTCAATGATCTATTTGAAATTGTTATAGAGACCGGCGACATGTAAATTTTCATGTCATCGGCTAAAAGAAGGCAACTAGCGAATTTAAAGCATTCAACGACATCGTTGATAAATAATGAAAATGACTACTCTGTGGTACACCAGATGTCACACAAAATACTTAGTGAAGATTGACCTAAAAGTTTTACAGATTTCTTGCGGTCTGAAAGACAAATGTGCACCCCAAATTCCTCAAGTTAGTGATAATATTGAGTGACCAAGTCGAACGCCTTCGCAAAATCTGTATAAATAACGTCAAAGTGTTATCTCGATTTTAAACTATCAAATAAGTATCAAGAGAAGTTAACAAAGTTCGTAACTGTATAGACCTCTCTTTGTTGTGGAAACTTAATTCTTATAACGGAAATAATGGCTATTCCTCGAAAAAAATTAAACCGTTCCATCTACCTGCTTTAAAAATTGGTTGAATGCTCGAACATTTTCAGAGCCCATGAAATAGACCTATACGTAGACTTTCCGTTCAATTTAATATCCGGAAAGTCGTCGTGACCGTCGACACCAAATGATGACGACCCACTATGTTGACGTTTTTGTTGCTTTCTCCAGTTGTTTTGTTAGTATAAATATTTTAACATAATTATGGCGCTCTCCCAGTTTAGACATAAATTGACGTTATGTGCGAAAAATGAGAGTAGTAAGAGGCCTATCTGATTATCGACTTACGTTAACGTCATCAGCAAAAAATGAATATTGTCACAAGCCAGTACTATAGAAGGCACTGATGTAACAGAGTGTGTAAACTATTTCGTTTGAACTCCGGCTACGTTGAATAAAGTTCTAATTGCTATTTCTGAGAAAATAAGAATTAGATAATGGCTTAGATTTACTTAAAAAACACATTTTTATTGGCAATTGCAGTTTTATTTCGCAAAAATTAAATTTTGAATATTTGAATTAATTTTTTTTTTCAAAAAGTTTAAAGAATCAGGAGTATCGACTGATTTGTAAAAATAAGAATTTAGTTAAGTAAAGTAGGAAAAAGCAAAAAAGAAATAAAAGAAGGTGAGACAAAAAACAGGCAATAAAAACGCGTCTGTTGATTGTCCCAACCATCTGTTGTTTATACGGAAAAATTAATAATAAAAAAGGAAGGATAGCAGGTAAGCGATCGATGACTCTTTGCTTACATGCTACCGCTCCCCTCACCCTTCCCATTCAGTCGGTCAATAGATGAATTTTAATTACCTTATTTTTGTCAGAAATAAAAGAAGGTATTTCTGTTTTGTTTTTTCCTACTATATATTTAACTAATTTATTTTTTACGAATCAGTAGATACTCCTGATGTTGGCGTAATAAGCCGAAGTCGATCGAGTGATTTTTTAAACTATTTGAACAAAAAATTTAGTTAAGATATTCAAAATTTAGCTTTTGCGAAAAACAAGTGCTAATAAAAATATTTTTATTAAGTGTAAGCGTGTTTCGCCAAGTGTCTACGACAAAGTATTAAAAGTGCTTAGATTTACATTTTTCATGAAAAATATTTATCGTACTCGGTGTGTGATGAATGCTAGAATATTCGGCGAAACCCTAACTTAGCTGTTGCTAGCACGATTTAGATGAGTTGTCGGTATGATAGCAAAGTAGTCAATAATTGGTAATGCATCTATCTAGTCTGTTTCAGGCAAATTAAAATCATCTAGAATGAATAAGCCGGTTGTCGAATCGTGGTACAGATAATACTCAGGAATCGATGAATTTGATAATCGTATTATAGGAATCCAAATCGGATCCATATACTAAATATAAAGCAGCAACCACAATTGATGAAAAAGCTAGACAATTCTCACCCAGCCCCATGTATATAGATTTTCATGCCATTTTTATCTATAAATTCGCCATTGAATAAGTTGTTATCGCCATTTTTATTATGTTCTACGGTTCTTCCATAGAATGGGGTAGTGGTTGGTTATCCGAAGGGTTTCTGATATGCTAGCTTCAAAGTTGGACACGTGCCTTTGTGGATTATGTGCTGGCAAGGACAGCTAGCATGGTGGTGCGAATCTTGGCCGATGGTACCACGATGAATACTGTCTGCATTTCCCATTTGCACATTGGTCATCCAAAAAAATCTTTTCATCGTGTTAGGCCGTTTTGGTCGCAATGGGTCTCACAAATGAGATTTTGAAGTAACGCATGTGCGATTTGAGTATACGCAGATGCGCTTGTTTATGGACTTAAAATCTGTTATGAATTGACGAAAACGATTGCTCATCAGAAAACCAAATCCGAATTCATGTCTATCGAAGTTTTTGATTTGAAAGAGAGTAGATACGTGGCGACTATGATCGATAATGTTGTTAACGTTTAGCCTAGTTTCTTGCGGTGCAATTAGATCGAGCTTACGCATACGGAGATGCATTATCGAAGAGTTGGTTAAAAGTCTCCGGGTGGTTTAAGCTGAATAAATTCTATGTTTTTTAAATTGTTGTCCTTTTACCGTTTGTTGCGGTGTTTGTTTAAGTTTTTTAATAATTGTTTTTTCTAGGTTGAGTTGTTAGCGAAACGCAAATCCCCTGTAGAAATACCACCGCCCTCATACACTTATAGCCACCCAGTTATGGAAAATACCGGTGGCCGGTCTACTCCCCAGCCTGACCATCAACACTACCTACTTGACCCTTTGTAAATATTATTTAGTTCATACTTCGGCTGAATATCACTGTATCGCTGTATTGTTTTACTTTATGACGACATTTTCTTCTTCACCGTTTCCGGAGAAATTATAACAGCTCTCATAATTTATGTAGGTCGTACGATAAGATGTTAGCACATCAAAAATGAAAAATTATGGTTGTTAGAATACTTGTACTAATCCAATGCAACCGTCACTCTTATAACAAATTTATATTAAATTAACTCAAATATTAAATATTATCTGTTAATCAAAATATTTTGGGTAAAAGCCAAAAACCATCATGATAATTTAATTTAATTATAACAAAAAATGTATACTTATTCGTCACCCAAAAATTTTTGTTTAATATCGGGTTCAAATTCTGCAGATGCCAAATATTTAATCTATAAAATATTATAGCATTCAAATTCGTTATAGCCACAAGCAAAGTGTTTTTATTACACCATGATAAATTTACTCGTATTTCAATAAATGAATTAAAATTTTGTTCATCAAAAGTAAGACACCACAGCATCCGGAATTCCATGAATGCTTTTTATGGCATAAAAGTTAATCAACAATTTTTCAGATACATCAACAGAGTGAGGAGTAAACCTAAGTGGGTAGCAGCAAAAATTTATTGATTTTACGAGTAGAAGGTATATAGTAGAAATGAATTTGGTGGAAATGCTTAATACAAAGTGGACGCTTATTTATGGTATGTGATCGATTTTATTTTGCACAAAGCGTTCGTGGAACAAAATATACTCCCAAATTTTCCTAGAAAAAGTTTATTTCTTTGTACCAAATAATTGATTTTTCTACCTACACACGGATGATACACACGGCTTTAATATAATATTTTAAGTACGACGACGTATTTATTTTGAAAGCTTATGTAACACAAGTTTTAATTAGTTAGTTTTTATGTTTTAGGAGATGCCACATATTTTGGGATAATTAACTATTTCCTTAATACATTTTGTTTAATTTTAATTACACGAAATTCTGTACTGCAACTAATGAGTGAGTCGTAATTATTTTACTCATATAAAGCTTTTTTTTAATATTCTATGTCCAGCAAATAAATAAGTTGTAACTTATTCAATTTTTATACCTGTACGAGCTTCATATAAGCTTTGTTTAATGTCTAGTACATGCTAAACATAAAAAAATGTTGTTGTGTAATTTGACAATGATAAAAAATAAGATATATTTCCGAAATAGATATAAATTTGTTGGTTGAACATGAATAGAACGGGTTCTGGTAGTTAGAGAAGAATTTTCGGTTTAGAAAGAAACCTTTTTACATTTTTTAGAATTTTAATTTTCTAGAAATTCTTTAGTGATAACATTAAAGTGATTATTTTGCTGGCGAGAGAAAATTACTTACAGCAGTTTTTAATGTAGACAATATTAGAAAATCCTATACCTAGGCTTATTAGAGAGTAAGGAGACGGTGTAAACGTCTAGTTTTCAAAATAATTAAAAATTGGTTTTTTTGAATTAAGGAACATCAGCAAATGGAAATGGGATATAATTGAAATTAGGTTAAGCATTTGTTGAAGGAACTCAATGGCTTCGGATTTAGGGATCAGAGCTGCATGGGCGAACTATTTACGTGTAGGTTTTACGATGTCCAATATGTGATTATAGTGATTATATAGCTGTAATTAATGGAATTCCTTAGCTCACCAATTAAGGTGAAATTTGATTGAATGAAGAAATTAGGAATGACATCCTGTTTTTAACAAGAAAAATTAGGAACTAAGTTGTAATTTATTCTTTTTCATAATTAAAACAACTTATTTAATAATGAGTTATTTTATAGCAAGAAAGATTCAAAAAATATTTCGTAACTCTAAAATGTTTGTAAATTACTATTTAAATGCAATAAGTTTCATGGAAAATGTTTATAAGTTTGTGTATATCTGAATGTATATAGTATATAGATTTTCGGATTTATTCCTTCCAATGAACGGATCACAATTTACGTAAAACAAATAATTTTTTTAAGCTATTAATGCTCAGAATTTTCAAAAATACATTAACTTAGAAAACAATAACCAAATTTCTGTAGTAATTAGATGTGCAACTAGATATATTTTAAAATAGAATTAACATTTTAGAAGAGGTTCAAACAAGCCATAAGAATATTTAAATTAAGCATATCCCAATATACTATTAACCGTATTCCATAAATAAAAATCTTCATGCACAAGATTTTACTTCTCTTAAAAAGGGAGGGATGTTGCATACTATACCGGAATAAACTCGATTTACTTGTTTTCCGCATTTTTAATTAAAATCATGAAATTTTACCATAAAACACAATTTCGTTGAAAATATGAAAAGGCAACCTCGGAAAATGTACATTTGTTTTCCGTAGTGCTCGTATAAAATTTTTAGTTCATCCAAATTCTCGTATATATGAAGAACATTTTAGTTTTAAGCAAGAGTCACAATTAGTAATATTATGAGTCATTATCAGTAATCCTTAACAGTGACGATCATTATGTGTACCACCAATCCAAAACCAAATAAAAATGTTAATAAGGCATACACTGAAGTTTACCTCAGAATTCAGCATACATCATGAATAGTTTTTACGCGTCTAAAATTAGCAGAACCGATCCAGCAGAATATTACAAGACACTATGGATAATTATAAGTTAATAATAGGCTAATTAAAAAACAAAGCCATGGCTTCATGCATTCCAACTAAAACGAAGGGTTCTGCTAGATTTACAAAAAGTTTACAACAACCATATCAAAAATGGTTTCAAAATAATTGGAAAATTAAAGTCAAATTTTACCGCTAGTTCTAGAAAAAGCAATAGGGGTTTCCACTTCAAAGCTAGCAGTTAATTATAACCCAACCAATTATTGGGCTCTTCTCGTTCTTGACCAAGCTTTAGATCATTTTCTTTAAAGCTGACAGGCTCATTATTGGCTAATCAAATGTCCCGTTACAAATTTTAGGCTCAACTCGTTGTTGAACAAGCTTTAGGTTATTTAATTTTAAGCTAGTAGAACCCACATTTAAAATCGGACCAATCGAACCAAAACAAAAATTAGATTAATTAGAACGCAAAAAAAGTTAATTTAACATAAATAATTTTAGGCTCATTATGGTATAATCAGATATCTCATTAAAAAGTTTTGGGCTCCACATACTCTTGCTCCAGCTTTAGATCACTTAATTTAAAGGTAGAGCACAACCCAAATCGAATATCGAACCAAAACCGAAATTAGAACGCAAACAAAGAACTATTGACATACAAATAATTTTTGGCTCATTATGGCCTAATCAATTGTTGTTTTAATTTTTTTAGGCTCCATTCATTCTTGACCCAGCCTACGATTATTTTATTTAAAGGTAGCAACTGACTTACAAATAAATTTCAGTTCCTGAAAAACTAACCAAAACTCCGTTAAAAATGTAGGACTCTACTCGTTCCTGACAAAGCTTAAGGTCATTAAATTTAATACAAGCAGAACCTAAATCGGAAATCTGTTAAAGGATCATTTGGTTGTGCCACAATGAGCCTTTAAATATTTGTATGTCAATAGATCTTGGCTTGCGTTTTAATTTCGGTTTTGGTTCGATGTCCGATTTGGGTTCTGCCAGAGCTTTAAATAAATTAACCTAGATATGGCTTGATCAAAAACGAGTGGAGCCCAAAACGTTTTAATGGGGTATTTGATTATAGGTCATAATGAGCTTTTCATTATTTCTACGTCAATTGAACTTGTTTTGTGTTCTAATTTTGATTTTTGTCCAATTTTCGATTTGAATTTTGCTAGCTTTGAAGTGGAAAAGTCTAATGCTTTTTCCTTTTTCAAAAAATATATGGGCATTTAATTAGCCTAAAATTAGCCTTTAATTTTCCAATTGTTTTAAATCATTTTTTGATATGAGTTCTGCTAACATTTTCTAAAGCAAGCAGAATCCATTGTGTTAGTTGGAAGTGCTGGAGCTCAACATTTTTAATAGACAATTTAATTAGCCTGTTATTAGCCTGCTATTATGCGGCCTGCTATTATGCTAGCGGTCTTCACTCTTCACTCGTAAAATTTTGTCATGACGATAGAGATAGAGTAGAGTACGTGTCATGACAAAATTGTATTTTTTCACTCACAACTATTAGCACCAAAATGTATGTAAAATCATTTTATGTTCTCGTTTTTGTTTAATTGACAGTCAAATACAAATTTTGTGCTCATTTTCTCACAGTGTCATGACAAAAACATCAGCAATTTTTATAAATTTTTTCTTTGTCGCGGTGTAATGCGCACGATCAGATTCAATACATATTATATTGGGTGTATAACTTAGTTTTTTTTGATTTTCTAAGAGATGGCGTAACTTTAGTACTAAGCATTCTTTTACAATGATACCTACGGCGTTTTAAAGTGTTGACATTTCACATTAAAATTTAGTTTGTCATTATCCGTGAAAGCGTCAACATTATTTTAATCCCAAAAACAAAACAGCATTTACGAGAAGCATTACTTTTTTGCTTTAATCAAACGAAAAAGCTGCGAAAGTGTTTGTTTGCTTCAAGAGCAAGCAGTTTGTTTGCATCTTCTTATGGTGAACATGTGCCAACTCAAAACGATTCAAAAATGCTAATTTTGATGTCAGTGACAAATAACGTTCTGGTCAATCAAAAAATTCAAAGATGAAGAATTGGAAGCATTATTGAAGGAAAACTCAACTCAAACAGAAAAAAAACTGCAAAACAGGTAAGTTTCACTCAAGCAGCCAATAGCAAAAGCTAACATTGAAAATCGTTTAATGGTTTTGCAATTCTTTGTTTACAAGGCACCGAAGATGGCATTTTCTGTCTCAAATTGTGACTGGCGATGAAAAATAGATCTGCTACAATAAACCTAAACGCAAAAAATCATGCGTTTATCCAGGCGAACCATCCACATCAACAGAAAAACGAAACATTCATGGTAGTAAGGTTATGTTTTGCATTTGGTGGGATCAAAAAGAAGTGGTGTACTATGAGCTGCTAAACGAAACTATTACTGGTGAACGTTACCAACAACAATTGATAGATTTGAACCATGCATTGAACGAAAACTGTCCGATTCCAGCCAACAAATAGCATAAAGTGATTTTGATGCATGACAATGGTCGACCACATATCGCAAAACTAGTAAAAAATACACTGCAAGTACTTAAATGGGAAATTCTACCGCATGCTCCCTATTCACCAGATTGTGCCCTATGAAATTACTATTTGTTACGATTAATGCAAAGCGAACAGCACTTCAGAAACCACGAATAAATCTAAAAAAGGCTCGACGAATGGATTGCATCAAAATACAAATGTTTTTTTTCGATGGAATCCATAAATGGCATAGATAACGGTGGAAAATATTTTGATTAAAATAAAAATTACCATTTCTTAGAAATAAACGTGATTTTTCTGCAAAAAACTAAGTTACACTCCCAATATTTTGCCATGGCATTATTGACGACTGTGGGAATGTGACATCTAGTGCATTAAAAATAAGCTCATTGGTTAGAGGTTTTTTCCATGAAATTTTAACACGGCATACTTTATGAAAATAAAAATTAACATACAAAAATATACCCAATAAGTTTAATTTTTTTGCCGTCAGATCCACTTGTAGTTGTTCATCGCATTTTAACGCAAAGTGGCTGACATCGGACGGTATATTTTGGAACTAGAGCGAAAGGTGATCGACTTCTCAAAAAACTAGTTTTAATGTGTTATAAACTTCATATATGACTATAATTCAACTGGATTGGCGATTTTCATCGAACGTAGATATCGTTGGTTTCTACGTCTACAAGGAAGATTTTTCACTTCATTTCTCATTAAGTTACTCGTATTACCCGTTATAGGCCTGAATTTACATCATTGGAAGTTCTTCTTACTTCACCACAAAAATTGAAAATAATTTTTTTGCATGTACCTGGGCATAATTTGCTTAAAAATGTTTATAAAATTTCTTATATTTCTGAATCATCTGAAGGAAATTGCCGGTGGCACACCAGCATTATATTAACAATTGCCTGTCTGTCATTTTCCATAACATTGTGTTGTTTTTCTCAAAACAAAGTAAAGAAAATTCGGAAAAAATAAAATTTAAATTGTTAATGGAAAAACGTTCTGTAATTTATTGCCAAAATACGGCGGTAGACGTTATTTTATATTGGAAAATTTATAAAAAATTAAAAAATTGTAATACTTTTAGTGTGGGTGTCCGTATACATTGAACGTCAACCTTCTCTTTTACTTTGGTCTTTTTTGGTACACCGGTTTGATAATTTCTTCACAACATTTCAATACATCTAATATCCTCGTATATCAAGGATATTGAATAACATATTACGCAACATGATTTTGCTCAAGTGTATATACAACAACAACAACAACAACAAGTAATAATTTGGTTTGATTCAATTCAATGAAAATCACTTTACTAGCATATAACTAACTGGGTCATTGAATAATTTTATTAGGGTTTCTCCTTACACCAACCAAAAACAAACGAAATGAAAACCCAATCCCCAAAACAACCAAAAGGATATTATGTTTTCCTTTTCGTTTGATACACGTACTTGTGTTAGATGGGTGTCTCATCATCTTATTTATGTAAGATTTATATAATATAAATCTTGTGTACAGTACGCAACGTATAGAGACGGGGGCACACCAAAAGGAAATGATTGATTTAATTTTTATTCAATTTAGTCGAAACATAAAAAAATTTATTTAGAGCATCAATTGAGCGGAAGTTAGTTACATATATATACTTTGTATAGTTCAGAAAACATAGAAATGGTTTTGATGATGATGCGAAAATCCGAAATAAATGACCTTACATCAATTTTCATTTTGGTTTTTATTCGTTAAAGGTTTCTTTATTTTCAACAATCATTCAAATGATTTTGTATAAACATGAATTAAATTTTTTGTTTAAAATGTCTGGGGATTACATAGAAGTAATTATAATTTTAAATAAAGTTAAAAAGTTGGGGCCGAGATAAGAAAATTAAATTTATTTGTTTTCATCCACAAAAGGATAAAGAATTAAGGATATTTGATTAAACTATGGTTAGTATTGCTATTATGCATTTCTATTTTGCTTAATCATTCTTTGTCTATGTGATACAGCCCGTGCCAATGAGATGTTTATCTGGTAAACGTTCACTGTAACAGAAGACGTATATATTATAAGAAATTTTATGCGATTACTATAAAATAAATACATTTTAGTTTTTGATTCGATACTAAAATTTCCTTAATTTTAAAAAATCGAACCATGAAGCTGACTTTGATAAAATACTTATGTTGATTTCGATTGATATTAAATTTTCCTACTCTAAAAATAGTACCCTCATTTTATACCCTCATTTTGTATCAATGGAACAGAAATGAACTACACCGCTTTTAAATGTCAAAACAATATATTTGTTTCATCTTTACGATGAATAACGAATTAACATTGCTTGAAAATATTTTGTTTTGATAGAAAAAAAAGTCGCATGATAACAACAAAAAATGGGTTACTCGATCAAAAAACCTGGAGTAGAGAAAACGGTATGATATCAAAGGGTCGAATGCCGAAGGGCCGATTGTGTCGAAGGGCCGAATGTGTCGAAGGGCCGACTGTCGAAGGGCCGTATGTGTCGAAGGGCCGAATGTGTCGAAGGGCCGAATGGGTCGAAGGGCCAAATTTTTTTTGTTTTTAGAAACATATTTTTGTATTTTTTTAAATTAATTTAATTATTTTTTATTTTTTGTACATATACCTATTGGTGACGCATGACAAAATTTTCCTTCACTAAAATCTATCGTTGACTGGATACGTGGAATTTCATGAATATTCAAAGATGAAAAATAGTAAAATATATAAATTCATATACGAAATTCATTTATGTATAATAAACAAAAATTTACAAAGTACATATTCAAAATAAAACAACAAATTTAAAAAATTATATTTCTAAAAACAAAAAAAAATTCGGCCCTTCGACCCATTCGGCTCTTCGACATTCGGCCCTTAGATATATTAGACCCTTTTTACCTATTCCGAGAAAACTACCCTGGGTATAGCAAAACATTACCCTTATGCTACTTTTTCCCAATTGAACATTTTGACGGCAGTTGGAGTACCAGTTTTACGTTCAGTGTAACTTTTTCGTTCAATTGAAATCAACATTACATAGTTTCATTAAAAATGATTATTTTACAGAAATACACATGGCACCCGAAATGGAACATCATTGTCAACATGTAGATCTTGGGCCTTCATTTTACTGAGGTCCATTTGACAGGTCTAGTTTTGGCCAGATATGGCTAGTTATTAAGCATGGGGTGCTATTGGACCTTCTATCGTTTGCTGTTCTTCTAGCTTCCTCTTGAAGTAGTAATTTGCACATAGCAAAAGGTATATCAACATCCTTCCTGCTTGGTGAAAAGAGGCAGGTTGTGCCTTGTCTGACGAGTTCATCCGCCTTTTCATTCGGCAATTTTGAAATGCCCTGGCATCCATGTCAGGTGGATATCCAACGATATACAGATATTAAATTATACCTCAGGCAGTCTATGGCTTCCCTTATCGCGATTAGTTCAGCTTGAAAAACGTTCGGAAGACGAAGAAAGGAGTTTACATTTAATTCTTCAACCCAATCCCAACCTTCACAACAATCTTTGAACCACCAGTGAAGAAATTAACACTTTCAGTATTCATAAATGCTTCTTTCAACCAGGGAATATCAGTCCTAAACCGCTGATCAAGAAATGGTGGCAGAATGTTATAGTCGGGAGAATTTGGGATGTTACTATTTCTTAGAATAGATGAATGTTCTGTATTGTTATAGTTTCACATGAAGACAGATTTTAGCCTTATATATAGCTGGCCTTGCTCTCATTTCTTTACCTAGTATACTTAGGGGCGTGTGAGATGAAACAGAATCTCACGGTTCACAATGTACGATGTAGAGCTGAAAACCCATATTTTTCAATGACATTATTACAGGAGTATAGCGTGGTTGAACCTTTCTTTACTTTTTCTAATATGTTAGGTTTCCAGCTTAGTTTGTAGTGAAGGTCAATCCAATACTATTTAAACTAGGGGCTGATCTTAAAGAGTTTGTATTTCGTGGAGAATAGCAAGAACTTAGTTTTGTGTTCATTCACATTCAAACCGCATTTTGAGAATGCCAAACGCACTTTGCATGCGTTCTCTTAAGGAGCAATAATGTTTACCGAATAGCACCAATCGCAACATCATGCACTTTAAAGCAGTTGTCATCAGGAGTGGAGAGCAGTTCCAAAGATTTCCTATTGCAGTATGCATATTGGGATTGCGGGCCTATTTTTGTCAGTCGAACTCCTAATGTGGGCTTATCTTTTTCTTTCCAAAAATTTTAGTAGCAGTGTGACAGACAATGTGCCAGCGTTTTAGGCTGCTTTCGAAATAGCTTCCATCCTAGGTAAGGTTAAGTCAGTCGTTTGTTGGTCATCGCCAGTATAACACCATCGGGCCCTGCAGACTTACAACGCTTTCTTCTACTTATATCCTGGTTTACAATGCCTACGACGGTGTTGTCTCCAATGGGTTAGCGCACATTCTGAGCTACCAGTAAAGTGAGTAGTAGCTCCAAGAATTTTGAACTAACTACGGCCCAAGAACCATCCGGTCATTGGAGAAACTGGGAGAGGTGGGACTTAGGGGTGTACTTACGAAGTCTATAATATTTCAGAGGAGTCCTGTAGTTTACTACCGTATGGCATCCAGGCATTTGTTTTAGCTTTTCTTAATTATTAAGGAGGAATTCTTTGTTCAAGTCCTTAACAGTTTTAGTTTAGTTGGCTCCAGCATTTTTTACGGGTGTTTTGCCCTTTCGTCCTTATACGGCATTTTTAAAGGCGTATGGTAGTTGGTTCACTAAAGCATGAAACTCTTGTGTAGAATCATCTGTCTGGAACCGGTACCGGTATTGAATTACTTAGAATAGTTCTAAAAATATCTTAGTCGTTTTTCCTCCGGTTTCTATATAGCTAGATTTTTTGATGGGATTTGCCTTCAATTCAAATTGGAGATAACAATGATCAGGAATGGAATCCAATTCACTTCTTCCAATTCACTAAACTATCCATAACGGTATCTGAGACAAGTGTAATGTCGAGTACTTTTGTCTATTTCTAGTTATAAACATTGGTTTACAGCCATAATGTATGAGTAACGCACTTCAACGCTCACAGTGTCATCCGCATCTTTCTTATAAATCTTGGGTGTGACTGCGCTAAAACCATAAGTTCTCGTCAGCACAGCCTGAGACTCTTTATCACTCTTTGCTAATTTGTAGCATTTCCAGAATTTGTTTTGGTCTGTAGGGAATATATTCTCTAGCGACTACTTCTAGGCTAGCACCAGACCAAACCTTACCTAGGCTGTCTACATCTTTTGTGTATAGGGACAATGATCGTTGGTCGGCACAAGATGACAACGAACCAAGCTTGGCCCGATTCCAGTGCCACCCTCCGTATGATCAAGCCGGGAATTGCTAAGAAAGGTTAGCTTCGTGTGATCAGTACTATCTCAATCTCAATTGATTCTTCATGGCAGTTTTGAATTATCTCATTTTCCTTTCTCCCATTTGAACCTCCCCATTTGACGAGAGACGGAAAGGCGCAGTTGTAAGTGATTAACACTATTCCGTCGACTTTTACAGTGGAATTCTTTACTTGACAAAAAAAAAAAATTTATTGCTCTTTGGACCAAACAAACAGGACATTTTTCTGCGCAATCTTACGGATTCGTTATTTACTGTTCCACACTTAACCTCAGGTCGTTGGCTGGTCTGGATATGTACAATACCCTGTTTCACCGTCTTCAAAGCTTTGAAATCATTCGTTATAGAGTCAATATTATCTACCGTGCACTAATTGTAAGCACGTGCTATTTCTCGGTTATGTATGGATACCAGCTCACTGTGGCGTTGAAAGAAATGCGATTGCAGATTCTTTGGCCAAATCTGGTTCACAACTAAAACTTATTGGAAATTTCTTTTACTTTAGATATTTTACTGTATTTTAAATTTATAGGTCTGGTACCGATTAGTCCCACATATGTAAATCGTGACTATCATACGAATTGAAGTAAAATTTATATTCGCGCAACCCCTTCTCTCGTACTATAAATATGTTGCTAACTTTACCGATGTCGCATATGTTTACTACATATATCAAATTGTTGAGTTTTTATTATGTTTAGAAGACATATAAGAGTCGTTTTATATTGCGGTATATACCCTGGAATAATCGAACCATTCTCGACATCGAAATCAATAAATGATACAAAAATTATTTTTTGTCTATAAAATGAAATTTATTTTGCTCAATGTTTACAGATTCTTTTGGTAAAATATAGCTTTTGGTGTTCCAAATGTTTCTGTTTATATAGCAGATAGCAATGTATATTGTACATGATATATGAGTGACACTATTTGTGCCTTAATTGGGAAAAAGCAATTTAAAAGGAGGTATATAAATTATTTGATTTGTAAAATTGAACACACTTCATAAAGCAACGAGTGCCTGGAACTTCTACCTCAATCGCGTTATCTTTCATACTTTTTACAACTAATCGTGTGCCGTTGCATAATCCTTGTTTAGTTTTGAGTTTCTGAAGTAGCATGACTATATATAGTTCCAACTTTAAGATTCAGAGTATGTTGAGATAACCCAGCCAAAGTGATAGAATTCAAATATTCTAATGGAAAGATAAGACGCTCACATTCATCTGTATCGACATCTGTATCGACTTCATTTGTACTTTAATAAAATAGTCAGTCATGTCTTCCTTATTTTCATTCCAAGCAATAAAAGATCAGTTGGTAAGCAAAAGGCATAAATATTTCCTAAAAGTTGGTTGATTTGGGCAGAGGAGTTCTTACGGAGTTTTTTGCCGAATTGAATCATCTAAAAGATATCCTTTTTCCTTTGCACCTCTCTGGTACGTTTTGATTCCTCGACTAACTGTAACCGTTCTAACGTCTTCTAATGATTTAGCTCGCGTCTCATGTTGAAGCAAAAGTCTAAAGTACAAACTTTCAGAACCCTTGATACTAATCATTATACATTTCGTCCAATTATTTTGTGCCAACCTGGTTTTCATTTCTTCCAAAAAGTGTTGTTGTCATCTAAAACGAGTGAACGAGGATTTTTCAACGTTTCCACTGGTTTGCATTTATTGCTAACAGCATGTCCTCTACGCGAAGGCCAACGTTCTGTTCCTCCTGCAAATAAACTAGAATAATCGGTATATGGTATGACATTGCATATTTAAATAAATATTTCACACTCTTTAACTCTCATCTTTCACTCAAAAATTTCTTTTTGCCACTCTCTGCCACATACTTGCCAAAACTATGTTTATATTAATGCGATGGCTGAGAAAACTTCTATTTCGTATGTCTCTCTCTTTTTGCACTTGGGATATCCGTTGACATTTCACTCGCATCATGCATGGACTGTTTGGATTACGTTTGCTACTTGGTGTATGGATCATATTTAGAGCAGTAATTTCGAAAAGAAAAATGAGATAACCCATGGTCAGGAGTTTCAAAAATTGTGTTCCATCGATGTTCCACTTTTGGTGAAGTTCAAGGTTTTCCCTAGCTTGATGGCAATATTACAGCTTTTTCCACCTGCTTATTTTCAGAGTCTGTGTCAAGGTTTAGATATTCCATTAAAGCTTTATAACTATTTGATTTCAATGCCGATTCATTATTTTGAATCGATTGAAGATTGTTTGACTATGCGCAAAAACATAAGCGCCAACTATGTATATACGTATCGCTGGGTTAAACATCCTGCATTCAGCAACTGAAAAAACATGTATTGTTTACAGTGGTTGTGTACACGCGTTTTAGTGGCGGTATGTACAGTGATCAGCTTGTAACAGGTTTGGGTTTGTTCCTAGGTTGGTTTTGCTATGGATAATTGAACTTCAACTTTTTCATAAATATAAAGATTTATGTTATGCAACATTTCTTTTGCCGTATCGTGCAAATTCTTTCCGCTTGTGCGGGCCTCATTTAAATTGTTGTTAATGACAGTAATGCATTGAATTGATGGTTGGCTAACCTCGCATTGTTGTATCTATTTTATATTATGCTCCATAAGCTGTTTGGAAATTTTCACCTGTTGCAGTTGTTAGGTATAACTGCGATGAGTAGAGCTGCTCCTTTCGTGCTGGTTCGTTTTTTTCTCCATATCTTTTTAAAGATGCTTTATGTTTAAGTTTATATATTTTTTGAATATGAATATGTGCCTCATGAGGAAGACTTGCCGGTTGATTTAGCTTTCTGTTGTTTCTTCGGTGGTTGCTGATTGAAAGGCTTCTTTAATACTTTCAAATGTTCCTGGATGTTGATAAGTAGTTGATGGTTTCTTATGGAATATTTACTGCTTTTTATCTGACTTGGTTTCTAGCGGTTTTGCAGGTTCGGACTGCGTTGTTGAAGTCGTTTTCCCGGGATTTAGGCGCTGACGCATTTCCGTTATTAGTTTATTATGTGTCTCTTTGGTAGGGTCTTTAAACTATTGAGAACATCTTATTTGGTTGATTCAAATAATTATTCTGTTTTAATTTGAAAATTTTATTTATTATATTAAAACTTTGATCCTTATCTCAGCATGATAATTAAATATATGTTTTCCTTTTCCAACTATAAGAAAACGTATACAGTTCAAATCAAATTACAACCTAACACATTTAGGTACATGGTCCACGTTGGTTCTACCTCTGAAAAACAGAACCCAATTACAAAATTATGTTGAGCGCTTTTGTCTCAATCCTGTCTTTTCAAATATTTTACACTCCATTTGCCTCAATCCAGTGTTCAGCATGTCTCAACACCTAATTGTTATTCTCTTGCTCTCAAGACCCTTTAAAATACAATATCAAGTGTATAAAAACAATTTATGACAACCTGTTGAATAAGTTTAAACAAAATGTCTTTAGGTCGAGTTGTCGACACCATAAATTGCCGCACAAGTTGTTGTAACTGTAACATCATTTTCTAAGAGTATGTACAGACGAATACATATTCAATTTCATCGATATCCTATCGCAAACACATTCACAAAAAGGGTTCAAATGGAAAATTTTATTTTCCAACTTCTTAATACTTGTCGTTATTGTCAAATCGATATTTCCGTTAAACATAATATTCTAGAAATATAATGTGGATACCCCCTCCATATTCTATTTTTATACACTGATGCAAAATAGAATCTATCAGGATTAACTTATTCAGAAAATATAAAGCTCTGTACAAAAAAAATGATAAATTTTTTATAAGGCTACTGTGCTTTGCCGTATCTTAATTACTTGTCTTCCGTTAATTGCTAATTAAATCAACTTCTTTTTCAAACGATTTATTGTTTTTCCATCTTTCCGTTTCAATTGATGCGCCACACATTTCATGTACACGTACAAATGAACATTAAATAAACTTTGTGTACATCGATGTATATACAAAAGCCTACGCGTGTATACATGAAAGCTTTTTATTTTATGCTTATGGTTATTAGCATTATTTTTGTGTTATGCTTATTATATTTTTTATGATTTTTCGTTATGTTGTGAAAATAAACTTTCATTTTTCCCAAAGCTTTTCTCTCAATATTTTTGTTTTTGTTTATTAAATTTTTTGGGGTTTCGATAAAGTGAGATGCGAACATGAAGAATGAATGACGAAATTTGAAACTTTTTTTAAATTTAGAGCGAGCTTTAAACACACAAGAGTATGCATGAAGATTTTTATTTTTTTTAAATAAAATATTGGTGTTATCAATAAACCGCAATCTACTTATACGAGTAATGATGATTAAATTACAGTACTTTTTGGTTTCGTTCATATTAATTAAAATTTTAGAGAACGTGAAAGTTGTAGAAAGGTAAAGTTCTACCTAAAATTAAAATGTTTCTTGCGTCAAATGATTTGGCTGGGAAAATAATTTTAACAAATCATGAAATGCTTAATCTCAACAAGATACAATGTTACAACGTTATTCAAAACACCAAATCGACGACAAGACGATGAATTTGGTTCCCCGGCAATCCAAGGGAAAACTATTCATATAGAAAACTAATAATCCTTAAAATTTTCACGAATTCGTAATTCAATCATAAAATACCATAATTGTGCAGTATTTGGTCCAAATCGGTTGAGCGGTTCAGAATTGTACAAACGCAAATACACTTTAGAATTTTATTTATGTTATAAATGAGTGCGTTTTATGACTGACCTGCCATAAGGGAAAATATTTTTTATTTTAATCATTTTACAATATCAAATCGAAATTAATTTCGTTTCAATACATTAATTCAATTAGTAATCAGGGCTACTTACAAATTTTAATTTATCGCGCATCTCAATTAATCATCAGTTTTATAGCTCTACCAGTCTAGGCTTAAAGTGAGTAAACGTGAAATTTTTAAAAATGAAATATTAGTTGGATTTGCTTATTGATGAAGAAATATGTACATATAAATTTTTTTTTATCGAATTCGTTTTTATTCGAAAAGTGACGCTAAGTTAAGATAAATTGAGTTAAATGTATCCACTTACAATCTTCCTTTGGACGGTGTTTTGTCTGCTCAAATGACTACCCTCTCATCATCTGATGGTATTTGCTATGCTCTAATGCATGGACTTGTTGCAGGACTAATAGCACAACGTTAGTGTCACAAGAAGTAAATTTGTAAAAACTTGTAGTCTTTGTCAGGGAGAGGAAGAAGTGATCCCACTCTATGGTAAATTTCTCCATGTACTTTAAAAGTGGGCGTAAAACCTCCATCGGTTACAATTTCTGTTGCTCTCAAAGATATCATGAAAGCATGAGCGTACTCTGATGACTCAGTAATTCCAGGGACGTAAGCTAGGAGAGGTCTTTCAGCACGAAACTAGATGCACGATGAACAATTTCAATTCTACACGTCTCCATCGACTCCAAACATATTGCAATCGAATAGCGACATTTTGCGTTTATTCTCCATCCCACCCTATAAAACATGTGGTCCGGATGGAGTTTCCTGTAATTCAGCAGGAGAGACTCCATGATCCTCAATGAGAGGAACCCATATTGTATTTTCACACATTCAGGATCACATATATAAACCAGCAATTTATGGTAAAGAGCGGTAAAGTACTTCATTTGTGAAACCAAAATTAGGTTTACAAAGTGCGCTTTATCTTTGAAAAAAGATCTGCTAAGAGTTTTGTTCGGTCGTTTTAAACTTCATTTACAACCAATAAGTAGGCATGTTCAAGATTCAGTATGTGGCTCAACTGCCTTGAAAAGGACGATGACTGTATTCACAACGTTTGTAGTTGTCCAGCTTTTGAAGTAGCTCGATCCCGGTAACTTTAAATCTCTCAATTTAGGTCAGCTGCGCTCCCTGCCCTGGTTCAACCTTATGCAGTTTGCCAGAGCTGCCGAGCACATTTGGTTGTTGTGAATTAGGAATCCTTGGTTTGTACCATGAGCCCATGTGGCGTTAAATGTGCTAATTTTAAGGAGTATCTTCTAATTTTTGGCTGAAATTCCTTTCGTTTCATTCGTTCAATTTTTTTGTGGTTGATATTCCTGAATTTAATATTTACATATGTTTGAGTGCACCCGAATACTCTGCATAAATTTGTAATTCAGAATGATTTATCTTGTTTAGAGATGCCGCTATAATACATTTTGAATATTTAAATATTTTCCAGTTTATACACAAAAATTAGAAATTATTGTATTCTAGTAAATGAAATAAAATCGATAAATTACTGTAATTTAAACATTATTACGATTATATTTATTATTTTATTAAATAAATTCCGAATGATTTTCACTTCACAATTTTCATTTTTCTTTTCACATATCTTAATAATGTTTTGTATATGAACACAGAGAGCACCTTTACATGAATGATAATAAAAAATAATGTATCCGTGATATTATAGAGACACAATAAAATAATCAAAATGCACATAAATTAATTGTAATCACATAATGTTTATGAAAATAAAATAATTAAATATTTTTGTTTGATTGAGTTATCTACCGCATTCAAGATCTATATTGTAAGATAATAAAATGTTACATTGGATGTATATACGAGCATTATATCATATTATGGTATAAGGCAATCATTAAAATTCATCTAGAAAAATGCTGGTGGAAAAAGCACATACGCACAAAATTAAAGCGCGCACATAATTAAGAAACGCACGTATACGAGCACCACTTTACGACTGTTAATACACATTCTGTGTCCAATCGTTAATTTTCAGTGCAAACGTTTTATTTTTAGCATTTTAATTACATTACATTGACTTAAATTATAATTTTATATCAAAAATAATTGGATTGGAAAATTAAAAATAGTAAAAATAATGAAAATAATAAATATGCAATAAAAAACTGATGCTTCTGATTATGAAAATTTTTTGCAACATGCAACATGCCGATATGAAATAGTTTTTGTTTGCTGCACACACAAAAAAAAAATGATATGATAAATGAATAAATATAAGATATATAGATAAGAAAAGCACCTTAAGAACACCCACTATAAATATTTTTTTTTTATATGTACCTCAATTGTGTTTTATTAATTAAAATTAAATTAATATTGAAATGGCAAACACAGCACATTTGTTTCGTAGACAAAGCTCAAGAGATTTAGCACCATCAGCACCAAAAAGTTTAGATAAATTAGAATTAAAGGTATGTAATTGTGTTAATATTATTGTTAATTAATAATTAGATTTTTAGTTAGTTGCACCTTTTATAGTATACAACAGTCATTTTTGCGTATTGCATGTTAGTAAAATAAATAGCGCCAATGGATTTTTATTGGCACAAACGCTTTTTTACATAAGAAATCATAAATGAAAGGTATATTTTTTTTAAATTATTTATGGAACTATTTTTATTGTAAATTATTGAGGCTTCCATCGAATTTTTGAAGCTGTACGTAATATTTGTATAATATGGTTGAGATAATTTAATCGATTAATCTTCATTAAAAATCAACTTCGAATGATTAACGACAAAAACATCTTACACAGCATTTTTTAATTATGACAAACTACTTATATTAATGAATCACCCACTTCTCTTATATACAGGCTATATTATTATTATAAATTCCAATGGTCGTTAACAGTAAGAAAGATGGACTTGATTGTTTAATGAAAGCTTTCGAATTTAGTGTTTAGTCGGGAAATTTCATTCCATTTCCGTCGTTCTTAGATAGCAACCCAAAAAGGGCAGGGCATACTCAGCTATTTGAGTTCTTTTCGACACGTTGTACACAAATTGAGGTCTAAAGGCTTTCGATTGCCATAATCGGTGTGATGTAGAATAGGTAATATGCGGGATCATTAGAGTATGGACCAACATAACATACCATTGATGCAGAGATCATAAGTTTCACGCGAGATTGCTCATGCATCGCAATCCTTCAGAAACCCTGCCACAAATTTCATTAAACATTATTTCGCCGAATATCCATTGTTAAACCTAAATTCATTACTTTAAGAGCTAATAAAACCTCAAAATTTGCATTCAAAATTTTCACAGAGCTTAGATTTCTCCTATGGTGTTCTACGTTATACTGACAAGAAGAACAAATTTTGATTTAGATGAACTGTTCTGTTATTGGTAGCCCAAGTAATATGTAATAGTAGCTACAATAATAGTAATACGTAAAGCACAGAGTAAAACACGTAGATTACACGTATAATAAAACGGAGTCATTAGCGCTGATCTGTGGCAATTCTGTTTACATGAATATCGATCAGACTTCTTAAGCTTCAATTATTTTTTTTTGTCATTTCCTTCTCCGTAGCGTATAAAGTGTAACACCATTTCGGTTAAGTAAGGAGTAGTAGAACCGCCTATCAGAAAACTGATCACGCAACGGTTAATTCTCAATCGGTTCAATACGTTTATTTTTTTTTCGATTCCCTCTTTAAATTTGTGTTAACATTTAAATTTGTAACATTTAAATTTTCAGCTTAAAATTAAAGCATCTGCTCCTGCTTCGAGAATCGCCTAACAATTATGTTTTAAAATATTTTAAAAAATGTAATATTATTCTAATATTGGTGAAGATGGGCAAATATCCAATTAAACTTAAATGAACTGTTTCACTAGGAACCTAATTTATGGAATGGAAATCTTATATTCCAGAAATGGATCACCCCACGGACTATTTTTATCGTACGTAGTATCGTAGCTAAGCAGAATGATACTCGCAATTAACTCTAAAGGTCACGCGTAAAAATCACACAACTAAAACCCTGTGTTGGAGTGCACATAATTCAGCGCATAAGTACCGTCCATGGTGTACAGGTTTGACATGGAGCTCTTGCAATGTGCAGCTAGTATACTGAAATATGTGCATGGGTGATGTGTGTGTAGATTAACCTTCAAGGGACATTAAATCCACTGGAAAATTAATTCTTTCTTAAAAAAAAAAATGTAAGAAAAGTGTCTTTTGGACAAGATGTAGTAGTCTAATTTAATCCATTGGATTGTCTATGTTCACAAAGGATATATTAAAGCGACGTGGGCACCGGCATGAAGATCCGATTGCTTAAGGCAGGTTCACGTATGCGATCAAATAATGATTCGCGAATCAAATCATTGAAAACATTTACAAATTTCCCCGCACAAGAAGAAATAATTTTAACTTTGGGCAAATTTTGATCGAAAGCATCCAACATAATAAAAAAACTACAAATTATGAGCAATAATGACGCTCATTGATTGGCTTGATTCGCGAATCATTTTTTGATCGCACACGTGAACCTGCCTTTAGGGATTTGAAATTACTTTCGTACGAAATGGAGAACACTTTGGTTAACCGTAAATCCGAGGCAACTGTGACTGACGACTTTGTTGCCCGTGTCTTATTTCCTGTAGTGCAATAGTAAATCAAGCTTGTACTGAGATTCCTAATCGAAGAATTAGATAATGGAGGCTTTCTCGGTGGTTTAAGCTGAATTCATTCCATGTTCCAAGTTTTGAAAATCTAAGGCTCTTGTTGCACTACCGTAACAATTGTTTTTCCTTGGTATGGTTATTAAACCCCCTATAAATGAACCACAGCCCTCAAATATTTATTTACTGATTGTCTATTTCCCTGGTTTACCTTGACTCCATGTTCGATGAAAACCAAAGGAGTGCGTCCATCTGCAGTCACTGCAGCCCAAACCATAACATAAGCTGGTGATTGCTTGCGCATGGCAACTTTTGTGTCCAAATTATCGTGGGACTTGTGCTCTAACCAAACACGATCATTTTGTTTATTCACATACTGTTGAATGGTGAAAATTTTCTCATCAGAAAAGACAATTTTTGGAATCTCATCACGTTCGGCCAAGGCCTTCAATGCTCGTGTTCTTTCAACCCTAACTTTTTTTTGTGCCTCCGTAAGATCTTGAAGTTTTTGTATCTTGTAGGGCTTCAAGTGTAGTTCATTTTTCAATATGGTTTGAATGCTGTATCGTGAAACATGTAGACGTGCGGCTAATTGATTGGCACTTTGACGAGGATTTCGTTAGATTCGTTTCTTCACCTTTCGTATCATTTCTTTTGATGTTGCTGTCTTTTTAGGACCGCCTCTGTTGCGTTTAGCGATGCTACCAGTTTCGTTGTATCGAGTTATGGTTCGATACACAAACATTTTATTCACATTCAAATGCTGGAGCTGACGAACTATTGCTGTTTGTGAATTTCCACCCAAATACAGTGCAATCACACTATTACGTTTGAATTCCATTACGATTTTTTTATTAAGATATTAATTTAGAACAATTATTTGTTGACCACATGTAAACGACTAACCAAACTTCAATCTGTCAAAAAATTGACACGCGAAAATGACAACTACACAAATAACACCAGAGTGAAGTCAGTAAAATTTGGTCTCAGCCACCCTGTATATACATATATCTTGTTCACGTGGTCCGTAATGTAGTGTAGTTATGACTACAAGGTGTAGTGTAGTAACTCTACCATTACCCCCCTGTTGTTGAAATATTGTGCTAATAACGTTTGACATATCTCGATGTTTTTTTTAATTTGTATATTGACGATTGTGTTTGGTGTTGGCGTGTTCTTGTTTCTTTGCGAAAAAGTAAAATATTAAAGACAACAAGAACTCGAAAAACCGAATGATTTTGAATTCATAATCATAACAAACAACAACTGTCAAAACTAAATACACTACACTACGCCAAGTGTTCACGTGGTGCGTAATTGCTAATACACTACACTACAGCATTTTGAACGTAGTTGATAATACACTTCGGTAGTTTTTTCTCTGTTCACGTGGTGACATAACACACTATACTACACTACACTACGGACCACGTGAACAAGATAATATATACAATATTCGAATGTAAAAAATACAACATCAGGCGCCGCGACCTGATGTGAAGGCTGATTTTAACCAAGAGGGTCGTAAATTTGAGTTCTCTTGTCAATCATTACCGAGTAGATTTTAAATTAGGGGCGGTATGTTGTACCATCACTTCGAATCGAAATTTGAAAAAAGTCGAATGGCGGTATGTTGTATCATTTTCGAAAAGCAAAAATGATACAACATTCACTTTTTCGATTCGACTTTCTTCGAATTTCGATTTTTTTCGATCGAAGTGATGGTACAACATACCGCCCCAGAGCATACACACAATAATCACAAAATAAATAATAGAGTACACTACGTTTCATTTGTTGATGCGGGACTTATTTGGTAATAATCTTTTATTAAAGTTAGATTTTTGTAGACGAACAGCTGTTCGTGGCTGTCAGTGACAAGCTCATAGGATAAAACCAATTGACATTAATATTCGATGACGTATTGTAGAAATATTAATAACAATTTTTCTAAGCACATTCCAACAACAAAATGAAAATAATTGAAAAAAAAACGTAAACCACACGTTATTACTAATTTATCATTAACGTTATTGTTGGAAAAAATTGGATTTGTTGTAGCTAATTATGTATAATAAATTTATACAGATGTTCAATGCAATCAAGTTATGCTTATTTGTTTATACATATTGCGTGTTTCATAAATGTTTTGCTGATGAAACTTACAAACTGTTATATGCCACCGTGATTCCCAAACATTGGTCACGCGTTACCATTGCCGGACCTAACTTATGTATGGTGGAGCCCTTGTAAAAAAATTGTTATACTTGCAAGAAGTTTAAAATATTTACCTTTTAATCCACACAACGGATATCGATGTTTCGAGGATCCCAATTATTGAAACTCTGTAGTATAGAATGTGCCACCCCGGTGGCAAAGTGGTCAGCATGCTTGCTCCAGCAACCGGAGGTCCCGGGTTCGATTCCCGGTGGTGACAAGGAAAATGTTCACAGCTGGTTTAGTTAGGATCAATGAATTAATCACTCATTATCCGAAATGAAAATATGATTATGAAACCTCATTTGAGGCGGCCAAATCCCCTTGATGGGATATAGTGCCAGAGAGAGAGAGTATAGAATGTAAAAACTCACGCGAAAAAATTCCTTTAAAACTGAAATTTAAAATAAATTCAGTTAAATTAAAATATCAGTTAGGAGCCGTTCTTCCAATACCACCTATAATTTCCGTTAAAGTAAAAAAAATTAAAAATTATCTTAATCTGTGAAGGACAAATCTGTGTTTGCAGAATCATCACTTCTCTCTGGAAACCAATAAGCAATTTAACTATGTACCTATTTTAATTTTTAGTATCATTGGATAAGATTTATGTTCTGTGACTGTAAAATATAAATCCCAAATTTAGATTTGGGTTCGACAACATATTATCTTTATGTTGATTTCGTTCTACATTTACCGAATAAATAATTCTAAGAAAATTCGAGTTGCTGGAAAAATTCTTTTGCATACATATTTTGCCTCGAACATGTAAATATATAATTCATTTATTTCAAAGTACATTAGCCTACCTAATTTAATCAAAACATATTAAACCGTCCTGCCTGAGCCAAGATTAAAAATATTAATCTTATGAATTTATCAGAAGTATAGTAAACATAAAACAATAATATAATAAATTGGTAGTAAAATTCATTTATATGTATGCATGACTTTATGTATTAAGTAGCCCCAGAACCTTAATTCCCTATCTGCGGTGCTAGCAATCGTTGCAATTCGGGGATAATATTTTGAGTGTCGTACTCACGAGTTTTATTTAAATTGCATATAAAATGGTTTACTAAAATTTTATGAGTCGTGCTAAGTTCACCGTACCATTTCGATTGAAACACTTCGAGCGGTAATTGCGTCTCGGGTTGTTGGTTAGTACGAAATCGTACTGGTGAAAACGGCGAGTCATGATTTTCGGCTGTGGCATTGATAAGTACGATTCTAGGATCGTTTGGCGCCATTAAATGTCGCTTGATTGTAGAATAATCTTTTGGGGAAATGTGGATTTCGACGAGCTGTGAACAAGTATAAAAATCAGTTGTGAATTTACATAAACAAAAAAATTACATTATTGGCACCTTATATTCGACTGGCCTACGTTTATTATAAGCCGCATCAATTACCGTTGCCGGAACTAAATCTTGTAACGAAGGTACTCGAACAAATTCGAATTCTTCGGGTGGCGGTAACTTAACAGTTTCGTCTAGATTAATTTTTAAACCATCATCCTCATCGTCATCATCCCAATCGGTTTCAGAATCCACGACGTTTCTAATCTCGCCCAAATTTTTTGTGTAATCGATCGAAGAAAGCGGCTGAGCAATTAATTTATCACCATCTATATTTTCCGAATCCGATGTGGTCGTATCAGGTAGTACCCTCATATCCACATCACAATTGCCAAAAGCCATAAACTCGATAGTATTAGAAACAACTTCGGTTCGCATATCAAAATCGCCGAAATCAGGGACGTTGGGAACATCTTTTGCGCTCCATCGCGTTTTCTTCTTTTTTACGGGCGGTACATATTTGTCCATGTCTGATTCACAAATATCTTCTTCGATCTCACCATACTGTAATTTGAGTACCTCATCTCGACTATTTAGCAGTTCAATTGTTTTGTTCCTGCATATTTTCGGCAAATCAACTAAAAATTGTTGGGGTGCGTGTTCCAAATGGTTGATTAACACAGATTTCATACAATTTTTAAGGGGTTTCCCATGTAGAAATAAACAATTGTCGTTGCGCGGGCAGTCTAGGCCGAGATAATAAAATTTGCATGGGAATTCCGAATGCATATACTGGCACATTCGATTTTTGAAGCAGCTACCTATGTAATAAAATTTACAAATTTGAGGTTTTAGCATGCGCCGAGTTTTTTTAGGGTGTTCGACAAATTCCTGCGAAGGTGCCGGAGGCGGACTAGCACCTCGAACAAACAGCGTTTCGAAATCGTTTTCTTCCTCGACGGTCTTAAAAAAATTAGGGAGGGCTGCGATTATTGTGTGGCTGAGAATCGTTAATCATCATGACTTACCAAGGTCGGCGTCGTAGTCGAACATACAATCTGACCAAATTCCCGATCATCAATGTCCTTTACAGCAGCCTCATCGTCTACCTGCGGTTCAGTACTATTATTACAGTTCCGTTGTGTCTCATCATAAATTTCCCCTTCCTCGAGATCAACTAAATCATCCATAATTATTACCAGAAAATACCTTTTAGCTAATTTTACTAAATTTGTTGCTATATCAATTCCCATACATATATTTCAGTCTAAACAATATTAAATATTAATCGTTATACAATTATTTTCGGTTTAAATTCGCTCATATAAAATTTCCATAAAAAACTTTTCATTCATCAAACACCAACCACACAAATCAAAATCGAAACAAAAAGTGAACGATAAAAAAAACATATGAAACTGCAAGAGATTTGTAGTGTAGGTGTATTTCGCGTAGATGGCCTTGCGACCACTGTGTTTTTTCATGTAATTTAATATTTTTAATACATATTAAATTTATAATTCGTATTAATAATTAACAAATGCAAGTTAAAATAGTTATTTAATATATTTTCTATTATGTTTGTAATAAATAAAGTTTATTAGTAAAATAACTAGATGTCTGCATTATCGACTACCCGATATAAAATTCTCTCGTTCAGTTAAGTTGCAAACCATTTTCAATATCCGTTAAATATTTTTCTGAACGAAATTGGTTCTTATTGGATTTTTTGGTAAAATTAAATTTATTCGTTATAAATTGCTTTGTTGTAAAATTGAGGCTATAATCAAATTTACTTACCTAAAAAATGGTGAAATGTTGATAATTGGAACATACCCAAGAAATCGAACTGCTTTATTTTGTAAGTGTATATAAGTCCCGTTTTAAATGTATGCAATGGCAATGAATGGTTTACATGGTTTTCAGAGGGTTTCGATTTCCGCAACTTAATGTCCAATTTCTGTTTTGTCTAGTATGTGCGCATTGATTAATTTACCTTTGGCTGAAGGTACAGCTCTGATATGTTCTTTAATTCCTTCCTTAATAATTACGTATTTGTTCTCCAATCTGGGCATTCGTGCAGTCAGTGAACAATTCCGTTGTATTCTCTAATAATTTTATCGGTCGTGTCCGTTAAGGTAGTATTGATTTGGCATTGTTTGTTGTTGTTCTCAATGATTTTGTTTTGGCTGTTGATAATTTCATTCCAGTTTATAGCATCTGGTTATTCTGCTACACATTTCTATGCTGTCCCGCTTCAGCCAATTAAACTTCTGGTTTGTTAGTTCGGGAATTAGTTGATTGATTTGTTCAACCTGATGGATCAATGCTGCTTTCCCGATCTATTTGAATAATTTTGGTAAAACCCTGTCAATTATGTATTCGTAGTTGGTCAAGTTGACGTGATGTTAAAGAAATTCCTGTTGTGTATTGAATTGATAGTGAGCATTCTGGCTATTTCGGCTGATAACTCTCTTACAATCTCGTCTAACGCACGGTTTCTATCCATGTTGTAACTTCCGTTTTGACTTTATTTTTTTATGTGACAATTGGTGGTTTACGTTTGCATAGATCTCGTCAATGCTTCTGTTTCCTTGAGTTAATATAATAAGCTGGTGTTCGAGCATACGTTGGTGTTAATCTTACTGCAACCTCTATTGAAGATGTTAAAAGAAATATGGCTTGAGTCTGTAGTCGAACTCTGATTACTTGGCGTATACTTTGAAGAATGGGGCGATATATCGGCATTTCTTTTTCCTTTTCATAATCCTCCAGTATACTTTCTACACTATTTATCCATGAATAGGTACGTAGAGTAGCGGATTACCGTCGAAAATCTGTAACTCCTTAACACAATCGGGAAGTATGCGTATTGCTCTATTGGCCGTTCCGGTGCTTCAATTCAATTCAATTACTAAATCAATGTGTGTATGGGGTGAATTTAACGATGCTTGGAGTGGATCGATCGATCGTAGTCATTGTGATTTAGATTATTATTATTTTTTCGTTTTTATTATTAATGTTGTTATTAAATATATCTTTTTATGTTATTTAGTATTCTTCACCTTTATTTTCTTCAGATTACATTAATTAATGATGTTTATTTAGGAAATATACTTTGTTTATATTTGAGTTGCGTTTCTTAGGATTGTGTTTTCTTAAATGCGGTTCTATGGTTTTGAGTTTCCAGAGAGATGTGTTTTATTGCCGGATAGTTATCTACTCGTATTAGTCTTCTGGAAGAAGCGTAAGATTCCCGTTCAGCGTTGAACGTTTATAAATTTAAAACGCCTTCTTCTGGTGCGATAATTCAGTCACATTTTCGTTACTTTTTCACTCTTAGCTAGTTTTCAATACTTGCATTTAATTGACTTAAAAATTACAGAAGACTGGTCCCTGTTTTGGCACCTGTCTGTGAGAGACAGAGTTTAGTTGCTCTTGCCGTGCTTTGTAAAACAATTTTTCAAATTTACCTCATAATCAATGCCAACCATTACATTTATTACATTTATTTAACTCCATTACAAAACATCTTAAAGTTTCTCTAAATTGTTCCGCATATTTATGTTATGTAATACATATGTCATATTAATGTCAATTGTAAATTTACTTGTATTAATTAATTTAATTTTTTTGAAAATACTTATTTATATTTTTTCCGAGAATTGACATAAGAAAACATGAAAATTGGAAAACACGTACGAAAATAAAGTAAACAAGCTACTAACCGATATATTTCAATATTTATGGGGAAAACTTAACGTGGTGACAACCCTTCCAACACCAAAATAGGTATAATATTCCACGTCTGTTGAGTAAATATTTAATGTATTTAATACAAACAATTTATACACTCGTAATTAGTATTTACCTACTTATTTCGTAAAACTTAAAGCTCAAGAAAAATTTAGATACCAAAAATAATAAGATGACTTTAAAGATATGGATGAATGGAATATTGATAGGGCGATCAATTGTGAGATGACAACGACGAATAATATAAAATTAGCAATATAAAAAAAAATGTTAGACATCTCTTTGTATACGAGGATTTTGATAAGATGCGATAACAATAAGAAATATTGTGATGATTTGGAAATAAGAGCGTAGTGAAAATTTTATGGAAATATTGATTCTATTCTAAATATAAACGTACTGTTTATGTACATACGAGTAAGTATGTGTACGAGCTTACGCAGATTGGCTTTTTATAATGTTAATTTATTCTAATTTTTTGCAACAATTGTATAATTTTTTATAATGTAAAATAAAGATGCTCAATTTATCTTTATCAAATGTTATTCAATGTAATGATGTTGGTTTTAATAAGACAGCAAATTTAAATATTGTACCCCAGCTGCTAGACGTGTTATGACGAAGAATGTAGATTAAGCTCACGTTTCTATGAATTAAATCCTAAATCATGTAATGTTAGAGAAGGAAAAATGAGTGTGATTCAAAGTAAATCTAAGACTTCGTTTCCACTTTATCTTTGCATACTTGTTCCAAGTAAAGGGTGATGAAAAGCTGTAAATATCTATATGCTTTTGTGTTATTTATTTGCTGTGGAACGGTTCTTTCATTAGCTCTAAGAAACGGTTTGCTTTTAATACATCGCGGTTAAGACACTCCTAGTTTTATAACTCAAAACGTTTATTTAGTTGAGCACAAAATAATAGAGGACGTGCTTGGTGAATATCAGCTTTAGAAGTACTGCAAGCCCTTTCTACATACTAACAACACGTTATTAGAGTGAAATTTCAGTAAAAGCAACAAAATCCTTTCAAAGTAGCTTATGAGTTAATTATACTTGCGGTACTAGTATCTGTATCCAAGATAAATATCCTCCTTTTCCTAGGCTGCCGAATTGAAAATGCAATCAAATGTAGTAAATTGCAACCAACGGTCTGTACCACATTTATTCGATGTTTCATCGTCTTACTGAAAAAAAAATCATTTGAGAAGATGTAGAAACTATGCAGTTCTTCAATTTTGTCTATGGTAATCTATACAACCATGGATGGGCGACTTGCCGTTCACTTCCGGAGTTTTGTATTCGATAAACTTGTTTACTCTCTTGACAATTTTACATGGATAGCTGCTAATAGCTTCTAATACTCTTGCCTTTTCAAAAATGAATCACAAATTTCCGTATCAAACATCGCTACTACTCTCCGTTAATCACGTCGAATGTAATCGCTGTAGTTTGAAATCTTATATTTTTACTTTTGAGTCACGTTGGTCGCGGCGAGTATATCTCAAGGGTAATCGTCGATCACTCCATATCTCAAAATACCTATAAGCAATCAAGGTGGGCTCCTTTTACAAAATTGGTGAGGGTGGGTTTTCGAGTCTCAGGAATCGATTGCGATGAGTGCTAATTTTGGCAAAATTCGTTGCGAGGGTCAGTGCTCGCGAGCTTTTTCGAGTACTACTAACCGATTGTGGATCCTGGGATGGATCATGGTTTCGGGAAAATTCATCTAGGGGATCGGCACGCATGATTTTAAATAAAAATTGATAAAGGGAAAATTTAAGATGCCAGGAATCGACTTCGATGTTTTCTAATTTCGGAAAAAATTGTTTACACAGTCCTTCGGATTAGCTGAAACCCTTCTTTAGGCTCGATCCATTTTGATAAAATTGTGGTGATAAGGGTTTTATAATAGCAGGGATGGATTGTAATGAGTAATAATTTTGGGAAAATAGGTGGCTCGAATAATTTTGGTAAATATTAGTGAGGCGGTTTTCGATTTCGAATGCAAGAGATTTCTGCGTTTTGGATAATTCATTTTAGAGTTCCATGTTGCGCAATTTTGTGTTATTATGCACGAAGTTGTGGGATGTTACATTTTGTAGTTGGGTAATTGGGTTGCATCATGTTTCGTCTACACAATGTTACATGAGGGTGCACAATGTTGTTTGATTTGTATATTGTTTAGGGAAGTTGTGTGATGTTTTTATATATGTTGCGCCACGTTGCACAATGTTCCAGAATGTTGCATCATGTTATAGGATGTTGCACGACTTTGTACTATGCTGCTTCTTGTTGGGTCTCGTGTTTTTTTAATTAGATATCTTGCTGTATGTTCTTGATATTATGCACAATGTTGTGTGGGTTGCGTGACACCGTGACATTGTAAGGTTGCACTAATAGCGGTATTTTAAAACTGTTGGTTGAATTGAGTAACAATAATGATTTGCAACCTTCGGTATCTAATTGATATTTTGACTTTGGTCCCCTCTTCACATTTTCTGCCACCTAAACCTTTAACAATTTTAACGTTGTCAGGTGAGACCCGGGTTTTCTTTAATTAATTTTTATTCGCCTTTAGAAAAATTTACTGAGGAGGGCGTTTTCGAATGCCTGAAAGCTATTGCGATGGGTGTTTATTTCGAAAAAATCCGCTGAGGCGGTCGCCCGATGAATCCTGGATTCCTTTCTTTGATTTTTATAAAAAATGCTGGAGAAGCATTTTCGAGTACCGGAAACCGATTATGATGGATCCTCATTTCGGAAAAATTCATTTAGGGGGTCATCCGGAGATTTCAGATGCCAGGAATCGATTGCGATGGGTTCTAATTTCTGTAAAATTCGTTTAAGATTTCATTCTGTGGTGCCCGGGACCCTTTTTTATTTATTTTCAATTTCATCCATTTTGATAGAAAATTGAGGTAGGTACAGTGGCAGTTCTAATTTTGGAAAAATTCTTTTACGATTCCTCCGGATGAGACGTCATGTTGCACCATGTTGCGTCATGTTGCACAATGTTGGGATATGTTGCATCATGTTGTCGGATTTTGCATTATGTTATGGGATTTTGCTTCACGGGTTGAAGCCTAGATGTTGCTAATTTCACGAAATGTCCAATCCACGATGAATTGATGCCCACCAAACGAATAGGTGAGATTTTATTTAATATGTACAATAATATTACGTCAAAATCTACCGAGTAGGTGACTCCTCCTCAATTCTAATGAGTGAATTAAAAATTAGGAAAGGTACGATTTAAAGAAAAGAAATTTACACAGAACTGTTTTTCGAATAGTGAACGTGACAATCTCGCTCGTCCTTTTTGAAAAGCCGAATTCATAAGACATTACTATAAACGCGGACAGGTTGTCAATCCGAATGGGCAACCAAATAATATATTTATGACTGATCCATTACTAAAGCCGGTATTATTAATGTTTTACTGCACAACATAAAACCATAAGCATGTGTTACAGGCTGGCTACTGCCAACCTGCAGATTTCACTTAAACACATGCAGAGGCCTCCACGGTGATCTTTTGCCGGCTAAGTTCTCAGCGAGAATTGCTAGGGTCGTGGGGTTTGAGGCTTACATGGTTCCTGGCCTACACCGTGATTAACAGAAAGTTGGGGAAACGCAAATAATAAATAAAACCCGGATTCCGCCGAAATTCGTCGGCCGGAACCTGAGGAACGAACAGCAGATAGTCAAATAATAAATAAAATAAATAAAAAAATAAAAAAATGATAACGGAAGAGGTGCCTTGGTGCGCGCATCCATCCGAATTCAAACGGGGCCAAGCCCTGGTTACGGAATTGGATGCGGGCACCAAGGGACCTCAAACCCTAAACCGACACAGAGGGAGCCTCCGCTCCCATCACACCTCACCGGAAAAATTTAATAATTCATTTTATTTTTAAAAAAAACCACCGAGAAAAAAAACTTCCCCCTCCACCCGTACCACGCTAAGGAGAGAATGAGAGAGAGAGGAAACAATGCGCATCGAGCGTGCACCCGCTGTGCGGCGCTCGATTACAAAATATAAATTTAAATTTAAAAATAAAAAAAATGTAAAAATATATAAAATAAAAGAAATAAAAGAACAAGAAAAATCGTACCTTAATATATATAACAAATAAAAAAAATGTTGCGGCCTCGAGCGGCCGTCATGCCACAGGTGCCCCCACCCGGACCGTTGCGGCTTTGGTGCCGTTAACCCCCGCTGGTGTTGCTGCGACCTTGGGCGGTCGTCCGTTGCGGGGCCTTTCCCCGATACCAATACAAAATACGAGGTGCCGGTTGGCCACCCGTACCGTTGCGACCTTGTGCGGTCGGGCGTTGCGGGGCCTCTCCCCGATAAACAATACAAATAAGGAACAATAGCCGGTTGGCTACCGTTAGTTGCGGCAGACCACCGAAATAGACCGTTGCGGCGCCTCGGATACGTGGCGTATGTTAATAAATCTTCAGCACCCGTTAATTAATCCAATAAATCTTCAGCACCCTTTAATTGTGTATAAGTCTTCACCACCCGTTAATCAATCAAATAAATCTTCAGCACCCGTTAATCAATCAAATAAATTTTCAGCACCCGTTAATCAATCAAATAAATTTTCAGCACCCGTTAATCAATCAAATAAATTTTCAGCACCCGTTAATCGTGTATATAAGTCTTCAGCCACTCCCAGGTTATGGTACGCGGCACCACCAATAATCTCCAAATCAAAAATGATTTAATTTTTCTATATTTACTGTACCACTATCAACGAATCGCACGAATTTAAACACGGTCATAAAAAAACTCTTTCCCTCAAGTTTCACATAACAATTTTTATTATTTATCTTTATCGTCCGCTTAACAAAAGCCTATCCCATAAGACAGCAATTTATACATGTATACAAAAATCACTTTTTATTTTATTTTTATTTTAATCGCATAACAAAATTAAATTTTAAATAATTGTTAATTTTTCCTTTTTTTTATTTTTATTTCACTTTGGCAACCATTTTAGATATCACCAAAAACTATGAATTTTTCCAAAACTACATGCTCTAATAATCAATTCCCATACTCGACTCTTATAAATCAAAAACTCGAATGATCTATCTCAAAAAAATTCGAGCGCCGCACAAACGACGCGCAAAACATTCCAGAAGAATTGTCTTTCTTCTCTGTTTCTCATTTATATCAATTCGCATTGATATAAACGAGAGGCATATAAGAAAAACATTCTCATGGAATGTTTTGCTTTACGCACACACTCGATTCGCATTGTTCTCTCTCTCTCCCATTTTGTTTTACTACCAACCAAACGAACAAAAACATACGAGAATCCCTCCACACGAAACGCGTTCAGACACCAACCACACAGAGGCAAGAAACTAAGAGTAAAAACATAGGCAAGAAACCAAGAGTAAAAACAGAGGCAAGAAACCAAGAGTAAAAACATAAAATTTAACAAAATATGGGGATGTCACGCGTAAACGAATATTATGTCTTGTTACAGACAACACAGTCGTAACAAACGTGGGAACGTCCCACACCCTGAGATGTCTCATAAGCCGGGCCTAAAACAAACATAGAGAGAAAAGATTATGCACGGATGTCTTTGACATGGTAAATACCCAATGATTTGCCATTCAAATCTTCGACGGAATAAGCAACCTGACCTACTTTACACGAAATAACCGCGGGTTTGAATTTTCCGGCTAATTTCGCGGAAAATTTGTTCGTCGCGTCGCTCAACGCAAAAGATCGTATGAAAACGGGTTGTCCGACGCGAAAAGTGCGCTTAGTACTACGTAAATTGTAATTCTGAGCTCCCTTTTCGTGTGCCACGCGTAAATAATGGATTATACGATCCTTCAGAAGGTTTACTCGATCTGGCTTAGCCCATACTTGGACTTCGCTGGGATCATGTTCATCGAGTAACCGTCGCAATGAGTGATCCAAACCATGCATCGACATATGTTGACCGAACACGACATAATGAGGGGAGTAATGTATCGAATCGTGTACGGCATTACGTAAAGCAGCCGCAATTTCTTGTAAATTTTTGTCCCACAAATTATGGTCGTGATCGCTCAAATATGATCGAATGCTGGCAATTAGGGTTCGATTAACACGCTCGGATGCGTTACTTTGGGGCGAATACAAAGGCGTTCGGATGTGCGTTACGCCGTACTTAGCTAACAAGTCTTTAAATAGATTCGAGGTGAACTGCTTCCCATTGTCGGACGTGATTATTTCGGGAACCGAGAACAACAGAAATATTTCGTTTTCTAAGAATCGACACAGCAAAAGAGCAGACGCTTCCCGTAGAGGTTTTACAACGACAAATTTCGAGTAATGATCCAAGATGATAACGATGCAGGTATTACCGAGTTTCGAACGTGGATACGGACCCAAAAAATCAACATACAATTTTTGGAACGGGCGAGTTGACGTAACCTGGGCTCCCATGGCTGGTTGTGTAGAGAAATTAACAGCTTTGTTCATTTTACATTTAGTGCAGCTAGCAACGTATTGTTTAACTTGTTTTGCCATTTGAGGCCAGTAAAATTGACGCTGAAGGCGCTCGAGAGTTTTGCTGCCGCCTAAATGTGCTGAAGTGGGAGGTACGTGAGCCTGTTCGATTAGTGATTGGGTCAAGCTATTCGGAATAACTAATTTCCAGTTCGAGAGGTCAGTATCCGTGTATTTAAAACCAAACGAAGGGGATATTAATAGTTTATCATCTTGAATCTTGTAGTTGTGCGAACAATCTTTTAATGAACGAATTTTCGCGATCTGATCGACGTAATCTGGATCTTGGAACGCAACCGAATTTTGATCAACGTGTAATACAGGGACTGACGAAGGAACTAACGCATCCACGGAAGGGTCGATATTTTTACTCGACAAGACTGGATCTCCAAATTGAACACCAGGATCAGGCGTGCTCTTACTTTCGGAATCATCCTCACAAAGAGCGGATTCATCCGGAAAAGCTCGAGACAACGCATCAGGTACAATGTTAACTGACCCTTTTCGGTATCCAATCTGGAAATCCAGCGCTTGGAGTTTAAGACTCCATCTCGCCAAACGTCCGGAGAGGTCTTTTTGACTCATTAACCAGCGTAAACTGGAATGGTCGGTATAAATGACGAACGGATAGCCTTCCACGTAAGGACGGAATTTTCGCACGCTGAGGACGGCAGCGTAGCATTCCAGCTCGGTCACCGAGTAGTTTCGCTGCGCCGCATTGAGCTTATGGGAATAAAACTCAATGGGCCGCTCCACCCCCTCGGTGTCCACCTGAAATAAGACACTACCGACCCCAACGGCACTGGCATCACACTGAATAAAAAAAGGTTTTGTATAATCAGGATGCGTCAAAACTGGGGCAGTTGACAAGGCGGTTTTGAGAGCGTTAAAGGAAGAATCAGCAGCTGCAGACCAACATACTTTAGTGTTTTTACCAGTAAGATCGGTGAGAGAAGAAGCTAAAGAGGCGAAATTCGGAATGAAGCGACGGTACCATCCGCACATTCCCAGAAAACGTCTAATCTGTTTCGTCGTTTTCGGAATAGGGTACTCCAGAATAGCTTTACATTTGTCTGGGTTTGTACGGAGGCAACCATCACCCACAATATAACCTAAATAGTCTACTTCTTTCAACACAAACTTGCTTTTGGTCAAATTAATTGTTAAACCAGCATCCGACAGATATCCAGCAACCTGTTGAAGCAAATCGAAATGTTCGGCCAGAGTGGAGGATGTGACCAGAAGGTCATCGAGGTACACAAAGACCTTATCGTGTAGCTGGTACGGGATCACGCGGTGCATTAAGCGACAAAGCGTCTGTGGGGCGTTGCATAAGCCAAACGGCATCACCTTGAACTGATACAAGGGCCGTCCAGGAACCGTAAACGCTGTTTTATCGCGGGATGCTGGGTCGAGTGGGATCTGCCAAAAGGCATCCTTCAAATCAATCGCCGAAATGAATCGGGTGTGTCCCAAACGACCCAACAATCCGTTGATTATGGGCAGCGGATACGCATCCTTGACGGTTGCCTTGTTCAGTTCTCTAGCATCCAAGCACAGACGAACTTTGCCATTGGCCTTACGCACCAACGTGACCGGTGAACACCAGGAACTTTGTGACTCCTCGATGACCCCCAAAGACAACATCCTATCCAACTCGGCATACATGAGTTTCTGGATAGCTGGGGATACGGAATAAAAACGTTGTTTGACTGGTTTTGCGGAACCGACATCGATCATATGAGTGATGAGGGATGTGCGGCCCAAACCTAAAATATCGCTGCTCGGGAAACATTCGCGGATAAGATCCAATTTACGACGATCACTAGATGTTAAAATATGAAATTTGGGTGTGTTGGTAGTTTCACCTAATTCGTCCGAACGATTTAGCGCGGAGATTTTTGGGGAAATTCCAAAACGATTCCAAAAATCGATACCCAAATAAAGCGGTTGTTCTAAGGAAGGAACAACATGGAAATTCATAGTTTGAGTAATTCCATTAAACTCGACGTTAGCTCGTATGTAACCAAATACTCGTTGGACTTGACCACTCGCGGTAGTTATCGTGGATGGAAAATTATGGAACTCTACGAATGGATTCGACAAGATTTTCTCCGCTCCATTCCCGAGAACACTGACACTCGCCCCGCTGTCGAGAAGACCCTTAAACGGGATCTTATTGATAAAGACCTGGGCGTAAGGCCGAGTGTCACTACCCTCGGAGAACAAAACGGAGGAAATCACGTCGTTTCTCATTGTAGCGCGGTGGTTCCAATATTTCTTGGAACGTTTTAAACGATCTAACTTAGCTAACGACGGAGAATTATAGAAAAACTTTAGAGCGACAGGAAGGGAAGGGGAATTTGGTGGGGAAGAAGGATCGGGAAAGGAATCATTACTGGCAGACGAGTTTACTTCTTCATCGGATTCGACGGTGAGCGGAGTTCCGCGTTTGTATTGCCCGCTGCATTCTCCTGAATCGGTTTGAGTGGCTCTATCCTCTGTACTATCCGCAGTCTGGGTTGAGGTTGATTTGTTCTCTGTACTCTCAGTCTGAGTGGAGGTGGATTTGATCTCGGTACACTCCGTCTGAGTGGCCGTTGAGGTGATGACATTTTTACCGTAATGCGAATGCTGGATATAACCTGATCTCGAGTTGTCTGTTGAGATTTGTCCTCCAGGACGTCTCGCCGCTGCCGATGGAAACCTGCTCCCCTTGTGAATTGCGGATACTGAGTTATCGGGTAGAACATCAGTCAAGAGATAATTCTCATGAGAGTCATATGCTCCAACATCATCATACGGACTGCCTGATGACTCATTGATCACGCGTCGTGGATAGATTGCAGGGTCCGCCGTAGCTTTGATCCGCCTGAAAGACTCCTCCCAAGCAGAGCAACTTTTGATCAGCTCATTTATGGTGCTAAACCGACGATCGGTGAGATGAAACTGCAGTTCTGGCTTCATGTTCGCCATTAATATTTCGATGAGCTCCTCGTCCGAGTACGGGGTACGACATTGTAACGATAAACTCCACACTTGGTCGTAGAAATTCGTAAAACTTTCGTCGGGTCGTTGTTTGCGTGCCTCGACGGTTCGCCGGATTTCGTAATTGGTGCGACGGTCTTTAAAGCGCTCGATGATACCGCTTCGTACATCTGTCCAGGTAGCGTTCGGATTATGTTTGCGGAATGTCCAATACCACTGCAAGGCGATATCTTTCAGGATGGTATGTAGCTCGAATAACAAGGTTTGGTCGGACAATCCGCGAGACGAAGTGATGGTGTCTACCTGAAACAGGAACATGTCGATGGAGATGTCCGAAGGAGATCCAGTGTAATTGAGGCCGCTTTCAGACAATAAAGGCTGGTCGGTAAAGTTTTGCTCCAACTCATCTTGATCTAGTAAGGTGATATCCATTTTGGATAATGACAGGATAGGGTTAAACTCGCTCGATTTAATTTGGCGAAGAAAATTAAACTCAAAAATGCGATCTTTATTAAATTTATAATACACAAAAAGGTTTTAATTCGATTAGTTTTAAATGAAACTGAAGGTTTCAAATAAAATAGTTCGGAATTCCACAAACACAATAATAAAAAAAAAATATAGAAAAAAATAAATATAAATATTAAATATAAATGAAATAAAGCACGAAATTTGGTACTAGGGATGAAGCCGCGATCCACTAGAAACCTGAGGCCCGTAATCCCCAAATTTAACGACGGGATATTTGACGAGAAACCCTCGAAAGCGGTACCTTTTTGTAACCTTTCTTTGGAGGGGCTCGTTGAAAAACATTTTAAATATCCAAAATAAAGAAAGAATAATAATAACGAGAATCAAACTACCAACACACCCAATAGTACGCCGATAGTGAAATAATACAGCTAAATAATAATATAACAATATAATTAGAAAAATAAAAGAAAAAAGGAAGGAATGGATACCTTGTAGTGGTTTGCGAGGTCCGTACTCCCACGATTGTTTTAACACGGAGAGGACGAGATACCCCCCAAAGTGGCGCTTTTCAATGAGAACCTACTTTGGAGGGGCTCGTTGAAATTTGAAACGATACGAAAACCAGTAATACAAAAAAAATCCCAAGACTACCAACACACCCAAGGGTATGTAGGCAGAATAAAATAAATTCAAAAAATAAGAAAACAATAAGCGAAGAAAAGTAAAATATAAAATGAAGTACTAATAAACCCGAGAGTTAAAATACAACCCACAGATTAACAAAATCAAAATCAAAATACCGAAATATCAAAATATCAAAAAAAATCAAATAAACATATCAAATATCAAAAATATCAAGTATCGAAATATCAAAAAAAATCAAATCAAATAAAATCAAAAATATCAAAATATCAAAAAAATCAATTAAACATATCAAAAATAAATTGGTATACAATCAACAAAACGGATGGTATGATGAGAGTGGAAATCCCACTCCATGTCGGCCAAATAATAAAAAAAAATAAAAATAATAATAATAAAATAATAAAGTGTTGTTCTGTTCCTCAAATTTCGGCCAAGAAATTTCGGGGAAGAGACGAAATGAAGCTACACTAAACTCCAGACAAATGATATCCGAGCTCCACCACAATCGAACACAACATAGTGGAAATGGGAAAGAGCTCGGAAATCGGATGTCTGAAGAATAGGGGTATGACACCCCCATCTACGCGCAATCAAACAGCCCGTGCTGGTTGCGATCGCAGATGGGGAATGTCCACCGGGAGACTGGCTTTGGGGTGCGCGTCCAGGCGAAGTCAAACAGAGCAGAACACTGGTTTCGGCGCTGGACACGCACGCCAAAGGGAGTGAAGCTACAAATCATAAAAAAAATCAAAAAAATTAAAATTCGCGAAGTTTGGGCGCCACTGTTACAGGCTGGCTACTGCCAACCTGCAGATTTCACTTAAACACATGCAGAGGCCTCCACGGTGATCTTTTGCCGGCTAAGTTCTCAGCGAGAATTGCTAGGGTCGTGGGGTTTGAGGCTTACATGGTTCCTGGCCTACACCGTGATTAACAGAAAGTTGGGGAAACGCAAATAATAAATAAAACCCGGATTCCGCCGAAATTCGTCGGCCGGAACCTGAGGAACGAACAGCAGATAGTCAAATAATAAATAAAATAAATAAAAAAATAAAAAAATGATAACGGAAGAGGTGCCTTGGTGCGCGCATCCATCCGAATTCAAACGGGGCCAAGCCCTGGTTACGGAATTGGATGCGGGCACCAAGGGACCTCAAACCCTAAACCGACACAGAGGGAGCCTCCGCTCCCATCACACCTCACCGGAAAAATTTAATAATTCATTTTATTTTTAAAAAAAACCACCGAGAAAAAAAACTTCCCCCTCCACCCGTACCACGCTAAGGAGAGAATGAGAGAGAGAGGAAACAATGCGCATCGAGCGTGCACCCGCTGTGCGGCGCTCGATTACAAAATATAAATTTAAATTTAAAAATAAAAAAAATGTAAAAATATATAAAATAAAAGAAATAAAAGAACAAGAAAAATCGTACCTTAATATATATAACAAATAAAAAAAATGTTGCGGCCTCGAGCGGCCGTCATGCCACAGGTGCCCCCACCCGGACCGTTGCGGCTTTGGTGCCGTTAACCCCCGCTGGTGTTGCTGCGACCTTGGGCGGTCGTCCGTTGCGGGGCCTTTCCCCGATACCAATACAAAATACGAGGTGCCGGTTGGCCACCCGTACCGTTGCGACCTTGTGCGGTCGGGCGTTGCGGGGCCTCTCCCCGATAAACAATACAAATAAGGAACAATAGCCGGTTGGCTACCGTTAGTTGCGGCAGACCACCGAAATAGACCGTTGCGGCGCCTCGGATACGTGGCGTATGTTAATAAATCTTCAGCACCCGTTAATTAATCCAATAAATCTTCAGCACCCTTTAATTGTGTATAAGTCTTCACCACCCGTTAATCAATCAAATAAATCTTCAGCACCCGTTAATCAATCAAATAAATTTTCAGCACCCGTTAATCAATCAAATAAATTTTCAGCACCCGTTAATCAATCAAATAAATTTTCAGCACCCGTTAATCGTGTATATAAGTCTTCAGCCACTCCCAGGTTATGGTACGCGGCACCACCAATAATCTCCAAATCAAAAATGATTTAATTTTTCTATATTTACTGTACCACTATCAACGAATCGCACGAATTTAAACACGGTCATAAAAAAACTCTTTCCCTCAAGTTTCACATAACAATTTTTATTATTTATCTTTATCGTCCGCTTAACAAAAGCCTATCCCATAAGACAGCAATTTATACATGTATACAAAAATCACTTTTTATTTTATTTTTATTTTAATCGCATAACAAAATTAAATTTTAAATAATTGTTAATTTTTCCTTTTTTTTATTTTTATTTCACTTTGGCAACCATTTTAGATATCACCAAAAACTATGAATTTTTCCAAAACTACATGCTCTAATAATCAATTCCCATACTCGACTCTTATAAATCAAAAACTCGAATGATCTATCTCAAAAAAATTCGAGCGCCGCACAAACGACGCGCAAAACATTCCAGAAGAATTGTCTTTCTTCTCTGTTTCTCATTTATATCAATTCGCATTGATATAAACGAGAGGCATATAAGAAAAACATTCTCATGGAATGTTTTGCTTTACGCACACACTCGATTCGCATTGTTCTCTCTCTCTCCCATTTTGTTTTACTACCAACCAAACGAACAAAAACATACGAGAATCCCTCCACACGAAACGCGTTCAGACACCAACCACACAGAGGCAAGAAACTAAGAGTAAAAACATAGGCAAGAAACCAAGAGTAAAAACAGAGGCAAGAAACCAAGAGTAAAAACATAAAATTTAACAAAATATGGGGATGTCACGCGTAAACGAATATTATGTCTTGTTACAGACAACACAGTCGTAACACATGTTAAAATTTTATGTCGTTTAATAAAAATCCTAAATAAAGCACTAAAAATAGTTCCATATATAAAATTTAGCTTAGAACAGCATAAACGTATTAAAGTAGTGTGAAGCGTAGTTATATATGTTATATATACTTTTAGCTTCTAGGTGATAAACTAAAACGAATAAAACGTCAATTTTATAATTTGTTCGTTATATAATTTTTATAGATAAAATTTGAATAAGCCTAGATAAAAATAATTTTTTTTTACACGAAATAGGATAAATCGACATCCTATTTAATCCTATTAAAAAAGAAATATTTTTGTTGTTCCGGTTTTTAGGAATTACGTGGTAGACTAGTACGTGCGGAACAAGAGTCGAGAGGATCATTATATGGGGCAACAAATGCTGCATTTATACCGGACACAAGTCCTCGGAACACAAAACTATTGGATTTATCCGATCCGGAGTCACAGCAAACGAAAATCCAGGCGGCAATACAACATGCAAATGCAAAAAATGATGATGAGGATATTATAACCGAGCGGCCGGAGGATGAGCGAGAGAGTTGGGATAGTAAATTAACATTTTTATTGGCAACAATAGGGTATGAATTGTTTTATCGGATTAATTAAAATGATATGATTATGTAATATTTTTTTTTGGGATTATTTATAGATATGCCGTGGGACTGGGTAATGTGTGGAGATTTCCGTATTTAGCACAAAAAAATGGTGGTGGGGCGTTTTTAGTGCCCTACTTTATTATGTTACTCGTTCAGGGAATACCAATATTTTATTTAGAATTAGCAATCGGACAACGGTTGCGGAAGGGTGCGATCGGTGCATGGCACGAAGTGTCCGTGTATTTAGGTGGCATAGGAATCTCATCGGCTATAGTTAGTTTTATCGTGGCACTGTACTATAATACAATCATTGCTTGGTGTTTAATATATTTGTTGCATAGTTTTGAATCGCCGCTGCCATGGGCCGATTGTCCGACACGACTGTATGCAAACTATACGTACGATCTAGAACCTGAATGTGTTGTAAGTAAATTACCTATATACTCGTTTATAGTAAACAACTTTAATATTATTATTTTTTATACCAATTTCAGCGATCATCACCAACCCAGTACTACTGGTATCGGTCGACATTGAACGCATCTGTTAATGTAAATACACCAGATGATTTTAATATTTACATAGCATTAGCATTAGTCGCCGCCTGGACCCTTGTATATTTGTGTATGGTCCAGGGCATAACCGAATCGAGTAAGGTCGTGTATATAACAGCAATATTTCCATATGTCGTCCTAATCATATTCTTCTTCCGTGGGATTACACTAAAAGGTAATTTATGTTGTCGCTGCGCCAAACCATAATTTATTTGGTTTACAAAAGGTGCCGAAAATTGAATGGTTTAAGATGTTGGTACTATATAGTTTGCGGTGATAAATAAAAAAGGATTTGATTAATGAATCTTTATATTATCATTCTCATTCTCATCGTCTAGTGGCTGACAAGCATCTTAATACATTTTTTATGTTTTGTGTTTGGGTTTTGCTGATTTTTTTTTTCAAATTTGCGGAATTAATAGTTTTTTTTTATATAAATGTAAACGAAACTATATACATAAATCAATATGGTAATTGAAAGAATTTCTGTAATAACCACACATAAAGCATATACGATCTAACCAGTCAAATTTTATATTGATCTTTTTTTTGACTTAAGAAATTTGTGATATATTTCAAACCTGATTCATGTTCCTATTCCTAAATATGTGACCTTTTAATTGCTCGATTTTGAAATCTCCGCTGTGCAGCCAGCGGTCACTACAAAATTGGTTATTTTGTATGTCAGTAAGTTATTACCGTGTATTGTGCCAAATCATTGTGCCAGGGTAGAGTAATAATTCGAATGCTTTTTGGACTCTAGATCAAAATTGAAAATTTTTAAATTCAAAACTTAAAAGGCAAGGCATCATTGGAGAATTTGGAGAATAATTATTTATTAATGTTAAGAAAATTGAGTGATTTACAATACTTTCTGCAGTGCATTAAATTGATTTTAAACGAAAGAGTTGTAATAGAGTTCGTGGCACTCTTCGCGGAGATAACTGAATCTACGTTTGTCTCGGTCATTTTTGTTTAAGTACGTAAACCAATATTTCTCATTTCTTTTCACACGCTTATGTAATCCTGGATTCACATCAGCTTGCAAGTGCAAACTCGATGAATGCAATACCTTCTTCAGTATAGAATAAGGGGACGTTTTCGATCTTCGAGACCACGTGGACTTTCATAATTTTGACACTCTACACGCCACCATTAGTCAACTAATTTGTCCTCCAAACGCATTATCAATTCATCATAGCTTTTAATATTCTTTATGAACGCATCCACTCGTCTCATAAATTGTCTATTGACTACTACTCCATACAATTGGAGCAATCGTTGCACTTTATTGATGTCAAAAGAAGCAGAGTCTATATCAGGTTGCATGGTCTATAGTCAGCTATCAGTAGAGCCTTCCTCATATCCAACCAAGTAACAATGGTGTTCGCGGTCCGTCATGTTCTTGAACCTTTTTCATACGTGCTGGGATTATTGATTACCCTTTCTGTACTCAAACATTGGCAAAGCATAGAAAAGATAATGAATCCATTGCGATCATATTTGAAGCGATGAATGATACCACGCAAATTTTTCAGCCATTTTCTCATAATTCACGTTCACGATATCAGCTTTTGTTTTGCGACCAATCTTATTGAGATCTCCACTCTCCTCTCCTCTAAACAATTCGTACACAATGGAATGAGATACAACAATTTAAGGTTTAACCGAAGTCTGTTTTGCATATAGCCATTCTATCTTCATCCAACGTATCGCATTTGATCACGCATCCATTGCCGTTGGCTGCGGGCTTAGAATTTATCGTCATAATGCAACAGACCCAATGACGAATCTCCAATAATGAAGCCCGAATTATGTTCTACACATAAACTCTCTTTTGCATTACGCAGTGTCAATGCGTACTCCTCACCGCGATTCAACTCATCTTTCAGAATACCTATAGCAGCAAGAAGTTGGCGTCGTCATATTCAATTGTGAAAATTTCATCAAACATTAGAAAGTCTGACATCAAACATTATCTAAATTTCTGATCTCAAAATATCCAGGCTGAGGAATCGGCCATGGGGCTACGCTCAGGATACACATCAGTAATGTGCCGAATTGAGAAGTTGGTTAACAACTTGGTTGGTGGTTATTGTGAGACAAATGAAGCTCTTACAATGTTTGCTAGAACCATTGACCAGCGATTCTGAAAACACTAAATGATTCGCCTGATTTCAGGTCGCTCAGTCGTGCTTCACGACTGATCATTACATCTCGATAGAACGTATTATTCTTTACCAATATCACGTGAAAACCCCTTCGTGATGTTGAAATCCTATAATATCTCTCGCTTAGAATGCAGCATGACCTTTAAAACCATACTGCATAGACTGACTGAATCTGTCGTCAAACTTAATTACTTTGCGGAAAAGAATGTAGCGCGAAACAGGTTGCTGTCCGGACTGTGGGGTATGGAAATATCGTATGGAGTCACACCTTGGTCCAAGGTGTTCCAGTAAGCCTAGGGTGGTGATGCACTTTTCCTTCGGTCTCTTACCTATGTATGTCTTCAAGGCATCAGGTAAATTTTCATTTGTCCTTGTGCTGGTTTACCTAAGCACTTGATTCGGATACCACTGCTTAGAGGCATATTGCACAACTTCTGTCACAAAAGACTTTAGTCATATTTTCAAATTTTTGTACTTCCGCCGAGCGTTGTGGATATACATTGCATAGATTTTGCACTTATTGCGGCATATTTACTCTTCAGAATATCTTGAATGATCAAGTGCAAGGCGAGCTCCGTTTGCATCAATCGTCTCATTCGCTCTTGCATTCGATTTTCTTGAGCGATCAAGTGCAAAGCGAGCTTTGGTTTTATCAATCGCGTCATTCTCTCGTGTTGCTGATCTGTGTGAATTTCAATTGAAAGAAGAACTTATGGGTTTCCCTCGTTCTTGCAGCAGATCTATGTGAACGTACACAAGCAAGGTGTGCTTTGTTTTCCACTTCCGTCTCATTTGCTCATATTATAATTCCACTTCTTTCCACTAAAACTCCACCAAATAAGGAAACGAGTTAGAGTGCAATCTATCAAATGTTAACAAATCAGATCTTTAACAAAACAAGTTTTAATTTTCACAAATGAAAACTGATTTTTATACATTTGATATTTTAACTGTAACTTGTTCTCTGATTTCCGCCTGGTTGCACTGTACACTTGGAATTTCAATACAGTCAGCGCCATCTATTACCGATCTTGTGAACTGAATTTCTACTTCGTAAAGGAATTTAATCAAAATAGGAACTAAAACTTATTGTAGCGGTAAATAAATTATTGATACATGCATTGTCATCGGGCACTGAGCTCCACTCAACATTTGAGCTCTCTAGCTAGCCCGAAAGTGGCTTAAACTTCGATTTCAAAATTCCGGATAAACAAACAGACAAACAGACAGATACGGAAGCGACTTAAGAAAAAGTTATGAACAAGTTTTTCTTCCATCAGGTTGTCTGTCATAATCGACGATATCTCGAGAATTCTATTTTTCATTTGGAGAATTTAAAAGTTTAGTACTTCAAGGTGGTCGGGTGGATGCCATAGAAATTCGAAAACCCAATAAGACCACTCAGCGCGACATAATTTTTATGATTTCCACATTGTGATGTAGTATATTTCGTTTGAAAGCTGGATCCTGGGATCAGGTATCAATTTAGTTTAAATTATTGCATTACCATTTTAGTTCAATATCCACCATTTGGCGCTGGTTGCCAATTATTCGTTTATTATAAAATATTCAATTTTTTCATTCAGTTAATATTATGTGGTTTAATCATTTGAAAGTTTTTGAAGCAAGGAACCATTAATGTTATCAGTTATTTCGTTAACAAACCTATTGTTTTGGCGTTAGTGTACATATCATTTAAAACGTATTGAAAAATGACGCACAATTACTTCTCATACTTCTTGCATCCTTTAATTGGCCTTACACCAACCCGAAAAAACTTGTATGATTCCGATTGGTACAGGAAACAGTTTTAGTTTACGACTATGAAATTTCCGACAAAATTAAAAAATAAAAGCATGGCAGAGTACAAAATTTGTCGAAATTAGAAAAAACGCACATGCAATGCTCCGGTAAGTAAGAATAATTGTTATTTTTATTTTAGGAACGGTTATTTGTTCGATTTCTTTTTTGTTTCTACCACTATTTCCGCATACAATTGGTCGATTTCATTGAATTTAATCTTTAGTTAAATGTATCTTAGTGAGCGTCAACAGCATCCCCATATCGATATTTGGCAACGGCGGAGTGTTGGGAAAATCGAAAACTTCAGCTATCACTTCAGTTATTATGGAACCACCAAGTTTTAAGCGAATTTGTGGAATATGTGTTGATCTCCGGACGACTCGCTTCTGTCTGCTGGAGTTCTAAAATCTTGTCGAAACATTACACCAATCCCAAGACGGATGTATACATTAAGATTCCAGTAAAACTTCGAATGGGCGTTAGCATATCTCTGCTAATAATTATTCGCAAACTTATATTACCTTTATTACTGTCAACTCGTCTAAGCATAAAAACCAATTAATTTTTGTATTCATAACGCGTCCAACCGCAACTGTGTATATGAAAAAGAAAGTCAATTAATCAAAAATCTAGTTAATAATCTCGCGTATGTTATGTCTTATGTACATACCTTGCGAATTTATCTTGCATCATCACATACGCACAAATAAAATTATTAATTTTCATTTTTAATTATAACAAGAAGAAAAGAAATTGAAATTAAAAATATAAGATGTTGTCGTCTTATTACGTTTGTTACCAATCTAAATCTATATACCAATTTTTTTATTATTTAGTCAAGCCCCATCGGGCAAAATGTTTTCTACAAAAATCTCAAGCCACATCTGTCCTGTGCGCGGTTTAATTAATTTTTGTTATTATTTTATTTCAGGTGCTGGTGATGGGGTCAGCCATCTGTTTACGCCTCGGTGGGAAACATTACTTGAGCCGACCGTTTGGCTGGAGGCGGGAACCCAAATATTTTTCTCGCTCGGTTTAGCGTTCGGTGGCCTAATCGCCTTTAGCTCATATAATCCGGCCAATAACAATTGTTATCGTGACGCAATTTTGGTTTCGGTCACGAATTGCGGTACGTCAATGTTTGCGGGTGTCGTCGTATTCTCTGTGATAGGATTTAAAGCGCACGCTACATATGATCTATGTATGGAGGAGAAAAAAGAGTTAATTGATGCAAATCACACAGGTGCGTTACCAGTGTGTGATCTTCAAAAGGAGTTAGAAAATGTAAGTAATAATTCATGATGTATGACTATGAAATATTCTTACTAATATGAATTTACTATTGCAGAGCGCGTCCGGTACAGGCCTAGCATTCATAATATTTACCGAGGCGATTAATCAATTTCCAGGCGCACAACTTTGGGCCGTCTTATTCTTTTTAATGTTGTTCACACTTGGAATTGACTCACAATTCGGAACGTTGGAGGGCGTCATAACTTCGGTTATGGACATGAAATTATTTCCCGGGCTGCCTAAAGAAATATTAACCGGTACACTGTGCTTTGCCTGTTGCGTACTATCGATGTGTTTTGCACATGGTGCTGGAAGTTACGTATTCGGCCTAATGGATAGTTTCGCTGGCAATTTTCCATTACTAATTATTGCATTTTGTGAATGTGTTGGTGTGAGTTATGTGTACGGTTTAAAAAGATTTGCGGACGATATTGAATTAATGACGGGATCACGACCAGGATTATACTGGATGCTGTGTTGGAAATACATATCACCCGTTGCCATGTTATCGATTTTAATTGCATCGTTTGTCGATCTGGCTAAGAATGGAAGTAGTTATCCAGCGTGGGATTCATTTATAGGTGCAACCGAGACACAAGAATGGCCTCATTGGTGTATTGTGTTAGCGGTATTTTTAATATTAATTTCGGTACTATGGATTCCGATAGTGGCGTGTTGCCGCCTGATCGGAGTTAACATAATCGATGATACAGATTCAGCTTGGTTTCCGAGTGCTGAGCTACGTGAAGTTCATGGCATCGTTCCAATTGAGCCTACATCGTTAGAAGCGAGATTGTTTGGTTACCAACCGGATGGCACCGAAGGAATATGCTGCCCAACGTACCACGGTCCACGAGAAGTGGCACTGGAAGAGGAAGAGTAAATATATTTAGTAGTATAGGAAATGAGTGCTTTTTACAAAGTTTAAGTTTATTTTTCGTTGTAATTTTAAACCACGTAAGTATAGCTATGTAATATAAAATAAAAATACGGATAAAAAGTACAATAAAGCAATTAGAGGCAGCAATTAGGCTTAAAGAAATGTATAGAGTTAAAAAATTAAGATTCATATCACAAAAATAATTTTTTGTTAATTACACGAATCATATCGAATATGGAGTACTGTCTGTTATGGGGATAAAGTATATTTAATATTTGGAAATATCATTAAGGACCTAATAACTCTATTTAGCATTATCTCAAATTTTATTACCCGATTTTTATCATTCTCATGTGTATACTAAGCGGAATGTCTATCTACTTGTTGCATCTACATACGGAACCAAAATAAATCATCAATTAACTAAAAGGAATTCTGTTTATTATTTTATAGTTTATAACTAATTTTAATTTAAAATTTTAATTACATTAAAATGTTTAGGAGAAACTAATAAAAAAATATAAATCGTTATTTAACTAGAACAAGATGCAACATTAATTTATAATTAAAATAACTTTCACAGGGAAGGTATGTTAAATTATTTTTAGTTGAATTGAGCATAATGAGATTCGTTTCAAATCATCCAAAAATTAATTGGCTATGAAATTATTTTGTATAATAAGACATTTGTCTTGACATCGAATACGCGAAGATTTTAGGGTTGTCTTTAACTCTTTCATCTCCTCATTCATCGCCATTTTTGTTAAGTTGAAGGAGGGGATACGATATCAATCTATGCAAACAAGAATCGCGAAGACATCTCTCTATCCTTGCTGACTTGTACTTGGTGTAGTTATAATTCATAATATTCTTAATTTTTAAAACGTCAGGATCATTAGAAAATCGGAACTAATCTATTGTTTCCACAACAGCCATCATCAATATAACCATCGTCTAAAAATGGTTTCAAATCAGTTTTAATAAATGTAGAACATCAGCAAATACAAATATCTTTCCAAAACTAGCCGGATTTGTAAAGAAACTATGTATTATTTTCTGAAATACTCATCTCGTTCCAAAGTTTTTGATTACTAGGTCCTAAATCAGACACTACTGCACAGACACGAAATGATATAGCCCCTAAGGAGGATATTATAGCTAGCAAAATTTCTTTTGCCATTGGACAATCAAAATTATAAAATATTGGCTGTTTCCAGTCCTTAAACAACCCTCGTACCATTACAAGTTGAACGGATCCGGCCGGCTCTAATTTTGTATCTAGTTTTCGATCGTATTTGTACGCCTCACAGATCTTCATTTCATCAAATGAAAGAACGCATATCTTATCTCTGACACTGAGCTCAATTGTTTTTAACAAAGTGAGTACACTTTGACATATTCCAGTATTTACATCCAAATTACTACGCCATCTTTTGAGAGTAGATACAGATGGCAATGGATATCGTCGCTTACACAATAGCCAATAGAGTCGAGGTCCAGCACAGTGGAGGGATATTGAGATGATATGTCTGCCGTTGTGAAATGGATCTTTTTCTCAGGTGTTTTTAATTTTTTAATTTGCCCTGGTGTAAAAATTTTTGATAACTGATATTCCAAATTAAATTTGGCTTCTTCGATAAGCTGTAGTTTATTTAAAATTTTTTTATTTTCACTTTATTTCGGAAATTTTCCGTCTGTGTCGCTGCACTAACAGTTTCTGAGAGAAAATTGTGTCTTCCTAATGAAAACTCTAGTGGATAAATTGATTCTACATAAATGTGGCAAACCGATGGCGCATAGTCTTCGACAACTTTTGGGTAATTAATTAATTTAATGGTTGGTACTATACCGCGCTTTGAACGACGCTTTCTTAATATTATAGTCAGTGTCGTTAAAGTGATAGGAGCATACTCTGGCAAAATCAATATTCGATTAGTTGCTACAACTCATTGTTCGCGCATTGCGGTGTCATTTGGAAATCGATAGTAACTTTTATCGGGTGTATATATAGACTTTAATTTGTTGTTGTGACTATCACAGCGAAATACAGCACAACACACCATAATGGCTAAAAAAATTTGCACAGATAATTTAAAAATTTCAAATACATACTCAATTTCGAATTATCAGGTTGAATTAGGCCAACGTCTTCAGTGTGTCACAGTCTTATTCGTATAATTACTTAATTTTTAATTAATTTTCATTTTTAGTCAAAAATTGAAACTATTTGTAAAAATGTTTTTGTTTGTTATCATGCCATACTGTTATCTATATTCAAAATGCAATCCGTCAAATAATTTACTCACACATTTACACAAAACAAGGCACATTATGACGTTATCGAAAAAATCACCCCACTTTCATATTCGTAAACTATACGTCTTTTAATCGTAATAGTTCGTAATCATTTGTCATTTTGTATTATTCTGTTATTTGTTTCATCATGTATTGTTTTAGTAACCCTTGAGCTGTTAATTAGTAAAGGAGCAAATTAAATTTTGACAATTTTGGCAAAATGGGACGCAAGAAAAATGAAACGACGTTAGAACTCAGAAAGCTGGTGATTTTTCGTCATAACGAGGGTAAAAAACTTAAAGAAATCAGTGAAATTGTTCAGCGAAGCATTTCTACTATTCAGTATATTATTAAGTGGTATAAAGAAGAAAACATAATTAAAAATGCACCGAGAAATACAAACAGGAAAAAACTGAACGAATTCGACAATCGTTATATTATGAGGGAAATTAGGAACAATCCACTAATAAGTGCACCAACAATGGCAGTGCAACTTGAAACGGAACTAGGTAAAAGTGTAAGTGCCGAAACTATACGGCGAACTATTAGAAACGCGGGATACAATAGTAGAGTTGCTAGGAAAAAACCGTTGATTTCAGAAAAAATCGAAAACTGCGCCTAAAGTTTGCCAAAGAATACAGAAACCGTACATTTGATTTCTGGAAAAACGTGCTTTTCACGGACGAAAGCAAATATAATGTTTTCGGATCTGATGGCCGACAAATGGTATGGAGAAAACCAAATGAAGAACTGAAGAAACAGAATTTGCAGCCAACGGTTAAATATGGAGGTGGCTCTGTAATGGTATGGGGCTGTTTCTCAGCGGCAGGCGTCGGCAAACTTAATTTCATCGAGGGTATCATGAATAAAACCGTCTAAATCAACATATTGCGAACAAATGTACCAGAGAGCACCGCACGCTTGGGTATAAAAGACCATTTTGTCTTTTACCAAGATAATGACCCGAAGCACAAGGCCTGTGACACTAGACAGTGGTTGCTTTATAATTGCCCAAAAGTCATTGAGACACAATCACAAGATATAATGCATTGGAAATTAGAATAAGAAAATACGCATTTACTAATAAAAAAGAGCTTAAGAAGGTATTGGAAACGGAATGGTACAAAATTGAATCCAAGGTGTGCGAAAAACTGGTGCGGTCATTACCAAATCGGCTTGAAGATGTAAAAAAAATAAAGGGTATCCAACTAAATATTGATTTGGACAATAAACAGATTTGTAGCATATCTGTAATTATTTACGAATATGAGTGTGATGTGATTTTAATTATCAGTAATGAAATTAATTATTTTTTTTTATTTGTAATAAATGAATTTTATTTATTCTTGTTTTTAAACGACCTTTGAATTATGTTTATTTATTTAAAAATAAACTTAACACTTATTTGACAATAATATACGTTTTATTTTACTAATTCAGTTATTAATGTTGTTTTACGAATACGACTGTGACACACTGTATATATAATTTTAGGACAAAACTAAACATTGAATTTTTCGAAAAAATCAAACACATCGGTAACAAACTGATTTTCAGTAACATGCACGACATCTAACTTTTTCGAATTTTTTTATTTCTTCAAGAATTGTTCAATAATAAAATAATTAAAGCAAATTATGAATATTAAATTATCAAGTAAATAGAATTAATATGAAACTAAAATAAAATTAAAAAATTTATTTTCCGAAAAATCCCAAAAACAATTTGTTTTTATGTACAACTTACGTACGTCCGATCGATTCTACGAACAAATTGAAATTAAACAAAAGTGAAAAAAGTGGTTTCACCAAAATATACATAGTAGCGACGACAACTCGTTTATATTGACTGCGAGTTCATACGACGGATAAAAATCTCGGATTTTTCTATCCCAGATTTTTTTTTCAATAATTTCAACTTTTTTATATGAAAAGAGGCGTGCCCGTTGTATAATTTACGTGATGTAATTGGGTAAAACGATGGGATAGTTAAATCCGAGATTTTTATCCGTCGTATGAACTCGCTGTTACATCACGTAAATTATACAACGGGCACGCCTCTTTTCATATAAAAAAGTTGAAAATATTGAAAAAAAAAATCTGGGATAGAAAAACCCGAGATTTTTATCCGTCGTATGAACTCGCAATGAGTCTTTCTGATGGAAAAATTTTTGTATCATGATATCACTGATCTATATACATGGATACGACATCAATGTCAGAAACCATATAAAACAATAGCTAAAAATGGGAGCACTTTTTTGTATAGTCATATCGCTCGTTCATACACACCTCTTGCTTTAAAAAAATATTTCCGAAAGATAGGACCGTACCGAAGATAGATTTAATTTCGAAATTTTCTGAAATTGGTTTTTTATTATTATAGTCATGTACAAATAATAAAATTCAAATGGTTTAAATTATAAATCACATTTTATACATTTAATTCATGTGGTACCGCTTTTGTATGCAAATTTCTTCTTGCGATTTCCCTTAATATTTCAAATGCTCTCCTGCAAATATTTCGAATAAAAAAAAGAGTTCTTGTCGTCAAAACGACAAACGTCAAAAACTCATAGGAACCAGTTTTCTGTTTACATTAATTTGATTTTCGAAAATTCGGAATTGAAGAAAAGACAGAACATTTTTCTGTCTTTGTCACAAACGTAGAACTATTTTTGCTCTACCATATAGTTTTTGACATGTCGTATCCATGTAATATAGATCAGTGCATGATATATTTTCAGTTTTAAATTATTTTTCTGGCCTACTGAGGAAAAAGTTTGATGTAAATTTTTATAAATTAGCATTAATATTTCCACAGCGAAACGTGCAGAAAATTTTTTTCCCAATTTTATTTTGATTTCAAAAAACTACCACTAACTTTTTGCCTTAGCATGGTAAAAAAATAATTTAAACAGAAATTATATGTAAATTCTTTCAACAGTGGCACTATCCTGGTTATTCCCCGGGAATAAGAAAATGGGGAAAAAATTTAAAAAAACTAGTGTTAATTTTTTTGAAAACAAAAATAAATTGGAAATAGATTTCCCTGCCAATTTAGATATGAAATAAATTATTCCCAATTTATAAATATTTACATCAAACTACCTTCTACTCTCCTCAGTAGGCCGGAATAAATGAACAGATATTTGAACAGAATTTACATATAAATTCTGTCTCCCCCCCATTCCCTATTCTCGGTAAGTTATTAACGGTATTAACTACTTTCCGCAGATGTTCAGTACTCTATTCGTTCAAACAGTGCTCCAACATTGTATCCCGTTTTGTGCTCTTGCTTCTGTCATAACACTGTCGCACGTGTCGCTGTATACTAGATGAATAACGCATCGGCCTGTGGATACGCCAAAATTGTAATGCTACATAATTCCTACTTTAATTCTTGAAATGCCTTTTGATGTTCCGTGTTCCACACAAATGGTCTACTTTTTTCTGTAAGGCGATGGAGGCCTCGTAAACGTCTGTAAACATAATCCTAGGGAACTTTATAGTCGGCTAATATCTTGCTTGAAACAATTTGACACAAATAGTTAACTTATTCACTGAACAGATTGCATTTCACTGCACTTACCTTCAATCTTGCTGCAGCCCGGATAGCTTGTAGTACTTGTTTAAGGTGATAACGTGTTCATGTTGTACAGTTTTTTTTTCTGGACACGAACCACTGGCGAACTTCATGAGCTGCTCTATCACTCCGTCATGTTCCATTTGTTTAGTTAATTTGGCTGTATTTTGATACCTCGCGAACGGTAATCGTAAAGCTTGCACCGCGACATCTCTAACTGTTCTGCTGGAAGATGGCTGACGATCTTCTTCTTCTTATTGTTTTGGTGATCGCCGCTATATGACAAGTAGTGTCCATGACTATAAACAAAATTTACTCTGCTCGTCTTCAATATGATTGATTAAGTAACTCTAAGCGCAGAAAGCACCCCAAGGCGTTATGAATGTAGGACGTCGCTCCCTTCCTTTGCATATAGAGAACCTAGCTTTATGCATTATTATTCCTGAACGAAAAGGCTGTTACATCTGCAACTATTTGTATGAGCAAATCTTCTTGTCTCGGAAACACCTCCATTTTCTTATAGCATGTTAATCTCTTGGAAGGGGTATTCTTGTTCGAGGTTACTAATTCTGAAATATATAAATAAATTATAAATTTGCTTGAGACACTGATTTTCGTTTGAGATGACTATGGAAAAACCAAAGAGTAACGTGATGGGATAACCATGTCTTTTAGTTTTAACCGAATTTGTTGCAAGGTGTGATACTATGCTTCGCTGGTGCACACGAAAGAACTAATAAACTCCTACTTCAAATATTGATTGATTGTATAGCAAAATTTTTTCACGTTAAAAGTTAGAATGAGATACTAGATAAAAATATTATTATTACCATAAAGGTATAAATAATAAAAATAAATAATCAGTTACACGTGCATCAAACCGTCGACTTGTTCTTTACAATTTGTTAGCCTTTCATCTATTTAAACAAAATTTTATGAATGAATATTGTATTTTAATATTCAAAAAGATAAAATTTTGCGTGCACCTAAAATATCGTTGATAACTAATATTTACAACTATTCCTATGCGGAAGTGAAAAACTTACTGGACATACAGTACGATACCAATGGTAATACCAATGGTAACTTAGCCACCCAAAATAACATGAAATTTTTATCTACTTAATTTGTCGTGTACATAAACTATATACTTGTGCACACACCGAAAGGTGAATGACACTCGTGATGATATAGTGAAGCGCCGAGAGATACATAATTATCCAATCGCATTTGTGCCAATAAATTATAAATACATTTTTGGGGGCAACGGCGTTTTGTGTGTTACTTAGTCGGAAAAATGTGTAGGATTTTGATGACAATCGATTCTATTGTAGCACACGCAATTGGGTCTGCTTGTTTAAAAAATATATTTTATTAATCGAACGTGCTGATGGCTGTATTACTAATTGAACACGCACCTCGTAGTGATATAATATGCAATACTAATGTTGAATTAGAACTTCATTAATTATAAATTTTGTTATTAAATCTTTATAGTATACGGAATTATGAAACCTTCAGTAGAATTTTTATATATCGAGAGACCTCCAAGGATGTTGAATATCATACATGTTCACCTACTCGTATGCATATGTTTCGATATAATTTATGTTCATATAGAAGTTTTATTGAGTTGGAATAACAGACAACCCAAAAATTTATACAATAAAATTATTTTTAATTATTCATTCTTATCGGAGTTGGAGAGCTCGGCAGCACACGGTTTATCGTGTATGCCTAATTACTATTCTTGGTGTGTGTCTTATGCTAATATACTTAATTTATGCTGTTTATATGATTTTCATTCATACGCTTAGTTTTTTTGTTTTGCTTCATAGTTTTATGTATGTTTTACAACATAAAATAAAATCTATCAATCAAATTGATTTTATTTATGAATGGCTATTGGCTACGCTTGTATTGTTGCCCATTAACAATGCACATTAACGATTTTTCTCTGGTTTAATGAGGGACACATTTAAAACGTGCCCCTCATTGTTTTAGCTCGGTACCCTTGAGCTCAATTATAGGAAGGATTGGCACACAATAGCATTTTGGTAATATGATCGCAATCATTTGCATAGAATTGCAGTGCCATAGAAGATAGAAGGATGCTGCCATTTAGAATTTTGCTATATCGAATAATTCCAGTTATTCCTACTGGATTCGTGATCACGGTAGAAGATATGTGTGGCTTCTCAGCTATCGAGTCTATAGATCATAAGTGACATACTGTTTTATAGATGCCGGTGATTCCGTTCAGCCTTTGCATCCTATTTAAGTAGGAGCCTTCAGAATCCGACGTTACATCTGATTTGAAACCAATGACACTCAAAATGTCGGGGTTCTCAATGTGAAGAAAGGTGTAAATAACAAACCAATCTATAGTTGTCAATAAAGTAGAGAGTCGCAGGTGACTTTATTGCTAAAATTAAAACCACCATTTATTGTTGAAAAAAGACTGAGATTGAGATTAAAGGAAACCAAATCACCACGAGTAGACAAAGTTAACAAAAATTAATAATACAAAAACCCGGCCGCGTAACCTACGGCACGCTCGTTGTAGAGTGTAACCTTTAATTATAATTTAGTGCAGGCCACATAAAGTTTAGTTTGGTGCGATATGATGCTTGATCCTGCAAATATTTCCTTTCTCATATTGCTTAACAGCGGAAATAAATTCTTCAGGAGTGAAACGACGATGATACTTCTCAAAATGCATATGTCATCAGCGTATGATAATGGACCCGATTCTCGTGGCACAAAAATATGACATAAAATTTTAGATCCCGGAATCGACCGCAATAGTTGGCTTGATTTAATGTACAGACAGTTTGTCTAGGCTATGAGCTGCCGGACGACGTATTTTTGGACGATGCTATTATCTTGCCGCTTTCCTGATGTTATTTCAAGGGCCTACGTATATTTGCATTCGATTTATAGCTTGCAATTTCAATCGCTCATCAGTAATTTGATTTACATCAGCTTAGAACTGATAGGGTAAGGATCTATGGTTTTTTGCTGATGTTTGGATGACTGGTACTCACTCAAAATCTACTGGCAAACCCGTGTGTTTAACAAAACTATTTCACGGTATGTTTTTACAATGTAACCGATCTCCAGTTTTATGTGTGGTGCAAATCACAGTAGTCTTCCATTCTTCCCGCATTTCCTCAGTAGACCATAGTTAATACAAATTCGTACATCTGGTAGAACATTTAATTGTAATGAGGCACCGTGGCATCAGATATCGGAAAGAGTGCCTCGTAATTGGTACAGATGATTAGGTTGTTAAAAGCCTACTTATTCGAATTACTCATTGAAGAAAAATATATTTTGCAACTACCGTGTTCTGATATATTTAATACTGAATAAATGTCATTTTTACCATATATGAGGATCAATTTTATTAACAGTGTTCCCATTTCATTTCCAGGTACCCTTAAGAATGCGTTTTCGTGGGAAATATGTGCTGGTGATAACGAAATTATGCTGTAATGATAAAGATAGGATTCATTTAATTCAGAGCTATATGACTTATGTAACGATGCTAACTCAAATGTTGCCCCTATCGCTTTAATGTTTACATATAAAGAGTGCTAGAAGAACTTCGGTCTGGAAAAAAGAACTTCGGCATAAAAATTTACAAACCTGAATTCACTGGAAGTTGGGAAATATCCCAAATTTCTAGTAAGAAATTTGGCAAAGTGGCAAAATGACACGAACACATGCCCTTAAATTACGATCATTATGGATTTTGAAAATTAGGATAGTTTTAACAGTTTTCCATGATACACAATGAATCGAAAAATTCAAATTTATTCAAAAATTCAGATTTGGTTAAAATTCGATAAGTGTATATGTATAGAACAAATATTCTTAGAATCTAATTACCATTGCATCTACACGGAAAATTCACATGAAATGAAAATCAAAAATTTCCATTTAAAATTGTTTCACAAAACGAGTCATAAAAATTTTCGGGGGTGGCATGTTGTACCATCACTATATTCGTCTTTCGACTTAGTTTATGTCTCTAGGTGTTTTATATCGCGTTTTCAACCCCTTGATACAATTGTGAACTATCTCTCTTTTCTACATTTCGATAAAAGTATCACGAAATTATAGTAGTCTTAGAAATCGTAGAAAAGAAATAGAGTGCGTGATTTTCGAAGTGAAATACGCTGCCATTTTACTCGTGAAAAATGAGACATAAACTAAGTCGAAAGTCGAATATAATGATGGTTTAACATGCCGCTCCTGATTCTTCATTGATTTAGTAATAAATTTGTTTTTAAAAATATCGTGTTATATTGTATATTATATATCCTTTGCCAAAATATTGTTTTGTCACCAGCGCCAAAGCGATGATTTTGTAAACTAAACTGCTGGTAATAAAATTGTTATTTTCCAAGACCTTTCAACCTTGAATGATATATGTCACATGGTTTTACTGGAATGATGTAAATGTGCTTCAACTTATGTGAACCAAACACACATGGAAAAATATCAACCAATTTTTAAATAGAAATAATTATAACTCGGATATTCAAACTATTGTCGTTAACGATGAAAAATATAGTAATATATCTGATATAGTTAATATATTAAACGATTACTTTGTACGTATAGGTAATTCGCTGGGAGAAGCAATTTGAAGTGATCGAGATATTAATAAATTTAACACATTGTGTTTGAATCCTGACTCTATATTTCTATCGCCCACTACTCCTGCGGAGATCTGTAATATTATTCGTCTTCTGGATAATGGTAAACGTAGTGGACCAGATAATATTCGTAATCAGGCCCTGAAGCGTAATGCAGCCTTCTCTGAAATTATTGCGAAATTAATAAATACAATTTTTCAAACCGATGAATATCCTAATCAATTAAAAATTGCCAAAGTTGTCCCAGTTTTCAAAAGTGGTGAGAAAATTCTAATTTCTAACTATAGACCTATTCCTACTCTATCTGTATTCGATAAAACCATTGAAAAAATTATAAATTCTCGATTCAGGAGTTTCTTAAAGGAATCGAACTTTTTCTACGCATATCAGTATATGGGTTTAGAGAAGGTGCGGGATCTGATGTGGCTCTTGTTGAAATGACAAACATGATTTACAATGCTTTGGATTGAAACGAGTATGTTGCAGTCCTCTTTTCTTGATCTAAAGCTTTTGATACTTTTGATCACAACCTGCTTCTCGATAAATTATACGGTTATGAATTCCGTGGCAATCTGTTATCAGCAATATGTTATGATTAATAGAACGAGCAGTAATATTCTAACTGTGAAATGTGGGATTCCTCAAGGTATAGTGTGTTGGAACCATTGTTACTCCTGATATTTTCCAATGACATCTCGAATATGCCTTTCATTGGCAAAATTCAAATTTTTACAGACGATACTGCAATATTTTATGAAACAAAATTCCCTTCTACAATACAGAATAGCATGAAGCATGATATGAACATCTTACTGGAATACTTTGAAGCGAACGTGATCTCATTGAATTTAAATAAAACAAAACTTATGATCTTTCATTCACCACAAAAAAGGCCAATTGATTTGCCATATCTTAATATAAATAACATTGTAGTTGATAGAGATGAATCTTTCAAGCACTTATAGGAGTAACTTTTGATACGCACATATCTTGGGTTGAACACATTAAATCAGTCTGTAGTAAAATGGCTCCGTTAGTAGGATTGGTAAGGAAACTCTCTTATTTTGTGCCTAGTTATGTACTTTGCATTTATTCATCCCAGAATTCTTTATGGAATTATTGTTTACGGAACGGCAGGTCGGGGCAAATTAAAACCTCTCCAAATCATGCAAAACAAAAGTGTGAAAGCTGTCTTGAAGCTCCCTTTACGATTTTCATCGTTGAATTTATATGAAATTGAATCCAAAGGAATTTTGCCGTTGGATGTGTTGTGATTATCAAGTTTCATTGTATATGTACAGGACATTAAATGTTTCTTCTACCTTATAATTTAGAATTTAGTAATAGTAACCATAAATATGGAACCAGGATAGGAACCAAGCATACAATTCATCGATAAAAAAATATCAACATAAAAAAATAATTTTTTTAGGAGAAACTGGAGAAGGCAAAGGCTACTAGACTTATTTTGGTTTTAAAGTGAACCATATCTATGAAGAAATATTATTTATATAGTTTTGTTTTTTGTTCACCCAGTAAAATCACAGGCCTGCTACAATCATATTTAGAATTTTATGAATATTTTATTGATTTTTTTAATCTATAAAATTTACTCTTGGTTCCTACCCAGATTTGGTAATAACTAGGCTTAGGATTTTAAGGTTCTTAAAAATCAGAAATATTTACCTAAAATATGTATCAAAACCTGTGAAATATTTGGTAAAAATATGTATTCAAAATTAATTTAAAAAAAAGCTAACTTATCACAACTGTATGTGTATCACAACAAATCAATTTATTAAAAAATAAAATACAATAACAAAAATTCAGTACATCAATTTAAAATAATAATTTTATGAAAAATATTGCTTATTTAAACTGTTAAATCTATTTCGGCGTTTAACGTATTGTTACAGTATATAATTAAATGATGCTAATAACATATCATGCAGATCTATTACAAACGATTTTGGACGCAGATCAATCCGATTTTCCGGTCCCTCAATTTATAACAAATTACCTGAATCATTGAAAACCGTAATGAATATTCATCAATTCAAGATCTCTATCTAATCTAAGATCTACTATAGAGAATTGGTAAATAATTACATTTCGTAAATTTTATAACTTTGATATGCATTACTGACACATGTATGAGAAATATGATTATTATAATGTTAATTTTCCTTTAAATGACAGGAAATGCATTGGGAAATTGACATTATAATTATTTATTATAATTTTATTGTAATTTTATTTTATTGTGAAAAAAAAAACTTATTTTGTGGCATTCTTCAAGACTGTCTCAATGATGTGAGTTAAGTAGAAATTCTATAAAGAGGAATAATTTGCCACCAGCGGCGCAACGCCGAATTTGTGAAATAAATTGCTGATAAAAAATTTTGTTTCTTCCAAGATCTTTGGCCACATAGAATGAGAAAAAATGTATCTACTGTAACATTATTCAAGACATTTTCTTTGACTTTTCAAACTTATATACGTATTCTAAAATAAGTTAATAATTAGATATTAGCGCAAAATCGGTGGAATTATCAACTAAAAATGCGCTAATAAAAAATTTGTTGTTTTTCCAAGATCTTTCAATTTATATGCCACATGATTATATGGGAATAATAAAAATCGTGACTGCTTCCAGCGCCACAACGTGTGTTTTCAGTACTAAGGTGTTCAGAGAAATTTCTTTGAGACTTTTTCAACGATATGAGTATATATTCTATAATAAACGAAAAAGTAGCTATCAGGGCCAAACCGATGGCTTTATGAACTAAAGTTTCATCGAAATTGTTGTCCGATCCAAGACAACATTCAATCAATATACTACACGAGCTTATGGGAAAAATGTAAGGCAATATCGTGGTATTGTGTGATGTTTTGGGTAATTTTCTATTGCGGGTATGCGATCCCCTTGAGATAGAGATCCCAAAAGCATTTCAATTAAAAAAAACCAAATAAAAAATAAAATGAGATTGACGAAAAAAATAGAATCGCATAAGTCGTTCTTGAGATATCATACATTCACCCATCGAGACATCCAGACCAACAACAAACTTTGGTTTTGAAATCAGGGACGTTCAAAGTTCAAGCAAAAAGCCGAGAACAGTGTAATTTTTCATCATTGTATGGGGAGTCCAATAACTTGGACTTACAGACCAAACATGTATTTGCGGTCCAAGAACAGCACATCAAAACGACGTTTAGGATTAGTTTAAATTAGTGTCCTAAACAATCATATTTTTGTTGGTTATTTCTTTCAAACGTGTAGTGTATAATATACGAGAAGCATAGGCAGGTATTAAAGGCTGGGTCAATAAAAGTTTCACCATATATTCATTCTTCGAAATTTTGGATGACATCGTATCATAATTGCTTATTGGAATATTCCTTACTTTTGAGATCTACACCACACCATCTACATCGAAAATTCCTTACTTTTGAGATCTCTATGAAGGAAATCAAAAGGGGTGTCAAATAGCACGATCTCGATGGCCGATCGCTGTTTTGCGAGATAATGCGCCCCGTCTTGGTAATAAACCCATTATTGCATTGGCTGTGTGGTCTGAGGCACCGACTTTTTGAAATCACATATCATCCGATTCTGGACAAAAAAAGTTAGTTATTATATTACGAACTGGATTATTTTTAGTAATTTTTTTCTGACATTAGGTTTACTGAATGCAGAAAAACTTACTAATTGCAATTTTCTACCAAATATCAATCTGGGCCAATAACAAGACACTCTCGGAGATTGCAGCAACATTCCACTACATAAATCGAATTGGCCTATCATTGGAGTACTTTTCCGGTATTAGGGTTTCCGAGCGGCGAGGTTACATTTTCTCGGATAAATCTTTTACCTTTTTCTTTTTTCTCTAAAGATAGGCTAAGAGACCATATGGTCACACTTTGCCCCAATCTCCGGAAAAAATTCACTAATACAAGCACTAATTTGCATTTATAAAATATTAACAGTGTAAATCACCATTACTAGAACAATCCGGCTATTGGAATCTATTTGAGCCCAATAATAATATTATTTCCGCCACATTTTCTTTGGGACCGCATACGTATACGCGACATTTTTTGCTATATACTTCACGGGTTTGCCAACGACCCAGTTTCTTTTCGGTATGCAACAATGAGACGTTTTCCATCAAGTATAGGTGGTCTTCCACGAGAACTCACTTAGTGGTCCGGATTTACGTTCTGCAGTCTAGCTGATTTTATGAATCATGTTATATTTTTTTTAAGAGATAATTTTGAATCTGATGGTTCATTCGCAAAGCTGTAGTCACCGCTTTCTATTTTTGCGTATTATTTTACGCTCGAAAACAGCAAGTTTCTGTTTATCTCTTGCTGTTAGCGTCCATGACTCACTTACCACAGGTGACCTGTAGTCTAATCAGCGCCTTGTGAATGTTAAATTTTGTTTGATAGAAAATGTTGCGAGACTTGAAGATTTTAATGTTTCCTTAAAATACTCGACTACTACCTATCCCAAATACATATTTAAACTTTTCCATTTTCATCTACTGCGTGTCTCCCGAAATAAATTCTCCGTGTCTCCCGAAATATTGCGATATCTGTGTATCTGTAGTAAGATTCAAGTGTCATTCTTGGTTTTTCCGTCTGTGGAGCTGAGTGGAGAATTTCTTTACGGCCATGTAGTCGTATCTTGGGATACATGATCTTTTCTCGAACAGCTAAGTTTGACCAGTTGTTGGTGAAAACCCGCAATTACAGTTTTTACGAATTCTACTGATGTTCCGCGAAATCGGGCAATGGCTGGTTCTCAAGAATTTCAATGATGGGTTGGTGGGAAGCGGCGGTTGTATGTTGTTGATAAACGAAAAGTATATTTTACAACTACAAGTACGTGATCAGAGTCGATGTCAGCTCTGCGTTTTGGTCTAATATCTCTGATACAGGAGAAATGTCTAATGTAAGGTGTACGATGTAAGGAGTCTGGGCGATGGTGTAACGATGTATTTTGTATAGCATTGCCATTTTGTTACATATAGCAATGTTTTTATACATGACTAAAATAGTTCACCATATTCTCATGGTGAATCTCTGTCTTACACTCTATATTAGACAAGCTTTGTGCAATGTTATGAGAATCTACAAATAATTAAAAAAATGATCATGGTGGACACTCGTTTAAAGTAAAGGCATCTTAATTATTGTCATGAGTTGTTTTGCTTAATATTCATCAAGGTTCATCAATACGTACAGGGCATACAGTAAACAAAAAATTCTTCAATTTACAACACACATTTTTTATAATTTTGTGATTCTACAATCACAATTTTTGGTGTTTAATGCAGAAATATACTGAACCGATATTGATGAATTCTATTCCCGGGCTTGTGACCATGACGGTACGTCGTGCTGCATTCTAACAAATGGTAAAATATTGTTACGAATTTGTCCTGTCAAATTCGGTTCGTATCACTGGACTGTGAATACAGCTTTGGATTTTACGGCCTACAATATCAATTCTCGCAATTTACTCCACTTCCGGAATATTCCCCAATATACCGGAAATAATATGTCAAACAATTATTTCACTAGGATGTCTGAATATTCCAGATTGTCCGAGAACAATCGCAACTTAAAACTACTTCAAATGCTACTACTTAAATCTAGATGTCAGTAAATTTTATAAATGTGATTAAACTCCTAACCGTTTATTCGCCTTTTAACGCAAAGTGGCTGATAACTGACGGAATATTGTGAAACTAGAGCGAAAGGCGGTTGACTTCTCAAAAAGCTAGTTTTAATGTAATATAAACTTCATAGATGACTATAGTTCAATTGAATATTATGTAAAATGTTCAATTAGTTTACAATTATTGTAACAAATGATGAAATAATAATAAAATGGAGTGAGGCTTTTTCTCGTATAAATAAATATCACGTTTCACTTGCATAGGAAGTGGCGCTAACTAGGCGGCGATCAATGCCACCCACCAGTCAATAGGCGATCGTTGCCTTGAAGATGTTTCATGATCTTCTTCTACACTTTTTCTAATACTTTCTTACTGTACATCTACGATCATTAGTGGTTTTGTCCTGCTCAAGTCGTGCCACTAAACGTCAAATTGCTTGACCAGTAGGCGCCTGTTGTTGACGGTATGTTCTTCGGAATTCTCGTTGCAATTGAGATAATTGAGATAAGTGGATATTGGCGCAAATTAAAACTATTGCGCTACGTTGCTCAGGTGTGAATAACAATAGTCTGAAATAAATTTAAAAATAAAAATAAAGAAAATCAAAATATATCAAAAATATATCAAAAGCAAATAATTCTGTAGCCATATGGCAAAACGTAATAACTCAATTTTCCATTTTTCAAAGTAGAACTTTTAACGGGCTGGAGCCCACACGTGTACAGAACGTGTTAATGGCCCTGTGATATTAACTGAAGATTTTATAGTGCATCTTAAAAGCCTTGGAAAACTACAGAAGTTTAACTCGAGGTAAACTAGAAACTAAACATCTTAGGTTCTATGGAAAACTAAACAGTGAATAAATGCAAAGTTGAATTCCGTTGATATAGCTTGACCACACCGATTTTCGATGTTAAAGGACTAAAATTGGTCAACATTAGATCATATACGTCGAGAGAATACCATGCCCAATGCAATCAATCACTGCAACTTTGATAAGTATAAAATGGTTTTTATAGCACGAAATTAGGTTAAAATTCGGCTTTTCGCTTCTCAAACCTGTAGATCCTGTATAGATTGATGATTCATGAGAAGAGCACACTATAAAATCTAAATTCGCATATTAATATATTGCACTGCTATACTGCATTTTAAAAGACGCAACTCGGTAATCGGGATTAGTTTAATATTGGCCATAGAAGCCAGTTATAGCACACGCACATAACACATGCTTTCGTTTAAAGAATCATACAATGAAATATACAGGGAAGTATATATTATGTTAATATTCAATATTTGCAATTTGTCACGAACCTGGAAATTAACCCTGATTGATGCAACTTGAACGTTAGCTTTTGTAAATAAAAAAAATTAATTGGCCTAGACATTTCCATGGGGCTGGTAACAATTAAAATGCGGACTTACTAAAAATAATGCCACCCGGTCTAAAACCACCACCCAATAATATTTGAGATATATAACGCGTATGTTGCAAATTGTTCGTTTCGCGATTTATTTTTACCTACCACACATGAAGGTGAAAGTTATAACATTAAACGTTTTTGATTTCAAAACTATGAAACTAGAATTTATTAGTGTTGCGCGCTATAAATATAAATGAAAATATTAATTTTAATATTTGTAAGAATTTTTTTTTTTGCATATGTATAAGAATACCGCGAGTACCTAATTTGTGTCATTGAAAGCGAATTGGTGTACAGAACACGGTTACGTATACAGACTTTAATCGTTTATATGTGATAAAGAAAAAAGCCTATTGTTTCATGCGCGAATATTGATAATAAATTTTTATGTTTGATTTTTTATGACAATTTATGTCATGTATGATACGGCTCCATACGCAAAACAAAAGAATAACTTTACATATTGCCTTACAATGGGAAGATTATGTAAAGTGAATTTTAATGATGCGTGTAGAAATAAAGTACTTTCGCGATTTTTCCATCGATCCGGGTTAATTTGGTGCTATACGCGTATTTGTGTTTTTGCTAGTCGTGTTCATAAAGATAATATTGTATCCAGTATGGTTTTTATGTAGTTTTGAATACGTAATTTTTACTATTTCCGATAAGATGGTGTCTTATTTGTCGGTTTCTTATTCTATTGTTCGGATTTTAAATTTCATTAATATGCCTATCAATTGACGTCAATTATATCGTTGGTAGAATTATGATGAGGTTTGCAAATTATGCAGATCACATATAAATTTACCCAAATACTACTGGTACTGTAAAATGTTTCACTGATTATAAGCTGCACGCCAACATTAATTTAATTCGGTAAACGAGGCGGTTCTCCCCTCCGAGTTACTTTTGCTAACTGTTACGTATCTATAGTTGAGGCTTTCGACGTGTTCAAAATTCAAAGACACCATTTGCTGCTAGTTTCTTTAACAATTTTTTCCAAATTCATAATAGCGTCTGATACTATAACAAAAACAGAATTATGATTTTTATCATCTTCTTATATATCAAAAACATAATATTATAACTTATTTGATTGTACTCGTATATAGCTTCGTATATATAATAATGGATAATTTCAAAAGATAATTATTGTTCAGGATTACTTAAACTATTTAAAATTTTGGTCCGGTTGTAACAGTTTATTGAACCCACAAAGACCTGAGAGTTAGGGTTCAGGTCAAGGTCAAAAGAAATTTGCAAATTTTTATCTCAAGTCCGATACATTTTAGCTCAAACTTCAACATTTTGGTAATATGGCAATATGGTAGGCGCAGAGACCGTTAATTGAAAATTAAAAGCCTGAAGGTGTTATTTACATAATTTGTGAAATACCTAAATTGACAAAGAATTATTGCTTGCTTAGAGCAATTATTATTCAATAGTTGTAAAAAAATATTTAAGATCAAAATATTCCATTTTGATATCACTTATCACCATTTCCATTTTGATATCACTTATTGAATTTTACTTAAACAATTTATGTACGATTAGATTCTCCTTAGAATGAGATTATTTGTCAAGCGGTTCTGACCACCAACCCTTGCAGGACCTTCGCGGAATAACCACATAATTGTGGAGACTTACTCATTCAAAAAAGAATGATCGTGAGATCACTTACTTGAATTTGTAGTCAATTCTGAACCAATAAAGTTTAATGAAAAAAACGAGAATGACATTTAGGCGAATATTTTTGGTATATGTATTTAGTTTTGTAAACCGAAATATTATAAAAAAGAACTCTGTAATTAATTGTCATTCATCAATATCATTAAGTCTAAGAATTTACAATTTTACAAGAAATTTAATATCTTGAAATTTTGCGTGTTTATCACAGTAATTAGGACACTCAACCATTTTACCGACGTTTTTTGGTTGATAGTCTTAATCTACAAATTTTGAAAACCTACACAGAACTTGTTAATATAGACCTGCAAAATCTGAAGATATTCCATTTTTAAAGAAAATCCAAAATATTTACTTTATTACCCACATATGCGAATCCTACAAATAAATTTACTAAAGATACAAAATTTTTCAAAAATTCGCCTTCGAACATCTGTTTTTGATGATGAGATATGCCAGGCCGCCCGGCGGACTGTTGAAGAGATACTGATTAAGGTGCAAATTTCACATGATTCTGTTGTCGTTTTGTATTGCGACGGAATGAACCAGACGAGTCCAAGGGTTTCCCTCATAATTCTCAGGTCGTTGCGACCAGACGCTATCCACTGTACCCGAATTTGATCTGGCAACTATTAGCTGTTTCTTCAGTACTTAACTATTAGGCTTAGTTACAGGTACCTGAAAGGGGAATCTCTGGTTCTTCAACGAAGACCTTTCAGACGACGTTGGAAGCTTGGTTTCGAACTAATGAAACTTTAAATTCTTTAAATCAAAAAATTCGGTCGTCAGACTGCAGCGACCAAACTACAAAAATTTTGAAAATACTTTGAACTTTCAAGTTTTTTGTTATAAATTGCTTATTTTGATTTTAATTTTTTGTAATTTATTTAAAAATATATAGCACTTTGCTCAGCTTCTGTTTTTATTATATTGTTAACTTAATATTTCGCCATCATTGGCATCATCAGAAAAATAGAGAGATCCATATAGAGAGCTATAAGTCAGTGCTGCCTACGATTTGTTTGCATTCGCATCTTGGTTCAAAAATGTCCACATACAGTGCAAAATCAACTTTCAGGTGTTTAAAATAAAGTGTTTGAAATTTATAATAAGTAGTTTAATATTAATTTTGTTTAAATATTCCCTGATGGATTGACTTTAGCCGTTCTGCCATTGGTTACAAAATCACTGGGATGATGACGTGCAAATAACTCTGAAACACAAACTAATTGACAAATTGTTATGAAAGTTCAGATTTTATTTTTGTAAGTTGGCACGTAAGTGGTGACATCTTGTAATCAGGTACGGAATTTTTCAAACACGTTAGTAAAAACGTAAAGATTAATACTTTTTTAAAAAGTTCCTCGTTTTTCCTCCAAAATATTTTTATTTTACGTTAAATTGTTATTAAATTTTAATTCTTCTTAGAGATGGTGAAATATTGCTTCCGGGGTAATCAAAAAATGCATTTTGCTTATAATTCATAGAGAGTTTATAATAAGATGGTCTAACCTACTTAATTTCAATCAACTAAGTTTAGCACTTAATTATATCATTTAAAATTAAATTAACTAAATGCGCTTTTGAAAAAATGTTGTACATAAATTAAAGTCTGTGTAGTATTATATTTAAAGATATAAAATAATATTACTTATACCAAAATATATTAAATACAAATTAAATTATATGTATACAAAAAAAAAATCTAAAAACTATTATTCGTTATTTAATTATGTATAAAAAGACAATAATTCTTGACAGCAAACATAAAATCTCACACAAACAATAATTATTATACATTATACATGGAAATATGACTAAATTAAAAATTTAAATATAAATTTATTTAAAATAAATTAATTTTAATTGTTGACGTTGTTATGTTAAAATTAAATTAAATACAAAAACTTTATAAATAAATTATAAAATGTGTTGAAATTATAAAAAAAATATATAAATGTTTTAAAAGTAAATTAATATAAAAAAGTAAATTAAATTATCATATATTATATTATTTATACAAATTTTAAGACAATAAAACGTTATCTATTGTTTTAACTGTAAAACAATCAATAATTATATAATTTAATTTATTTACACATTAATTTTTATTAATAGATGTGATTAAATTTAATAATCGAATTATTAAATATCTAGATGTTATACCAATATACATATAAATATATAAATAAAAAAGGAAAATTATGTAAATAGTTAATTACCATTTTAGTTAATTATTTAAATTAAAATCTCATGGAAATATAATAAATAAATATTCATGTAAGTAAATAACAATATGAGTCATCATCCACATCATTGTACCAAACAATATAAGTACTTATTAATTTTAATTAGATTTTATTTAATGAAAATTTAAATTATGTCAAAGTGTATAAAAATTACAAAATAATAAATTAAGAAAAATTTAATTGTGAACAGGAAATTATAATTTTATTCACATTTTCATCAAGAGCCGGCGATCAAAAACAAAGCACCGAGTAAGAGAAACAATAAAAACAAAATAAAAACTAAGGAACTGTGACTAAAATAAGGTTGAATTTGTACGTAAAATAAAGGAAGACTACCTCTAATTCTACTACTGAAACCTAGATGTCTCTAAAAATCTAATTAATTCTTTAAACCTTAAATGAGAAATTTTTATTGAATTTATATCGATACTTCAACCAGATATCCGATTTCTTGTTCCTGTTTTTTCGATAACCAATGAGTTCAGGTCGGGTTGCGAAATATTAATAAAATTCAGTGGCCTGTACCGTGTGCCAACAAAACCAGTTTAATTTATTAATTTATAAATCCGGGAACTTATAGTTCAGACTAAATTAAAAAGTTGCCTCCCATACCAACTAGAACAACTTTAGGGCAAACTACAAAAATACAAAATTAAACTTATTTAATTAAACTTAGCGTTCCAATTTAATGCGTAAGACTGGCTTATTTCAAAATTTATAATAATTCTTCTGTTGCGTAGCTAGACTCGTATATATACAAATAAAACAAATGAGAGTAAAACAGGTTTAAATTAATTATAAACGGACTATAGTTCTGCATATAAATAACCCGCAAAATATAAATTTTAAATAGACCAAAGTCTTGATATAGGCTTGAAATACACTGCGCCAAAAATATAATTATAACATAATTTTTTTTTCGAAAAAATACCCATATTTGAACACTTGTATCTTGGTGAAATAACTCCTTTCAAATAAATAATTTTGCTTCTAATTGATTTAATGCTGTATAAGATAGCGGAAATTGGACACCGAAAAATATGGGATTACGTTACTCGCCGCAAGTGGTAGCCCTATCACTAAAGAGAATTTATTTTGTTATGTAATTACCAGAGGAAATTTATTATTCTTTTTTCGCTAAATAAAACATCCTAGCGGAATAAAATATTAAAAGTGATCCTTAAAATGATAAATGAAGTAAAGAACTCGGTAAATGAAATCTTTAAATTTAACAATATTCCGCGTTTCCGCCATTTATGAAGTAAGTTTTGGACAAAAATCTAGGATCAGTTCATAACCAATTTTCATGCAAAATGGTATCTGTACATTCTACAGGATATACAATAAATAAGTTTTAAACTGGAGGAACTCGGCTATTTTTTAATCAATAATTGTAAAATTTGCATCGCATTCAGGGACAATTCGATCTATGCATTAGCATTTTCACTATAATTTTTTGATTTTCTGCGGCCATATAAGTTATTTTCAGTTTTTCGTACGGTTTTCTTTCCAATAGCTAAGGTCATACTGGAATTATATTTTGAATTTGGAGTTTCTGTCTAATTTTAATTTATTTTTAAATTCATTTGTTTACTTATGTTTCTAGTTGTTTACATTATACCATATCTGTATGGCCAGTTGTCGATTTAAACATTTGTTGCGAAAATATTTTTGCCGAATGAGTTTGGTACACATCTTTGTAAATGTGGACCCACCTTAAAATTTTTTTTATGAAATTCTAAATATGACGCTGTTAGAAAAACAACCGAAAGTATTGGTTACTAGTGCAAGTTTTTGAGATATTGGTTAAAACTGAAAATAACTTATATGGCCGCAGAAAATCAAAAAAATTGTAGTGAAAATTCTAATCCATAAAATTTTTCCGAATTGTCCCTGAATGCGATGCAAATTTTACAATTATTAATTAAGAAATAGTCGAGTTCTCTCCAGTTTAAAATTTATTTATATCGTGTAGAATGTATACAGATACCATTTTTCATAAGGATTGGTCCAGCACGAACAGATCCTAGAATTTTGTTAAATTTCAAGATTCCATTTGCTGAGTTTCTTTACTTCGGAGATCAATCAATTGGTCATTTGAAGGATCACTTTTAAAAATTTATTCCGCTGAGACGTTTTATATAGTGAAAAAAGAGATACAAAATGAATAAAAAATTTCCGTTGGTAATTACATAACAAAATAAATTTTCTTTAGTGATAGTGCTGCGTAATCTCTTATTTTCCGCTGTCACATCTCCGCTATCTTATACAGCATATGGATTTGACTGATTGATTTTGCTTCTTTTTGACGACGTATTTATACGTTTCAGTATAGAAACTGGACTCAGAGTTTTGCGTGCACCAGGACAAAAATTAAAGCCTAATTGCTTGATGCCAATCGTGGCATTTCATGGAGGTTCGGTGATGGTTATACAGCTTTAACATCAAAACGGTATGTGGAAGAAATTTTTAGGCGTCATAAATGCTTTCCATGTAAAGGCAAATTAGGTTTGGATTTTTTTTTATGCATGTTAATGCCCGGCAACACACAGCTCTAAACCAAAATTCCGATTTCTGCAACAGTCCCCCATTAATTTACTAAACCATCCTCGGTGAAGTTCAGATTTAAACCCTTGATATTTGCAGGAACTCTGAGATGCTTTACAAGAAAAATGGCAACAAATCACCATGCAACAAATACACAACGTTTTAAATATTCTACGGCATACTTATGCGAGCTAGAGGAGGTAACACGCAATATTGAAAATTCCATTTTGTTACTACGTTTGAATAATGTTTAAAAGGATTTTTGTTGCAAATAACATTTTGAAATAAATCACATTTTTTATTGTATACACTTATTTTCTCCTTGATTTTGAACCACCAAAATCCCGTCTGATATGCGTGTCTCATTTTTTGTTACGTTTCTTGCTAAAACTTCAATAAATCGGCAAAGAGTCGAGAAGTCATCTTACAGAAATTTTCAACATTTTTAAATTCTCTATAAAATGGTTTATTTGGATTTAGACTGTGTGCCTGAGAGCGAATTTTTCGACTAAATTGTCGACTAAACTAAATTCACGAGTAGTCATGCTATTAGTGTGAAATATGTCTAAAAGGAAATACTCTCATTATAACATTCATGAATAATGCGATTTCCATATCCATATTTGTTTTATTTTTTCTATTTCCTTAACTTTAAATAATAACAAACCGGTGTTGTTCAAAACAATATGAAGTATGAAAAGTCATAATTTAGTTTACAACCGGAGGCACAGCATATTTAAAAGATACTAGTGCCACCTTTGAATGAATGATAATGGCCATCCAAATTTGAGTTATAATGACATCTGAACACCTAGAATATCAAAATTCGTAGCAATAAACCCAAGGTCGCGCATTATTAGTACTATTGCTACGAATTTTGATATTCTCCGTGTACTGATGTCATTTTTATTCAAATTCAATTCCCAGATATCTAGATTCAGGTCTGGCTAGCATACGATGTTGGTTATTGAGTCACCTAACCAAAACCACCTAGTGCTAATAATGTACGATCTCGGGTTTATTGCTACGAATTTTTATGTTCCAGGTGTTCAGATGTCATTATAGCTCAAATTTGGATGGCCATTATCGGCCATTCCCAGAGATCGTGATTCAGGTCTGGCTAGTACACGATTTTGGCCATTAAGCCACCTAACCAAAACCATTTAGTGCCAATAATGCACGACCTCGGGTTTATTGCTACCAATATTAATATTCTAGGTGTTCAGATGTCATTATAGCTCAAATTTGGATGGCCATTATCGGCCATTCCCAGAGATCGTGATTCGAATCCACCTAGTCCTAATAATGAACGACTTCGGATATATTGCTACAAATTTTGATATTCTCGGTGTACTGATTTTATTTTTACTCAAATTTAGGTGGCCAATATTAACCATTTCCGATGTTTGTGATTCAGGTCAGAGTCACCTTAGTCTAGAGATTTTTTTTTTTTTAAACTAAATTTTGATGGCCATTGACGACCATATTTATGGAGATTGTGATTCATTTCTCGCTAATTCGTGAAGTAGTTGATTAAGCAAGTACCTAAACCCATTTTGTTTTAATAATGCACTTCTCCAGATTTATTGCTACAAATTTTTATTAAGTTTTACTGCTGTAAAAAGACTTTCTTATTTGATTCTAAAAGTAAAAAATTCTTTAGTTGATTCGGTATATTTTTTTAATCTCTGGAATAATCTTACTAGAAATCAATGGGAAATTCATAATTGGTATATTTGGTTTGCGGCCAGACTGTTTTAGTACAAATTTTTGGTTAAAAAATAATATTTTTTACTTCGAAATTTATTAATTAAAATTTTAATTTTTACTTTAGTTATAAGATACAATATTTTTCTGCCATTTTATTTAAGATAATTTGATATACATCTACTAAATGTACTGTTAAAATTTGCTTGATTTCGTTAAACTTAGCTAGATGTGCATGTTTTGCATGTTAAATATCGTCAATTCAATGGCCCTGGACCATTTCTCAGGTAAATCGATTAGTACAGTAAATTGATATTTTAGTACAACAAGGTACAAGTTAGGCTGCGGGCCAATTCTACGGAAAATCTAGAGTAAAAGCCGTTTTTAACAGTGTATGCGGTAAATTGAAATACCGTACTAAAAAGTAGGGTAAAGCGAAGACACAAAAGGTAAATAGTAGTGGTTTTTGTTTTTGCTAAACAAATCAAGAAAATATGTCGGCCATGTTTCTAGACATAATTTTTTTATATTCACTAGCATTTCCCATGAAATAAAAATGTGCTTCGATATTTATGAACACAGTTTTATATGTTAAAATTTTTATTTATTTTTTCAAATAGTATTGTGTATATTACGCAACAAATTTGAGAAAATATTTATTCGTATAAACAATACGAATAATAGGAACAACGACAGTAACATTTATGACATTAGTTCGTGTATCTACAAACCAATTTTTGTATACTCCTAGAAACCATGTGTCCCTTTAAGCCGCATTTACCTAATTTTATTTACTAGAGAATTGGTACGATTTGAAAAGTAATTTGTACTAAAATTTCAATTTACTGTACTAATCGATTTACCTGAGAATTGGCCTACAGCCTTAGTAGTAAATAAAATTAGGTAAATGCGGCTTAAAGGGAAACATGGTTTCTAGGAGTATACAAAAATTGGTATGTAGGTACACGAACTAATGCCATAAGTTGTATTGTTGTTGTTCCAACTATTCGTATTGTTTATACGAATAAATTTAAATCATATATTTGTTCAGATTTGTTGCTTAATATACACAATAAAATTATTGATAAAATAAATATAAATTTTAACAAAAAGAACTGTGTTCATAAATAATAGAAGCGCATTTTTATTTCATGGAAAATGGTAAAGAATATAAAAAAAATATATTTAGAAACATGGCCGCCATATTTTCATGATTTGTTTAGCAAAAACAAAAACCGCTACTAGTTACTTTTGTGTCTTCGCTTTAGCCTACTTTTTAGTACAGTATTTCAATTTACCGCATACACTGTTAAAACTGGTATATACCCTAAATTTACCTTAGAATTGGTACATAGCCAATGAATTTATATCTGTTCCTTGTTTTTATCTCACTTTTCATTTATTTCAATGTTTTGAATTAAAATTATGTACTAATTGTGTAATTTATTTAAAAAAGTATTCTATGCTTTCTAAACTAATTAAAATAATGTAAAATCAAACATAATATTTTACTTTTCATTGACAATTTCGCAAATTAAAAATCATAACAGTGTACTTCACACAACTACATAGAAAGGCGTTAAAATCACAATTGGAATTAGCAGAATTCCAATTAGATTTGTACACGTATATGATTTTACCCTATATGGAAAAATCTATGGAAAATTTCACGGGCTCACATTGATTGTAATTATTTTTGTAGCAGATCGGAATAGGAAAATCCAGTGATGTCGAGGAAAGCAGTTTGTGAAGGGGGAAATTTTCCCTTACATACGTACTTAAGTCAAGCAGAATAATATTCAAGGACTAGAATTAGCAGAAAATGTTGAAAGAAAGCCAATACACGGATATATGTCTCAACTAAAAAGAAGTACGCAGCAAAATTACTAATTAATACTTTACGCATACATTAATGCTTTAGAAAGGAGAAATAGGACACCAAATTTGATCGCCAAGACAAACGTCATTCACAAACCGATTGAGAAGCTGGATGGAACAAACTAGTTCTAAAAGCTATTGTATCTCGGATCTCAGAAAAAAAATTTCATTCTTTTTCATTCAATGGCCGCATCACTGGAGAACTTCGAGGGTGGTTTCAAGTCGTAATACGTCACGATAATGTTATAAGTCGGACTATGCAACAAATGTGATTGAAGTGATCGAACACAATTACAAAAGGATCTGTGAGTGATAAAATGAAATTAAATAACAACTATGAAATTTGTTAACCAATCATGTATTGTAAGTCGAGGTCTCCAAGACCTGGGGCAATGCATGTTTCCTGGAACCAATAAATATACGAGATGGAAATATCAACAATTATATGGCCCATTTAATTTGCCTAGTATTTTACCTAAACCAGTTTCTTTTCAAGCATGATTTTGACATTCTAACCAATTCACGGTCAACTCAACAATGTCTTTAACAATATAAAAATTATTGAACTGGTCAGTATCAAATTGTAACATCCGCTTTATGTAAATTAAAGTGTGTAACAAACTCAAAACATAAGTCGCACTTAATCATTTATTCGACATTTAAACAATCGAAAAGTTCAAAATGTGTCCACGTAAAAATTCACTGTGGTGCGGCATATGATTCATTTATCATCTTGTCTATAATAATCGTACTCGTATATGTCATTTGGCGCGCACAAAGTTAAAATATTTCTAAAATCACCTTGAACATTTACATATAATTTTGGTAAAACACACGATAATCTAGCATTGTGTCGTCTGGTCTGCGTTCGCATACAAAAGAGTTTGTGGTAAAACTTGTTTCGATTCGACAAAATCTGTTAGATCATAGAACCGGAAATTTAAGTAATTCACACGCACAAATTTATTGATAAGCGCGCAGATAAAAAGCTCGCTATGTATATAAAATGACATTTGCTTTACAATTAAAAGACGTACACATTTCTTGTTCATATATAGAATTCAAATTAGATAGAGCTTAGTTCCTTGATAACGCGTACCATCATCATCGCAAATTATTGAAACACAATCAAATTTTGGAATAGCGACCAGAAATATTAATCGACAATAAATTTTCCTTGAACTACAAAAAATCGGCCATTCTCAATGCCATCAGAATTCTTTGTTGTGTAGTGTATTTAGGTGTGTATTTATATGTATACGTGTCTGAGTGTATGTGTGTTAGAATTTAGAATTTGAAATGCGATTCAAATTTTATGGATTTTACGTTCGATAATTTTGTATTGCGTGTGTGCGGTTGAGAGGAAAATCGAAAGTTGATTTTGGTTCTACTGCTGCGTTGTACGTACTAAGCTTTATGATTATTGAATATGATTTGTTTAATGTACATACATAAGTAATATATAATGGTAAATAAGGTTGTTGACCTACAAAAATATTTTCAAGGTAGTTGTTCTCTTTATATATATTTTGGTTCTAACTATTAATTTTACTTATAAATAGTTTTGTGTGTGCGATGATTAGAAAATCGCAAGGTGCAAATTATACAGCAAATTGTTGTATACTACCTGGCTCTACCTAGGTAATTCATCATCATGTGCGGAAATCTAAATTAGAGTCTGAGATTTTATTTTAGTTTATGTTTTTAAATTTTGCGGTTGTGCACATTCATTAAAATATGGTTTTTATTATTGTAAATGTAAATATGATTGGGCATATAACTCTAATATATCATATATTCAAGACGTGACTTGGGAGAATATAATACAAAAGATTATGACATGTTTAAATTTTTGAACGTATTTATTTATGCTTGGGAGGCTAAAGATGCAATTAAGATTTGGATTAGAAGCGCTAAAGGTATATAAATTAGCCAAATTATTTAATAAATTAATGCAGATTCAACAACCCGACTTTCTAAAGTCATCCGTTTTTGTTTTTTTATAAATAATCGAGATTTATACGTTTTTAAGGAGTTCAGTTTAAGTTGAACGCGTGCGAGGCCATTAGAAGAATAAGCATTTAGTTTAGTACATTACAAATGTTAGATAAAAACGTTACAAGTAGTTTAGGTTGGTAGAACTGAACAAACAGCTCCACAAACTGTAGAAATGATTGGTATATAATTTAACTGAAAATGTGTCGTGGAGAAGTGACTAGGACGACAAACGACTAATTAGGTATATCAGATATGCATTACACCAATTTTAATTTTATTGTGGCTGGTCGATTTTCTGTATAATTTCAGTTCCCGATAAAAGATAATAATGTAGCTTGGTTACAGCACAATGTACACACTTAGAAATCTTGCTGCGATTTATGATGCAACCCTTGCATTAAAGCTTATACGATGCAATCGTGCATCACATTATAATGCAAAGCATGCATTAAAAATAGTTATGATGCAGTTGCGTCTAAAATTGACTATTTTTTAGAAAATATATTATAATTCGCTAAGGCATTGTGTATATTTTTAATATAAAAGCTTAAAATATTTTTCATATATTTGCTGTCTAAGGACGTCAATTGATGTACGTGGTACGTCAAACCAGTTGGAAGTAAAAATTGGAATCTGTGAAATTTGCCTTATAGTATAGTTTTAGTTTTAACACAAGATAATATAAGTGTAATACAATTATTTGGGAATTTCTAATGTAGTGTGCTTTATACTGTTTAAGGCACCGGGTAATACAATTTTAATGCCACTTACGACAAAAAATGATGCTTCCAAATGGGTATTTTAATTTATTTTTTTATGCAATGTGCTGTAAAATTTTAATATGACTTGACTTGTATAAATTTTAACAAAATATTCCATTAAAGTTTAATGTAAACTATACAATAAAAATTAATACAATTAGCATCAAATTAGTTTGTAATGCAAGCTTGCGCTGGACCTATATGTAAAGCAATTTGCATTACATAGGTCATATTTTTTCAACTGTGAGCTTGGTTAGCTCGTTACTATAAAGCCTAGGAACTGTTTTATTGGGGCTCGTGCTTTGGTACATCTCCTTTTTTTATGATCGTCTGGCGTGCAGATCTTTGATGGAATCCACCAAAATTTCCAACCGGCTAATAGAAATTTGGCCCGCTTACCCGACACAACCAGGTCGCCGATAAGCCACATGCCCGGGACCCACGTCGTCGACACTCAAATCGACTACAGGAATTTTGGCCTCTAAGCCAAATTACAGTACACAACTAGATCGCCGACAAGCTAATTCACAGACACAACCACTTCGCCGACAAACGCCAGTGAAATCAGCCCGAAAAGTAACAATCCGAAATATTTGATGCATTTCTTGGCTAAAGTGTAGTCAACCTGAAAAAAAGTGTAAATGTTATGAAACTGATAGCATTATACCGAAATTAAAACGTAATCTTTATAAAATTCTTCTGTACGTGTGTATTTAATTGAACTCGTCCTAAACGGCTGGACCGGTTTTAATGAAATTTTGTACGTTTATTTGAGTTGGTCCCTGGATGGCACAGCAATCGGGTTCTAGGATATTTTTTTTTTGTTTTTTTAACGAAATATTTTTTTTATTATTTTTTTTTGTATTTTACACATATAACCCCAAAATTTCACCACCCCCACCACCACAAAATTTTCTTTACGTGGGTTTATAATTTAACTCCTCCTAAACAGCAGGACCGGTCAGTAGATGGTTTAGATTCACAATTGGACTTGGTAGGTGGCATTGCAATCGGGTTCTAGGATTTTTTTTCTTTTTTGTGAACTAACTTTCAGTTTGTGAACTATGACCGACTCTCTGGTATCTCGTCAGAGATGTTATCAAGTGTGGGCAAGTGACTTCTGATAATAAACGGTTTGAGCTGTTCAAAACAGTCTTTAGTAAAAATATATGTGGTCCACACTCGACCAAAACTTCGTTGGTATCTTTGCTACACTATGGCCGATTTCAGGAATCCCAGGGATGCTACCAAGTGTGGGCGTATGCCTCCTAAAACGATTTGGGGTTGCTCCACACAAGTTCTAACTCTTCAAATTGTTTGAAAAGGTAAATTTTTGCTAGACTGAACTTTAAACCTGAGGAGCAACCCCAAATCTTTTAATTTTAATTTGGTTAACTGTGCTCTATTCGTCAACTATTAGAAAGACTTAAGCTTACACTTGATAACATCTCATCAGCTACCCCAAATATTTTTATTTTAACGTGGTTTCTGGTTTGAACTGAAGAAAGCGCTGAAAGTGCCCAATCTTAGGAAATTAGATATCAAGTACTAATTAATTGAAAATCCACTAAGATTCAGCAATTGGTACAGCTAAGAATTCCTATTCGCGAACCCACTAATAAAGTTTATCATAATCATCTGGTCATGGCTGGATATATTAAATTTAACTGTACTTATAGTCAAAACTGATCATCATACTGATCATATTCTTAACATGACTCCAATTACATCAACAAACTATGTCTTGGTGTGTTCGAAGTTTAATAGTCTAAAGACAAACTTGTCTATATTCTCTACGTAGATCTAACTACATATTTAATATGTCTATCCGCATATATGCCACAAGTACTTAAAAATAAATTAAGTTTAATTTACCAAAAAAGAAACACAAAAAATCATAATTCATCTTATTAAAAATAGAGATTCGCGTATTTAAGACTATAAAAAAATTAAATTAAATTCCATAACTTCTAAAATATGTTAATTTTTGAAAAATTCTAAATTAAATTTAATTTATTTCGAATAAATAATATTAGAGTAATGATCTAGTTAAATTTGTTATTGCCTCCGAGTACCAACATCGAGAATATATTTTTTTCCCCCGGTTTAGAAAATTTAGGTCACCAATTTTTTTTTTTTTTGTTGTCTAAATTCCAAAATTATACGTCTGTTAATTTGTCCATATAGATTTAATACAATCATATGAGTTTACTGCGAGTTAGAAAAAAATTAGAAATTATAATTATTAAAATAAAAAATGTGTGTATCTCTTGTGTTGATTGATTTGTTTCCGTTGATTTTACAATTTTTTATTTATTGTTATTAGCAGGCGTACCTACGCAATGCAATGTAACAGAATTTTGAACCTACGAATTTCAAATTTCTTTGTAAAACACACAAAGAGTTTTTATGTACGAGTATAGAGTGTTGCAACTTGTGTTGCAGTTAAATTTTGTTGTATAATCGAATGGTAAGGAGAAAATGTGAAACTTTTTAATTAGATTTGCTGTGTTTTTGTTGTTGTTTTTGATTATCTACCAATTGTCTTAAATAGTTTTCTAATGTGTGGGAATAAAGAGATATAGATTAAATTAATTGGTTGATTGGTTATTGGTTGTGGTGCACAGAGTTACAAATTATATTGTTCGTTAACTAATTGATGAAAATGGAAATAAGTTGTAATCTCCCATTAGCGCGGTTGACTTGTGACAGCGGAACAATCAAAACAACGACCACCTTCATGTGAGGAACACAATGAGGAACAGTCACGTTACATCCATAGATTCATAGATCATATCGGTCATGCAAATCGAAGCTCGCAAACCAACATTAAGGCCATTGAAGAGTTAATTGAAGATCATAAACGGAATATAAGTGCATCAACTATACAGCAGTGAACATACACGACGTGCAGCACTATACAATATCTTATGTAATTATAGGAACATCTCAAGTTGATATGGCCGATCCACTTCTAAGACCATAGCCAATTCATTGCTCACATGTTATCAATTCGGCTGGTAACAGAAAATTCTAAAATAAATGTTACCATTTTATACCGATGATATAAAAATGCGACTCCCAGGATTCATTGTCATCTGGTCGTGTATATACCACCAGTGCAATACATCTCTGGTATTAGCTTCACACAATTTTAAGTTGCTATGCAAATCTCACATCAGAATGTTTTACTTACACAATTATACACCAACATTTACATATTCGATCTCTCTGGTATACAAATGGTGTTTTCAGATTTGTCTTAATTTTTTTTACTGCAAAATTTTATATGTGTACTAGCGGACCCTACAGACCTGTCCGAACGTTTGCTTGCCTAATATATACTAAGTGACATTTGACATTGAGTTAGACATTTCAATCTTTTCGTTTCGTCATTGTGTGATTTGCTGTTGCACAAAGTAAAATAAAAAATGAGTGCAATTTCTCATTATTCTGCGCCGTTAAATTCTCGTGTCTCGACCGGGCGATATTTGGTACTTGTCATGACTGAAGGTGTGGCGACTCATGAAAATGGATGCTTCTATGCTGTGGATCCACTGACCCATATGTACACATATGAACAAATTTGGAAGATTTTCATTTTGATTAAATAATAGCAAAAAAAGAAAAACTCAACAGTGCCGATGGATCGTTTTGCAGTTGGATATGCATATTTATGTTAAGGTGTAATGTATTTTCATTTCACCATAGGTATGGTTGTAACAAACATCCGTTAATTGCATCCACACATGTAACGCGTAGAATGACCGGCAATATATGTCTGAAATCACCGGACAGGCAACAAAAGTAGAGCGCCACCGGAAAGTTTGATATTATCGTCGAGATCTTTCATCGGTTTATCTGGAGGTTCAAGTGATAATAACTTTGGATTTTTGCAAAATTTTAGCCATGCAGAAATTCTTGTATATATTGTACATTGCGTCTGGATTAGTTGGAACGATCAATGGGAACTTGAGTGCTGAATGTGCAGTCCTTCCACCATCAAGCAATGCCAGATGAAGCAATTGCCAACGCAATATGATTTTGATGAGATGAAGAATGTTTTATCAGTGTCGCCTAGTGCGTCAAAAAAAAAAGAATCCGACTTTTTTCAGCAGTGAGCACTTGTTCATTATTTGTAACAAACAGGGCTGCATCAAACTGTTGTTCACGGTGTTACGACTACGTGTTCGTAACTATCTCTTTTTATGTTATATTCCTCTCGGTTTGTGTCTTTGCTCACTTAACCGGTTGTTGGTTTGAAGAAGAACATTTTTTCTTATATGCTTCTCGTTTTCATCAATGCGAATTGATGTAAACGAAAAACAGAGAAGAAAGAAGATTCTTCTAGAACGTTTTGAGCGTCGTGTTCGGTGTGCGAAATTTTTTTTGTTAGACAGTCGAGTAGTAATTTTTAGAGTTAAAAGTCTTGTTTGGAATTTTATTTAGAAAAAAACAAGAAGAATAATAAAATAGTTTTTTTTGGATTAAGATATTAAAGCGTAGTTCTTGAAGAGTGTTGTCACTTTTCGCGTTGTATTGACGCCATTTTCTTGTATACAAAAGTGACATGTGAAATATCAAAACGAGAAAATAAATTTATCAATAAAACAGAAAATAAATAGTTCTTGTGTGTGTTTTTATGCGCATTTTTATGAGCAAGGTGGAAATGCTTGGATTTTTAATTTTTTGTGTCCAAATTTATTAACGGGAGCCGCCTTATCCACTGCACCGTATTTTCAACGGGTGTTGCTAGTAACTAGCGGGAGCGCACATAAATTAGCGTGTACTGCGTTTATTTAACGGGTGACCAGGTGGGGCCTCCTAATTTTATTATTTACGATTAAGGCGAGCCAACGCCCAACCGATTTTGGCGGCCAGTGGAGGCCACTTTGATTTCGGGGTAAGGCCCCGCAACGATCGGGTGGCCAACCAGCGATCCGCAATTTTTACGGTGAGACACCGCAACCCATTTTTGGTATCGGTGAGAGGCCCCGCAACAACAATGGCACCAAGGCCGCAACATTGATTTTTTTTGGATTAAGGTACAATTTTTATTTTTTCATTTTTTATATATTTTAAATTTTATTTTTTTGTATTTTATTAAATTGTTGTTTGTACTCGAGCGCCGGATAACGGCCGACGGTCGCGCGCTCGGTGTATATTGGTCTCGTTCTCTTCTTGCGGTTTGTGAGGGAAGGTGTTTTTTCTTTTTTGTCTAAATTTATAAAAAAGAAAAAATGAATTATTAAATTTTCCGGTATTGGTATGATGAGGAGGGGAATTCCCATCCTGTGTCGAGGTTAAATTCGCGGTCCCTTGGTGCCCGCATCCTGGTTCGAAACCGGTGTTTACCACAGTTTGAGTTCGGAGGGATGCGAGCACCAAGGCACCTATCTTCCGTTATAATTTTTTTTATTTTTGTTGCTCGTTCCTCAGGTTCCGGCCGACAAATTATTTTACCGGTTTATTTTATCATTTTCGTTTTTAAAAGTTTCTGTATTCACAGTGTAAGCCAAAATACCTGCAAGCCTCAACCCTACGACCTCAGCATTTCTCCCTGAGTTATAGCCGGCAAAAATCACAGTGTGAGGCCTCTGCGGGATATTAGTGAAAACAGCAGCATGGCAGTAGCCATCCTGTAACAACGCTGAACATCGCTGTAAATGATGTCTGTTGCTGGAGAGTTAGGCGGTGGCGTACCGACGCCAATATGATATGCGTACGTCAAACACCATAAGTTTCGATAACCGCGCCGCCTTGGTACACAAACATAACTATGAATTATTCTCAAAAAGTTAATTATTCCCAACGTTTTTTTTTTTCATTTTATAAAATATTGGGTGGTGATGGGGGGGGGGGGAATTTGGGGTTATACGTTGTGATATGCAAAAAGCCTTAAAAAGTAAAATAATTAAAACAAAAAATTCTTCGAACCCGGTCGTAGTGCCACTTACCGGGTCCAATTGTGAATCTTAACCTTCTACTGACCCACTCAAACACACACCAAAAATTTCATTAAAACTGGTCCAGCCGTTTAGGAGGTGTTCAATTACAAACCCACGTACAGAAAATTTTGTGGTGGTGGGGCTCCAGGAATCTACTCAAACACACACACACAAACACAAACACAAAATTTCATTAAAATCAATCCCGCCGTTTAGGAGGAGTTCAATTACAAAGAATCGTTCATAAGAATTATATCTATAGAGATTGGGGGTTGCTGAAATTTTGGGGTTATAGATAAGAATTAAATATGATTTGCTATTTATACTTTCTTAATGATACACATTTTAATAGTTACACTTTTTATTAGTAACTACACTTTTCACGCATCTTTAAAAGTCAAGTCGAGAGATACCGCTATGACACAGAATATAATAAACAGAAACGATATAACTCCATTTTCACATACCTACATTTTATTTGGACCTGCTGATTTTCCGGGACTTTGTATTTCAAAAAAAGTATCGGTTTCCACAATCCTGTCCGTCCCCACCAATTTTATGGTTCTATTCAACCTGTTGAACCCATTTCAAATTCTAATTTTAATTTTTAAACCGTGAAGCTCGATAACCAACATGTCTTAACCAACTCAGTTACAGCACAAACTAACTTTGTTGATTATAAGAGTAATGATTAAGTGTTACCTATTTCAAGCGCTTCTACGAGTACTAAGAACGCTGGTCTTACTCACAAGAGGGTTATTACCCCTAAACAAAAACAGCGTACACGAGTTTATTGGGAAAGCATTAAAAATCTCCGAGAAAACATAATAAGTTCTGTCGATGGTTAGCCTTACCGAAGATTGCTAGACAGTGGAGCTAGTATTAGCGTATACTAGGCGCAAACTCCCACCAAATGTTGAAAGGTACCAAAACTATTATTCATCATTTCCCTACGACTACCTCGATAGCCAGTGGCGAATCGCAGAGAGTTTTTGGATATATTAATGCCAACGTAAAATTTAATTATAAATCACATCTCACCCGCTTATTTATCGTGCTCACACTAACGCAGTCTTTGTATTTGGTAGTGGATTTCTGGAACAAATTTGGACTGTCTATCACACCTTATCAAATGTCAACTTCATCTAACGATTTCTTCATCTAACGAAGTCTCAACCCAAAATCGATCAACCGCCGATCAAGAACGTCTAAAGCTAACAATTGAGAAATTTCCGTCGTCTTCCAAAGTCGGACTTGGTCGTACGCATCTGATCCAGCACGAAATTCACCTTACCAAATATAAACCAGTAAAGCAACGATTTTATCATGTTTCGCCTATATGATACAGCAACAGTTAAATCAGGAATTGGTTAAAATGTTGGCACTAGATGTTATTAAGGAATCTACAAGCGCTTGGAGCTCGCTGGTCGCCTTTGGATGCGCGATGTCTTAACCAAGCTACTCGAAAAGTAGCATACCCATATTACCTCTAATATAAAGTTTAATTAGTCGCCTGGATAAAACTCGTTTCATCACCAGTCTCGATCTTAAAGATACCTTTCGGCAAATTCCGCTACTCCGGCCGGTAAGCCGTTATTCCAATTCAAGGTGATGCCGTTTGGCCGGTGTAACGCAACTGAAACCCTATGCCATTTAATGCATAACGTAATCTCACATGAACTGCACGACAGAATATTAACGTACTTGGACGACTTATTGTTCACTTCTGCGAAGTTAGATGAGCACTTTTATTTGCTTACACAAGGCGCGGCATTACTGTCAACAGCCAACTTAACTATTAATATTGAAAAAAGCCACTTTGTGTTAAAACAAATAAAATATTGGTTATTTGGTTGGAGACGGTTGCTTGTGCACACATCCGGATAGAGTTCGAGCGATAGTCGATTTTCCCGTCCCTCGCAAACAAAAACATATTCGACGCTTTATAGGATTTACTGTCAGTTTTTCGTACACAATTTATCGTATAACAATTTGTAACAGCTTTAGTATCGCAGTCAAATCTTTTTGACACTCTGAGCGACGGTAGTGCCACTTTGACCAAGAGCGTAATTGTTTATAACTAAAAATGTGCCTTTGCTTAGTATTTTGGACCTAGCGCCATCTATTGGAATAAAAACGAACTAAAATTTAAAAAAAATATGTTAAGACGTGCTAAAAAAAATTAATAAAAAAATATTGAATCTCATTTAAAAATAAATGAAATTTAATATTTTTTTATGAATATATTAAATTGAAAGTGGGAGTCGCACTGCGTGCCGCACGTAGGAGCAGATTATATAGAATCTATTAATGACACCTACGCTCCTCCCCGTAGCCCTGCGGGGCTCTTTAGATTTTAATTTCGGGGGGCGTAGGAGCCGGGATCTTTAATCGGTTATGAAACTACCGAGTTCCGTCTCACATGGCCATTTTCCAGAACTTCTTCCAAAAATCATTAAAGAACCCCACTAATTTTTTGATACCACGCATAAAACCTTTCTACGATAAATTGTCCACGAAAAACTGTTCTACGATAAATTGTCCCACGATAAATTGTGTCCACGGTAAATTGTGTCCACGATAAACTGTTATACGATTAAATGTTCACGTTAAATTGAAACACGATAAATTGTTTACGATAAGGAGACCGTCACCCGCTTTATAGGCATGTGTGGGTGGTACCGGAGATTTATTGAAAATTTTTCTGTGATTTCTGCACCGCCGACCCACATGTTGAAGAAACCTATTATTTATTCAGGGACATAGTCCAATTATACAAAATCACAAACAATTTTGTGAATTACACACCACGTTTTGAGCATGATAGCTCATTTGCAATGAGGTGTGCAGCTCAGTTAATTTCAAAAATTAAATTGCCTTCTATATAATTTGGTTGTTTTATGAAGAATATGCGCTTCCAAATATAGTACTGCTTTTAGGGTCTCCAGGTCATCATCCATTGCTTAATTATATTGTGCTTAACTCCGGCCTGCGCCAAATTAATGCATTTGGATAGATACACACTTAAGAGTTGGTACGTGTTGGTACATTTTTTATATCTATATTTTATTATAGTACTTGTTATGACTTTAAGTTTACATCTCGTTTTTAACGAATTTATCATTATTATAGAAAACTAACAATAATTCAAAATTATTTTATAAAAATTAAAATTACATGATAAAACAAAAACACGTCTGTTCGATATGAAAGTCAAAGGCAACTATTAAATTTCGTTGGTCTGATGATGCTCATAGTGCCTTTCAAAGCCTCAAGGACGCAATGATTTCCGCCCTTGTGCTATATCCCATCCTAATTTTAACGACCGCTTTTATATACAATGCGACGCCTGCTCGAGCGGAATTGGTGGGGTTCTGTTTCAGCGTGATAGTCAAGGCAACGAAAACCCTATAGCGTTCTTTTCACAAAAGCTTAACCCAGCTCAGAAGAATTACTCCGTTACCGAGTTGGAGTGCTTCGCGGCTATACAAAGTGTAAAAAAGTTCAGATGTTACGTTGAGGTTATGTGTTTTCAATAATAACGGACCATGCCAGTTTGCAATGGCTGATGGCGCTCGGTGGAGTCTAAAATTGCAGTCTTTCTCGTTCAACGTTCAACATGTAAAAGGAACTCAAAACATCGTACCTGACACCCTGTACTGGTCATTCGAGAATAGTGTAGTGGCGATACGAAACGATATCGATACACTTCCATTTCAAGTTGACTTAAATTCTCCTAATTTCGGAGACGATGCTTATAAAGAACTTTATGGTTAGGTGTATTACCTAGCTTTGGATTATTATGTAATTTTACTATTTTTATTACGATTATTTAGATTATTTCGACGCAAAATCGATGCCGTCATACAGTCTCTGTTCTCAAAACACTAAATCTACGTAACCGCCTTAAGCACAACGTTACACTAGAGCACACTGTACCTTTCGTCATTTACACTGAGACCCCGATATGCGTCGCCTCATTTGACTCTTACGATTTGTGTTCTTAAAGGGATATATACCAAAAATTATATTTACGTCGCTTTTTCATCGTTTTGTTTTGCGCTGGTTATTCCATTGGCGTCCTTAATATATTGACATACGAATCTACTGCTAGACTTTATGACCAAACCATGGCAATTTTCTGTGATTCCTACGAAATATATGTTGAAAATATGGGTTACCCTTAAAAATAGTAGAAACTTACCTTTAAGTAATGTTGTTGTTAGTTAATAGAGGCACACGGAAGTCCAGTTTAAAATTTTTTGAGTGATCAGAATTGATTAAAAAGAGGAATTACTTGCCTAACGTGTCATTAAAAAGTCTTTTAGCTCAGTACGATTATTGTCAAAAACACAATGTTTCGTTTAGCGTAAATTTTATCCAACTGAATTTAATGAGAAATTATGTTTTGATTTGCATAAAATAAAATTTTTTTTAACGAGTTTGGAACTAATTTAATATTTTTTAACGAGTTTGGAACTTCGGCCTTTACGCTATCAGCAATACTGTCTTTACTCAAAATATCATTACCTAAAAAATCGTATTTCTACAAAATTTGCTTTCCATTTGAATCTGGCACATTATACCTAATGAAGCAAGGTGAGTAGTTTAAGAATAAAAAATTATAAAATTTCAATGGAAATAGTATATTTTTAGGTAATGATGTTTGATTAATGACAGTATTACTGATAGTGTAAGGGCCGCATTAGCTGCGTACCAATAGTCGGAAAAAAATCAATTTTTCGGTAAATTCAATTATTTTTCAAAAACTCTATGGCAAACTGATCGAGAAATCTGTTCTAAAATCGATTTTTACCGTAGTAATTGATTTACCCGACTTGGGCCAAGTGAATAAAAATAAGTAAATGCTTTTTCTTTAATTTTATTTTATCAAGCAACTTTATCGGTGGAGATTAAACAAAACAGATAATTAAAATTGGTGGAGTAACAGTTAAGTAGTATGTACTTTGCTCATAAACCGTTTTCTACTAGTTCTACTACAAATATTCGTTTAAATTGATATTCTCAAATTGAAGTAAAATCATTTACCTATTTTTATTCACTTGGCCTATTGGTACGCAGCCTTAGTGTATATCTGTAACCAACAATAAATTTGTTGATCTTAGGTTCCAAAATTTGGGAAAACGTTAAATTTGGACTTTAATACAATAAGGAGCGTCCGAACTGAAAAAAATAATATGGAAATAAAATAAAAAACAATATACTGTATACAACAGTCTAGTAATTGTCAACATTTTATACGCCACAATCTTGCCTACGTTATCTTCCACAACACTATGTAGATAATTTGCGTAATCGCACAACACTGGAAACCAGTTCTGGTTCTCAAAATAATGAGCAGGAAATAGTTTCATTTTATTAAAACAAGAACATAAATTTTTCGATATATCTGCGCTAAAAAGATTTCAGCTCCACCTATTCGCACCCATACATTTTAATAACCACACAAAAGATAAGAAGATTTAATCTGTTGATAAACATTTTTTAAATGGACTAATAATTGCAGCGTCAACATAATAAACCTTTAAAATCGCTTTTAATACGATCTCATCTGCATATTCCTAATCCCAATAAAAAAATAAAATAAAACACTCAGATAAACGCACTATAAAATTTTGGTCGTAAAATAAAACGAACTTCCAAAGATGCCACAATGCCATTAACTCTTTTATTTTTATTACACTAAAAAATTTGTTTTGTCTTAAATTCGTGGAATATTAAAAATTACATCATTTCGCGTGACATTTCAGAGGCAAACCAGCTAAATAGCTATTAGTCGAATGTGAATAGTAAATGATAGCCAGACCCAAATCCATTAATATGGAAATCTCTATACCTATACATACGCAATTTGGGAGTTTTTGGTATTTAAAATCCTTACCTCGGCAACAGACGCATACCATTAGAATTGAAGTACGATATATGAGGCAAACCGACCGACCGCACCACAAATATTTATGCAGTAATATAAATTTTAATTAAAATTCGTAAATTTTTATGTTAATTTTATGTCAATAGTTGGTAACAGACATGCAGACACCATCATCATGTGTTTTTTTTTATTTTGTTATTTTTCATTCATTCAACTTTTGCGTCTTCGATATTTACTTTTGTGGTCGGCCGTCTTCTTTTTACCTCGCCTCGTCGTACAAATACCTTATTATGTTGATTGTATAGAAGTTATGATTCTAAGTCGTTGCTATGGTATCAAGTTTTTCTAGTTCGTGAGATTATTTTTTGTACATTTAATGAAATTTTTAATTAAATTATTATTTAATAACGATAAATTAATTAATTAAGAAATACCGCAGACAGCACAAATTAAACGAAGGCAAATTTAATTAATGGGACTAAGCAGTGTTGCAATCGGTGAGCTATACAAATATTTCTGTACACGAGGGGTGTTCAATATGTTCGGTAAATCTAATAATATAATGGCCTTGATCTGTTACTGATTGATTCTGTTATCAGGACCGTTCTCGCAAAAGTTTTTTGATTAACCTTTTTCAAACTTTAAAGTAAATAAATTTCAATCAATAATATTGACGGTGGGAATAAATTGAAGTATGTAATTAGTAAATTTTGGGTCCTTAATTTCACATCTTGTTCTGTTTGAGAATTTTGTTGAAAAATTTGGAAAATTTCAACAAGTGGTTTTTCTTATATAACGAAAATATCAATACTCAATTCTCTTAGACGTATCACTTCATGCGACGTAACTATGGATCTTCCTGGTTACTAGATTGTAAAATCAAAATTTACTAAATAATTTTGTGCAAAACTCTCAACGATAATTTTTTAAATCTTAGTTGGCTGCATTAGTTTGATTTTTTTTATTTATCTGTCACATCAAAATTTCAAGTGATAGAAATTGTCGTTTGAAGTGATAGCAGTCGCAAGAAAATATTTATAAAGTAGCATATTAAGATTTAAAAAACAGCCAGAAAGACTTTATTGAACATTTATTTTGTAATTCTCGATTTAATGATATAGTAACCAGGTAGATGAGTAGTCACGTCACTTGAAGAGATGCGACTAGGGGAATAGGGGTGTTAATAAAAAGTGTTTTCAGTTTTTCAATAAATTAACAGTAGTTTTCCATTTTTCAGTTAATGGACAATTTTCAAGTTTTTAAACGTATCTCAGTAGCATTAATATTCATAAAATTTAGCTTATTTTATTTTGTGTTGGCAAAAAATGGAACCTTATGAGGACCCTCAAGCAAGAAAAAGGCGGCTAGCCAATGAAAGAAAAATAATTTAGTTGGCTACACCAAGTCAATAATCGTTTTAAAAATTCGAGCAGTACAAGATACTTCCCAACAGTTGATCAATTATAGAGAGTAGTTAATAAGGATCGAGTGGTCAGAATGATCCATTGGATGACCTACACCAGAAAAATTTCAAACTATTCGAGATAATCAAGTTGAAGATCAGTGCAATAGAATTAATCGATAAAATAAACAAGAACGTGAAGCCTGTCGTGCATATGTAGATTCTAATGATCAATCCAAGAAAGTCGACCTCTTCGTATTGAAGTATTGAATTTCGTTGAGAAGATATCTTCGGAAGTAAAATAAATTCCCCGAAGTTTTTATAAGACGTTATGTCCAATAGTTTTTAAAAGACACAAGTCATAACAACTCGAGAAGGTCATACAAATAATATTTAGTGTATACATAAAATTTTAGACTGAATCAACCGATTTTTTAGACAAAATAACAGTCTGGCTCAAAGTTATCAATTAATTGGTGAAATTTAAGTAAAATATCGCGAACTCGCAATTCAACAGGAAATCAGTTCCTTTTCGTTAACATGGTAGTGAGCGCTAAAATGTTTATACATTAATTGAAATTGCTATGATTGTTGTGAATGATAACTGTGAACCACCTAATTTCAAATAAAAACTTTATTCTTTTGAATATTTTAAGCCCAAACATGGATCGAATGACTTATGCCTTATTCTTTATGCCTTGCGATGGATAGAGTTTAACAAATTTGTATCAGGAATAAAATTAGTATGGTACAATTCAAACGATGAGTTCAACCCCATTTTGTGAAAATTAACACAACAATGGTTGGTAGATATCGCAAATATTGGTGCTGATGTTGTAACCATTTTACCATCAAATCAAGCTTTGAAGAAGGCTGATCTAGAAATATGCGGAAACGTTGTTGTGATGCCAAGTTCATTTTTGAATGAATCGTTCTTGATCAGAAACTGTTGAGAATTTGAAAAGATAAGTTCGCAAACGCTGTCAAGATTGATCACTGATAAAATTCCAGTGATAAAATTCTACATGAGTCAAGTTTAAGATAACGGGAAATTGTGTTTAAATGTATCATGCATGTGTGAAGCAATTTGAAGATTATGTGAATCGAAAATGCATGATCGTTCCTATGCAGTAATGACGCTTCCAGTCCATCTACCAAATCAGCAGTTGGTAATTTTTAAACAAGGAAATTAAGAGCAAACTATCTTGGAAGCGCGATCTGGCCACACAAAACTGAAGCTCAGCAGTTTTTATACAATGAACTTTTAAAATCATTATGTATATACGGACGTAGTAAATGGAAGAGACGACTTGAATTAGGAGGTTTCTGAGGTACGCAAATGTACAGTTAGTGTTGTAGTCTTTAATGTTAGAAATATAGCTAAAACGGAAGTCATTTTATGAAATTCTGACTTGGAAGTCAACCTTACAATAAGATTAAATAGTTTTTTTAGAATGTCAGCTTGAAATTCAACCAATTGACATTCAAAGACGGTAGTTACGAAACTTTGGCTTGGGCGTTCGTTAAATGACAATATTTCGTATTGGATTATAGAATACTGACATAATCGGCATATTATTCGATGAACTCAAAAGTGATCTACAAAAAATTTGACTTTAATGTTCAGGGGCAAACACAAATAAAATAATAACTAATCTAAACATTGGTTCTAGGTACAGTCATATGACAAAAATCAAAGTAAATTACAAGACACTGACATAGTCGCCCTCTCAATCAACGAACTCCGAGGTTAGTTTCATAAAATTGGGTTAGTGGTTAGTATTTCGATTGAACATTGAGGTCAAATTCAGAAAACTGTATAAATATGATGAGCTTTGACTTCAGGGTCGAAAAAGTATCAAATTGTAGGCATAAATGTCACTCCTAAAATAGACATACATAGTGAGAAGAGAATTTCCAGAAATTAATGATTTTGTGATATAATTCGCCAAATCGATAAGTTCTTGTTTTATACTATCGATACAAAGCAAGAGTTGAATTTTTGCAGTTTGGTCGTTGCAACGAAGAGTAGACCAACATTTTATTAGAACGACACCAAGCTGCCAAGAAGAGATCTAAGGAAGTTCTTCATTTTTCTACTTTTGGTGGTAGATATATTGTGAGTAAATGGTCTCTTTGTTTTCTATGAGTAGAAAAGTCGTACACATTATATAAATGCCATTAAAAATAATATTTTGTCCGAAAAGCCAAAAAAAATCTTAAATATAAAACGTTATCGTCTATTTTAGTAGTGATATTTAAGCCTACAATTTGATACTTTTTCGCGTAGGTATATTTTGTATACTGATGAAGAAAGCCAGACATGAACGACTTGAATATATTTATATAAATATTTATAACATAACGATAACCGTCTATTTGACGAGTGGCGTCAAGGTCAGACATTTAATTATTCTGGAAGTTAAGAGTTAGTATATTATTATTTTTGTCTACAGTCAGTTAATTGACATCAAAGTGACACGATGCACCGGCAAAAATCTGTTATACGAATGGAGCTGGCCTACTTTTAATATAACCTTATATAATATGGCGTATCTGTTTCATTTTCCGACTGCGTTAGTCGACAAATGATATTTCTAGTTTTGGAATATCTCGGCGAATAAATAGCTTTTGGTTTACCGGGAGTCGCTTAATGAAATTTATGTTCTAGATGAGAATTTCAATATAGTTTATAAGCCAAAATCACATACAGGTGCTTAACGTCTAATTTACTGATCACGCTCCCAAAAAGAGTGGGAATAATATTCCCGTCCTGATTTCTGCGCTTGTTGAACACCACCAGATCTGTTTTAGATGGATTTACGTAAAAATCCTAGTTTACACCGCTGGACTCTACAAAATGGAGGGCTTGTTGCATCAGGTCAGATATGACATTCAGATGCTGCCATGTTTGACTTAAAGCTGTGGTGAAAGTGCTTTACCCTGATGGCAATCTCTGGTAACTTTTACGAATTCGATGATACACATGGCATAAGCGCTACAAGTTCCTACGATGAAGAAGGTTCAGGGAACCAAATGGTGGATATACAGAATCATAAATAATTTTCCTGTAAACATTCAAAGAATAAAAACAGCAACTATAGCAATGAGATATGCAAGTGCTGCACTCACAAGTGGAATATATATTTTTTGTTAAAATAATGCACACTTTAGATTCCCGGTCATTATTCTTCTAGAAAAGACCAGACATTATTATTCTTATTATTACTATAATTCAAACCAGAACCAAACCGCTTGAACAAGGTATGGTTCCAGAATTTGAATGATTTCTGTTCCTATAAGCTCAGACACTTGCTTCTGCAAGTTAATCTGTTTTATATTAAGCATGAACATCTTCAAAGGATCACAGCCAACGACAAAGCGAGCTAAACAGAGACGATCTATGTACCAGAGATGATCTTAAACAATATTTTGTCCATTTGCAGTTTACCCGAAATTCAATGGATTTGCGTTTAAGTTGGATGAATTTTTCAATCTTTGGATGACAAATTTTTTTGGTTCATCAGTCCGTAATTCATTAATACGATATTGAAATTCCCAGAGGTTTTGGAGGTTCACCGAGTACCAGTTGGCAATCGTTCCAGATACAAGTGAATATAGAGATTTCTTCATTGGCATGTTTAAGTTCGGTCCAAGACCAAAATATTTGAAAAATTACCTTAGTCCAAAACCAATTTTCTCGACGTTTTGATTCCTGATAAATAAAAGTTTGTCTGTCCGTCTGGATGTCTGAATTGATGGATTTCTGTACCGATGACATCTCAAGAACGACTTATGCAATTCAATTTTTTGGCAAATTTTCTTTAACTTTTAATTCGGTGAACTGCAAGGCTTTTGGAAATTCCATCTCAAGGGGTTTGGGTACCTGCCATAGTTGAAAATTTTTTTTCTCGACATTTTGAAAGTTAGTGATTAAAAAAGTAACACCAAAAAATGTGTGTTCGTCTGTCTCGAAGCATTCCGTAAATTCTTCTGAACAACTTAATACTCAAAACTACCGGTGGGCGCTAGAAGCAGTTACAATTTTTCTCATTCCCATATAATCATGTGGCATATGATTTGTAAGGTCTTGAAAAAACAGGATATTTGTTATTAGTGATTAAGTTGATAAATTCATCGTGATGGTTAAGTTAGTTAAATACTACTATACAATAGAATATATAAGTATGACATGCCAATATAAAGGTTTTGAAGAATGTCACAAATTTAGCAGAGGCAAATTATTAGTATTCCAAATTACCATTGTGGCGCTGATTACAAATAAATTTTTTCATTCTGTTATGACCATGTGTCATATCGAAATTTTTTTATTAGGATTTCACAAATTCGGCGTCTTGTCGCTGGTGCCAAGTTATTCCTTTGGTATAGAATATTTACGTAACTCATATCATGAAGAATGTCACAAAATAATTTGAGGATCATTAGTACTCAAAACTACCATTATGGCGCTGGAATCAGTTACATTTAGCTCATTCTAATAAAATCATGTGACATATAAATCATTCATGGTTGACATGTCTTGGAAAAGCAACAATTGGCACTGTGTGTTTATATGGTACCGATGGACGCGGATGAGTATACAGAAGACAAGGAGGGCAATATGCACAATGTTGTATTGAATAACGTATCTCGTATGGCGGCCGATCGTGTATGTTCTGGGAAGGCATATCATTAGAGGCGAAGACAGAACTTGTATTCATCATACGAGCCAATACTGGCTGTCGATCAAGAGGAATGAATTCTCAACGGTACATTGAGGAAGTACTCGAGGAGTACGTCGTACTTTTTGCCTGGTTTATTAGTGAACATTTTCTATTTATGCAGGATAATGCGACACCGCATACGGCTGGTATAGTATCCCAGTACCTTCAAGAGATGGATGTGCCTGTTATGGAGTGGCCAGCTCGAAGCCCGGACCTCAATCCCATCGAACATTTATAGGATGGGTTGAAAAGAAGGGTTCGAGCGAGAGATGTTGCTCCAACGAGTCTCCAGGAGCTGCAATAGGCGGTCGTAGAGGAATGGTAGACTGAATACCTCAAGATTTTGTGAAAACTTTGGTGAAATCGATGCAGCATTCAATGGAAGCTGCCATTCGGGTTTAATTCGATTTTTACCTCTAATTTTCATGCTGACAAATTCACAAAAACGTGTACCTCAGATGTTTACCCCCAAAGATCAGTTTTTGATGGCACGTATAAATAAAAAAAGTACCACTGAATAAGTATTGAAATAGACTTTGAATCTGCATTAAAAAAAAATTAAACAAATATTGGATTTTTTTGATATTTTTGAATTTTCGTGGAAAATTGAGCAATGTGCAATTTTTTGCACCCAAGTGTATTATTTTCATTTATAAAAATTTTTTGGAATTTAAATTTAAATTTGGCAAAAAGTTTGTAAAAAGTTGGGTAATTTTGGATTTGTATTTTCATTAATGAAAAAGCGAGCATTATTAATAGATTTTTATGTATGTACAGTAAACCCTCGATTTAACGGACCACGATTTAACGGACTCTCGATTAAACGAACCTCGATTTAACGGACGCTCGATTTAACGAACAATTTTTTTATTTTCCATTTTTCGGTTATCGATTATGATGGGATTGAGTATGTTAAATGGAAATGGCATTCTTAAATGATTTTGGGAAGAAATTCTGGAATATGCTTCTTAAGGGATTATGAGAGGATTGGGTTGTTGGATGGGCATAGGATTCTAAAATCATTTAGGAAAAATCATTTAGGAATCCTATTTCCATCCAAAATACCCAACCCCATCATAATCAGTTAAGAATTGTTCGAGTTCCGTGCCAGGTGGCCATATTCCAGAACTTCTTCCAAAAATCATTTAAGAATCCTATTTCCATACGTACACATCCGTACATTTTCGCCAAAACATGAAAATAATGCATATTTCTGAATATTTGTTAAAAATCGGATTAAGATTTTTTATTTATAAAATGAAATAAAATGTGCCTTTTTAAATCATTTTGAAATTGGATTAAGGTAGGTGTTTTAAAAATGAAATAGTATAAGCCTTTGTTAATTCATTTTTGAGTTTCCTCATTTTTCCAAATCACTTATTTTAATTCATAATTTTAAGTTAAAAAATATATGAATTAACATAAGTCGCACACGTTCATACAAAAATCAATTTTTTTAATGCATTTCTAAGAACTTTTTTAATTCGGTACCCCATATTTCTTACCAAATTTTAAGCAAATCAGAACTGGTTTAATTTTTCGATTCATTGTGTATCGTATATTAAGAGATGTTTTCCTAAGTCATTTTGCGACCAATTTTCGTACTTGTAATTTGCAATGTTTTCAGATCAAAGTTCCGATTACCTCGAGAAATTTCGGTCCATAGCGCTTTAAATTGAAGATATTGCCTGACTGTTAGCATCCCAAAAATTGCGGGAAAGATTTTGTCGTTTTGACAGGCTCCAACACCCTTCGGTGTAATTTCTTACGGAAAGCACCAAGCTTCATCTTGCCAAAAATGACAGCCGGATTAATATAACGTACTGCAAGTTTTTTAATGGTCACATCAAGAGTAGGTTCGAGCTCCAGGTTCCCATACCTTAAGTCAAATAATTAGTCGCAGAATCTGAAAGCAAGAAAATGATACCATAAATTATCAAACGATCCGAACAAGTGAGACGGTAATTACCCAAAATGTCATATCATAAATACTGGTATAAAATTGCATTCTCTTTCTGACTCTTCCCACGGCATTAAATTACACGCAATAAATCGTCCCATCAGGAAAAAAAAACATTCACCTTTTCCAGTATAAGAAGGTTATGCGATTTTATCTTTCTGTGTGATATACCCAAAAATTTAGCAAGTTGATCGGATTACAAGATTTTGTATTTTAATCAAAATAAATCTTAGCGCATGCATGATCTTAATCTTATAGTCTCAACCTGATTTATGTAATTGATTGTATTTGCAACGTTTTAATCAAACAAAAAATAAAAGTTAAACTGTTCGCTGTTTAAATTTCTTGTGAAATCCACCCACCTTACTGTAGCGATGTCGGAGACCAAACTTTATATCAATTTATCATCGATTAACGTCAGTTGAGTATTAAATTACGTCCATCATTTCGTTTTTTTATATACCGATGAAATCATAACATTTTTCTGTTTGTTTCTATCTAGCAAGCAACGTACACGTCACTTATGCATTATATAACAGCGCGTGTACACGACAGAGATCTATATGTTGAACCAAATTTACGATTTCCAGATAAAATAAAACGCAAATTTATTGCATTTTAAATGTGAATACATATATGATTACATAATGCTGGAGCATAAAAGTTTATTACGCGAAACCACCCATTTCGGTACCAAATACCACTCTTATTTCATTTGAAATTACCGTCAACGCACAAATAAGTCATCATCGCCAATTTTATTGTACCTCTGTAGAAGAGTGAGACTGCAACGTTTTTCCGCGAAAGTGAAAAAAAAACTAATTAATCGCGCAAATATAGCGCACAAAAGACGTGTCGTAGATAAATTGAAACGATAAATCATTTCGAGCTGTTTCGCATAAACACATAAACCTATTCGCATAGATTACTATCAATTATCTCCATAGGCGTTTTGTTTACATTTATGTTATACATACATACTGAGAGATATGTACGAGTATGTATACATGAAATGTGAAAGCCCAGATCAAAAGTCTATATGCTTTCAAATCCAATTATTATAGTTCGCGACTCGCAAGACAGTGAAATAGAAAAATTGATTTCCAAACCCAAAACCGCAACTATATACATATGTGAAACGGAAAATGGTGAAACCGCTAATGACCACTAATTTTCTCTGTACATATATAATTGATTCATATACATACAACATGCAATACACATATACACCCAGCTAGACTAAATTCCATATAGCATGCAAAGTGAAGGTGGATTACACAATTTTATATCGCATTCATATATCGCTTGTATTTCCGATTTGTTTATATACGTTAATTAAAATTAAATTAAATTATGTCGTTTAAAATTAAGCACAAAATAAGCGATACTCACCCATAAAATTACCCAAATTACACACGGCGTGCCTTTATATTTATATGTATAACTGTGAGCGATGATTATGATGATTAGAGCCGAAAGGTGGAAATTACCGTTTTATTCGGAGTGGCGCGCACGTACCTATATTACACCTAATCCACCGATAATTTTTGGGGTTTTGAATGTCATCTTCACATAATTTCCATTCATAAAAATTTAAATTACATATATATGTGTGTGTGTGTGTGTGTTAGTGTCAAAAGAACATGTTGTTGTAATTTAAACTAATTCGTTTTTTATGAATGAATGAATGATTCATTCCTATTATTACATAGAAAATTATTACGAAAACTGTAATAAAACTAACAAAACTAGAAAATGATAGTAATCATTATTTTTATGTGAAGTAGAATTATTTGTTGTTGAGCGATTTTGCCTTCATTGATTTCGTCTTTCGTTGGGGCTTCTTGAAGTTTTGGGTTTGCGTTTTAATTACTTAATTTTACCTAGTGCTAAACGTTATCTGGAGTAATAATTCATATTGGCAACGATCATCAACATGTTGTATAAGATATCGGAAATTTACCAGCGGAAAATAAGAAGTTTCGCTACTCACTACAAGGAGCAGTACTATCCTTAAAAAGAGTTTCTGTTGCTAGAAGGGTAAATATTCCTGTTTCTCTCTCTCTATCTAGTTTTTACATGCCATGGAGTGATTTTTCTACCTACACTATGGTCCTCCATCCGTTCCGATCCGTTATGCAAGAATTAGGTTTTGCTGCTGCTGTTCGATAATTTTAAGGTCGTGCAGTACTGGCTATGTTATTGATGACTTCCTCCAACTCGACAAAGAATAGATCTTTGAAGTTATCTGATTTATCGTTGCTTCACGAGCCGATGAATGAGAAAGCCAACTTCAAATTCTCTTCTATTCTTATAACGGCTGTATTAGAGGCAGAAAAACGGTTATAGCTAAATGATTCTAAATTAGCTTAGAATACAGATTAGTTTTTCAAAATTTAAGTGGAAATGACGATTTTTTACAAGAAACTTTTTTTAGCAAGAAGTTGGCCCCTTTACCGCCCGAAATCGGTTCACTCGAAATGACAACTTCCATAGGTGCTTTTCCATTTTTTGCAAAAATGTTCAAAAGTATGAAGTAGTAGTGTCTTATGTCGTGTGCGAGAAAACAATTAAAACCAAACAGATTGTAATTTAAATTTGAAACAAAATTGGTTCAGATTACTTTTTAAAAAAATTTATTTCACCAAACTACGGTATCTCCGAGTGGATTGACTATTCGGAAAAAAACTTTCATACTATACAAACTTTCAATTTTTCCAGTAATTGAGAGCTCGTTACGATTCAGAGCAATCTGCTACAAGTCTGTGTACCGGAAGTGGCAGTTGTTCAAGCGCTGGTGTTACGAAAGGTATCATTCACTGTTAGACCAAGCTGTTTTCTGGAATTACCAATGTATTAATCCTCCCGAAAATTACTTTCAATTTACCCCATCAATCATTCGAGGATATTTCGGCAAATTCTTAGCCTGAGACTGGCTGATGTTTTAATCGGTTCTGATTAGTTTTTTGTTTGTTGGAGCCAGAACAAAGTAAAACATGTGATAATGACCTCATATTACCAAAAAACTGTGTAGGTTTGATTATCTCTAGACGTTGGAAACGGAAGCTATAAATATGGTTGCAATACACCCTGGGAAATTCAGGGAAGAGACTGTTCCAAACACCAAACCAATTCTATCTCAGAGAAGACACTTTGCAAGAATTATTTCACCTCCAACACGAAAATAGACGACGATGGTCGATTCACAGTAGGATTAAAAAATCAGTCGCATGTTTGGATGAATCACTTCACAATGCGGTATACAAACATGAATTCTTGTAAAACCATAATTCAAAAATAGTATGGTGCGACCATTCATCGAATCTTATGGACGACCACTTATAGACTAGAATCATACTCGTTCCTTGCAACAAGAGTACCTACCAAAGGGAATTGCCGATAATCATCAAAGTTCCAGTCCACACTGAACTCGAAATCAAATTTCCTATTATGTTGTGTCAACAAAAATGATGAATCCAAGGATGATAAGTGATAGCCATCCAGATGATCCCCGTCAATTAAAATATTGGATCATAATCGGAATCCAGAAACTTAATCGGAATCACTTCACATTTTTCTCTAATCTGGAAAGCAACACTTCATTCATAAAACGTATACTTGTATCCAGACCTAGATGCCTATGCGACCCTATTAAATGGCTAGCGCCCCTCGTAATTGTTATTAAAATTTTTAAGGTGTGGGCCAATCTCGCGCAACTTTATTCGACGGTTATTCATAATGATTTCATAGATTTTCTCGATCATGTCTTGTGTTGTTAAACCTTCCTGAACGTTCCGCATCACTTGTGTCTAAGCGGCCACGTGTAAATTCATTTACTAAATTATAAACTGTTGCATTTTAAGATGCATGCTCATCTAGCACTCTTTTGATCTCATCGATAATTTCTTTTGGTTTTAAAAAATTTTAATCAATGCATAACATTCACTTTTTTACATATTAAAAAAAATCAAAGGTCACTTTACAAAAACGTTTCTAACTAAGAAACTATTTTATCAAATGTGACATTTTTCGTGTAAAAGAACGTACTTCACGGCAAACAAAACAAGTTGTTGCTAGTAATGCATAGATGGCGGTATTCTACCACTCGATAAGAAGTTGGCTGCCATGAGTGTATACAAAATTTGATTAGTTTCAAGAATACGGCAAAGTGTAAGTCATGGATTTTTTTTTCAGTCATACACGATTTTTAACGGTTGAATTTTAAGAATACCATCAGTATTTTCCAAAATTTAGAAATGCGAAAAAAACTGTTTTTCAACAATAACTCGACCCATGTACCGCCCAGATGGATTGATCGAGACGAAACTTCATACTTAAGGATTTACGATAAATTCGATGGACCCGGTGATTTTTGCCCGAAATCGATGGTTGGATAATGGCAGCTCCCATAGGAAATTTTCGTTTTTTACAAATACTTTCAAAAGTATAGGTGAAAAATTCGTTAAATCAAAAATTTTTGGAAGTCGCGTTTTAATTTTGTGATTTTTATGTTTTGAACGTGTAGTACTGGGTAAAAGAAAATATTGTTGAACTCGATTTTTGTTGTTGTTGTTGCATAAGATACAGTCGGTCAAAAATTTAAGAATTTGGTGAAAATGGTGATGCATTTGTACAAATATAAAAAAAAGTATTTATCCAAAAAATATAAAATAAAGCTCATTTTAAAGGTAAAAGAATAAAGATTAAGAAAATATTGCAGAAATAGTATCATCTTTAAGTTTTTCATTTTCAAAATGGCCACCAAACTGGGTTTTCTCAATTTTCTTAAAAACTTATTTTTTTTTATTTTTATTTTTTATTTTTTTTGTTCGCCATTTAATTCTATAAAATATACAATTTTTTACTTTTTTAAATTTTATTTTATTTTATTTTCACTCCAACATACCATTTTCTTGCAAAATACAACTAAATAAGGCAAGTTAAATTTTTTTCGAGTTATATTCAATTTCAGAACAAAATTCAAAAACCAAATCAGTCTTTAAAGTTTAAACCCATTTGCTGCATTCTTAATGATACCATCAAATTCATCAGTGAGACTGGGTCTGAACGCCATTCTCTTGATAGTACCTCCTACTCCATCGCATGGTCCTTTTCCATGTGCTGTGGCATGAAAATGCCATCCCCAATCGACTCCGACATCCTCTTTTTTGTTTCATTATATTCAAAAAATTATTTTTATTTTTATAATGGGTTACAGCACCATCAGTAATATAATAAATTTTGGTTAAACTCGTCATTTTAGTTTTCAAGAACTGCGGCCAAATTCCGGTTCGGTGGTAAATTTACCATTATGGTTTTTATTAGTCGAAAATATGCAATTGGTATAAAAACCCAGAAAAGCGATTCCTGTTAAATGACTGAGAAAATAAAACCCATAACTAATGTCAAAAAACACCATAAGAATTTTTTTCATGAGAATTGGTTGGTTTTGTATTTTCCAATTAAAAAAATATTATTTTGATGGCGGTAACATCAAGATTTATTTTATATTAGGTATGTATTGAAACATAAGTGGATATAAAAATGCCAAATCACTTACAGCAGCCCTAATCCTACAAAATTTCTACAAAACATTAAATATTCCGACCACTTATCAAAAATTCCAGCTGGGCACGGATCATCTGTTTCCTTGTATAATTTGACAACGATAGTAATTCCCTTTACATAGAGATTCAATGGCATCGTTAATTTCGTGTATCGCTGAGATATTAGACCGCGCTTACTACATATCCCTTTTCGATGAACTGGTAGTCGTACGCTTTATAGGTGGTTCTCCAAAACCCATACGGTGAAACGGCGACGTGGTATTCAGTCAACTACTTCCTTTCGATTTTAGTTAGGATTTACGATTATAATTCACCCATAATTTATGGTAGCAGAATATTTCCGATTGTATTCGATACGGAACTTTTTACATTTTTTACTGAAAATAGAATTAAGTTAAATTTCAATTAATTTTGTAATTTATTTTGAATATTTCTTACAATCATTTTGTAGTATATTATATATACATATTTATATTTTATGTATTTTGATATGTTTGCTCATCGCAAGAAAAACATTTTCTGTCAAAATATAGCCCAATAGACCAAAAAACGTAATTTATTAAATGTTTCCCAGGTTAAAACCCATTTGTTGAACCGGAATCGAAAATTTTATGGTAATGGTAAATGACTGGTCGAAAAAAAACCATTACCATTTCCCATTACCATTTATCATTAAACCGGAATTTGGGTGCTGGACCATTTTTTCAATGAACAGATGAACTGCCGCAGTGACATGACTAAGACAATCCAATTTAACAATGAAGATGTAGTGCTGCAATTTCCCATCTACATACATAAATGTACATAAATTACAAATGGCTGAATAGTCTATGGCTTGCTTATTATTCCAATGAGAACCCTGCACTGGATTCTGCATTATAAATGAATAATTTTCTGCAAAGTCACATGAAACAAGTACTTCTGCAGGCTCCAGAGTAAGCTTTTTATTTTTTACGAACCTAGATTGTTGAAGTGAAATGAAGTTACCAGAATCAGATGAAAAATTGAAGCAACAGTTAAAAACAAAAGATTATTTTAGGTATAAATTAAGAACTGTGCTGACATGTTCTACCATCACATTTTCGATACTTTATCGTAGATTATGTCTCTCTTCTTTAGAACAAAATGTGACACTGTTTCACATTTTATATCATTTACCAGGTTGCTAGGTTGAAAAATTGTGATATTCTACTCCATTTCTATCAAGAAATAATTTGTTTTCGATACTTGAACGAAATTAGAGAAAGACAATTTGTTCGCATTTGTACTAGTAGGTTGTGATAGCAATAGAAAAGAAATAATTCATAAATGAAACAGTTGTCCATTTTAGTTTAGAAAAAGGAGAAATAAACTTCGATAAAGTATCGAAAATGTGATGGTAGAACATGTCACCACTGAATAGGTATATCGATAATTTTATATGGAGAAATTTAGTAGGTCATGATATTAAAACGTTATTTGAAAGAAAACAAAAAATATCACCCAATTTTATTTTTGGTATATTTTATAGAATTAAATGGCGAACAAAAAAAAAAAATAAAATAAGCTTTTCAGAAAATTGAGAAAAACCAGTTTGGTGGCCATTTTGAAAATGAAAAACTTAAAGATGATACTATTTGTGCAATATTTTCTTAATCCTTATTCTTTTACCTTTAAAATGAGCCTTATTTTAAATTTTTCGGACTAATACTTTTTTATATTTGTATAAATGCATCACCATTTTCAACAAATTCTTAATTTGTTGACCGACTATATTTTATGCAACAACAACAATAAAAAAAAATCGAGTTCTACAATTTTTTTTTACCCAGTACTACATATTCAAAAGATAAAAATCACAAAATTAAAACATGACTTCCGGTCCCATATGTTGAATTTTTGATTTCACGAAATTTATATGAAAAACGGCTATACGAACCGAATGATTCTAAATAAAATTTGTAACAATACCAAACCAGATCAGTTTTCTAAAGCTTAAGCGGAAATGACGTTATTTAACAAAAAAATGTTTGTTGTATAATAATTTTGAAAACTTTTGACCTGCGATGGTGCGTGCGATGATGTAGTGCAGACTATGTTTCTGTATCTTCTCTACAGCCCAGGTGAATTGACTGATCACGGTGAAACTTCATACTAAAGCTTATTCCACAAATTGAGAGATCCCAGTGATTTTAAGTCGAAATCAATTCACCGGAAGAAGCAGCTTCCACATGGGAGCTTTCTCGTTTTTTGCAAATATTTTGAAACGTTTATCATTTATGAAAAAAATTACTTTGAACTAAAAGATTCTAATCTTAATTTGCAACTATATCGGTCCAAATTCACGGGTTTTACGGAAAATTCGGCGGGTCTACAGCTCAGCGGGATTAAATAATCGGGATTAAGCTTCTAAAAATATTGAAGTTTTTTTTTAAATTAGGAGATCCATGCGAAATGTGGTGGACACGTGTGTATCAGAAATGACAACTTCCGTAGCTGCTTTTTCAATTTTTGCAGTGAAAATAAATTTTCAACCAGCTCACTGATTCTCTAAAAAATGAGATAGTTTGTAAACGTGAAAACCGTAGTAAGCTTAACGACTTTACACAAATTACAACAATAATCCTGTGTGATTTTGTTTATTTTTTCGTTTACACATTAACGTGTGTTATAGAGAATCAGAGTGCAGGGTTGACCTTGTTGATTTTCTGAAGTATTAGCAGGAGTTATGATTTTTTTTGATTATACAAGACGTTTTTATCAAAAATCCGGTAGTCTAATTATTTTAATTTAGAAATTAATAGTGCATGTAAGCTCTGTAACATTACAGCACCAAATTTGATGTCATAAAATTACACATCAAGAAGAAGCCGTCTCGCATATACTTGTTTATGTAGTTACCAATTTGTATCCTACCAAAAGTTGAAGCTAGTGCAAATTGTAGTTTTTAAGGTTTTCAATAAAATTTATTAATTTTTTTACGCCTAAATGTTGATCATGAACCATATTTATGTACAGTCAAAACAAATAGTTTGTTTGTGATATACACAGAAAAAATATTGTTTTTATGGTACACAAACGCACATCGCCAACTGTACTAATATGTTGGTTAACAACTGTACGGTACTTGTTATTTTAATTCATTTCTTAATTAATTTACATAAAATTCAATATTTTTATGATTTACAAACATAGTAAATTTAATTTATGACACAAGTTTATGTCAACATTCGAGTGCCGCCATCGAATTTGATAGAATATTTTAAAATTAATTACGATTTGGTTACACCGGCGAAAATTCTACAATACAGTTTGTGAATTTTTTACATTAAATATTGTTCTCTGTAAACAATTTTTATAAAGTTACGGCTATATATAATTTTTAATCAGAGTGGTTTGACTTTTACTAATGAAGAGGCCGCAAAGCGTCAGTAGGGCTATAAACACGTATTAAAATTGTCAGCACATAGTGAATTGAAATAAAATTTTAAATTTGCGGCCCTATCGATTTATACACTCCATACCATGCCCTAGTAAAAAAATCAAAAGACCACAGTTTAAACGGTGAGATATTGAAAATCTTATTTTATTTAATTTTTGATGCAGTGAAAAATTTCTTAAAACAATATAAATAGTCCTACCCCTTCATGTTAAAGTTAAAATTTTTCTCAACTTGGAACTATGGTTTTAATACATTTTAATACGCATATTGAAGATATTTAATGTTAAACAACTTATGAAATGTTAGACGTACACTAGATTGATGACTATCTCGTTACAATTCTCTATTCTTAAATTTTAAACTAAACCATATACACGTAGAAGACAAATTATATAAAATACAGATCTAAAGCCGTGTGTAATTAAAAATTATTTATTCGATGCAGGAGGTCTGATTTTCAGAAATTTATTTGCAAGTCTGTCAAACGCAGACGAATTATGTGGTACGAGTACGAGTGTATAATTTTGGTATATAGCAATTACTGAATATTTAAATACTCACATGACCCACTTATTTATTTCTAAAAAATATAATTGAAAGAGACATGTGGTATAAAATATATTTTACCATAAACCCAGATTAATGTGTCTCAGTTGACAACAACAACAACGACAACACCGCCGCAACATGTACCAGATATGAAATGGTTTATCTCTATTTATTTTTGTCCGTAGCTCTGCCATAAAATGGATTAGGGAATTTTGATATACAAATTCCGGTGCGGTGGATTTTTAGCGAGATGTCTAAAACGTTCTCATGATCTGTATATGTTTAATAGATAATTACAATCAGATCAATTATAATTTAGAGACCAATTGTTGAATATAAATTTTTAATTACGTTTTTATAGTACTCGTAAACGTAATGAAATTTTTAATAAGCATTCATGATGTAAATTATAGGATACTAAAATTTTAATTAAATCAATTATTTACGATGAATCATAAACACATTATTACGTAACGTAAGTTTTAGTAGTTTTACTACACTTGTGTGTTTGATGGTACACCGTTACATATATGATTCGTGTAATAGAATTTTAATGATATATAGGTTAACTTGTAATGTAATTTCGGAGGTCTGCCGGACTAATGGCTAATTTTAATTTTAATTATTTTATCAAACGGAAGACAGGCCATGTAGGTAACTTTAGCATCCATACCGAATTAGATCAGAACTGAAAATGTAGTGTTGAATCTTATTTCAATCTGTATCACCTATTTCGGATTGATCGCAATTAATATCGGTTTATTTATACGTTTCACTGATTTTATGATTTTATGAATAAATTCTGTAGAAAGTTTTTACGACTTTCAATGTTTAAATTATATTATTCTTGGAATTTTGATATTAAGTTTAACTGTGTTTTTATTGTGAATATAAACGATCTTATCTTATCTGTTTGCGTGCCGTTAAGCTTGGCGCCATTTAATTGTAGTGTTAAATAAACTATTTTCAGTATAATATTTCACAATTCCGCATTGCTTGATTGATATGTTTGTTATTTGGACTTTGGTACCGCTTGAAACTGAACTAATTTTTAAAATTTTAACACTACCAATATTCTAATCATAAAAAATTTTCGATTTGATGTACATTCTGGGCTTTAAAACGAGATAGTCGTTGTTTTCAGTTTCATTGGTAAGTACCAGAATGATCAAATTCAAAAGTTCGTCATTGGATGCTACAAGGGCTGCTGCTTTCTAAATTGTTTCTTAGACTCCGATTTTACCTCTACCGTTAGACCGATGTCAAAGAAGTTAAATAGTCCTCCTTGAAGCATTTTATAAACTCCACCTTTTACAGTTATTAAAGTGCTGTATTCCAATTACAGGCTCATTAAGCACCAAAACTGAATAACGTGTACGTCGGATTTAACGTCGGATATTCGTGGTGTTGTTGCATCTCTTAATATGAAATCGTTGTGTTTCATTCTTGTAAAAATCAAATAAATGGTACGGATGTGGTTTATTCCAGACGTTCCGAAGTGGTTATATTTGTGTGAATATTACACTGCGTATACACAAAATAGGAAAAAAAATAAGTTTTTAAAAAATTTTAGTGCAATCTTATAAGTTTGAGTTCTTTTTAGAAAATTACTCAATTTACATACAAAAATTTTATTATTTTCTAAAACTTAAAGTTTGAATGGTTATTATCGGCCGTTTATGGAGATTGTACTTCAGATCTCTCTAGCACATGTGGCTTGTTATTGAGTGACCTATATGAAATTTCATAGTGCTAGCAATGCTTGATGCAATTTTAACATGGTTGGCCATTAAGTAACCTAACTAAAACTTTCTAGTGCTAACAATGTTAGACTTCCGATTATTTGCCGCAAATTTCCATCGTCTATTGGAATTTTTAATCAACTGGCAAATATCGGCTATATCTGAGAAGATCGTGTTTCAAGTCCGACTAAAGTAAAATACGACTATAGTAAAAAAGCACAACTAGGTGTCCTGATGAAATTTTTACACATGGTTATATGGCCATTATCGCCTCCTTCTGGAAATCGTGTACAGCGTCATGGAAATCATGTAGTACATCAACTTGATCTTTCAGTGGCTTAACTAAAACCACATAGTCCTAAAAATGCACAAATTTGGGTTTTTTGTTGCCAATTTTCATCACCTAGGTATCTTGACGCAATTTTTGGCCAATATTAACCATTCCTAGAGATTGCGATTCAGGTTAGGCACCTAACTAAAATTACATAATCCCGAATGTGCACAACGGGCGAGCTGTTATTGCAAATTTTCATCATCGAAGTTTCCTGATGATATTTTTAATCAAGTTTGGATGGCCTGTATAGGCCATTCCTGGAGACTGAAATTCAGCTCTGGCTAGACTTGTAGTTGGTCATTGAGTCACCTATAAACAACATAGTCCTAAAATGCATGAATTTGAGTTTCCTGGTTTAATTCTCAGCTTCTAGATGCCTTATTAAATTTTTGGTCATGTTTGGATAACCGCATTATCGACCATTTAGATCGTGTTTCAAGTCTGGCTAGTACATGAAGTTGGACATTGAGCCACCTAACTAAAACTATATAGCCCTAAAATGCACGAATCCGGATTTGTTGTATCTAATTTTCATCATACAGGTGTCCCGATGGAAAATCTACTCAAGCTTGGATGGCCATTATCCGCCATTCCTGTAGTGTAATTGAATGTAGTGGATTTGTTTTCAAAGAAATCTGAGGTTGTTATTGGAACTGGAACTAAGAATTAGCGGGTAAGGTGCGTTTTCCGCCTCTTCAGGTTATTTTTATTATTACGGCGTTTTTTAAATAATTGTTATGAGTAATTAGTATAAACAAATAATGCGATTTATTTAAACACAATAATGAAACTTAGATGTATTTCTTACAAAATTACCCCATTTCTTTATACACATACAACATTAGAAGTTTTTCCGCAAGGACAGTATACATAGAAATTTTTATTTCTTCCTACTCTAGAGCATCATACTTATTTATTTATTTACATACAATTGACCATGAGAGAAGCCCATGAGAGAAGCAGTCTTGTTGTAACTGAAGTTGAACCAGTCTTAATGTTTGTCCTTGTGATTTATTGATCGGCATCGTAAAACTTTATCTTACCGGAAATTATAGACGTTTAAACTGTATTGGTATCTCTGATGTTATTTGAGGTATTCTAGGAATAGAAGTATTTGCACCCTTGAAGCACCCAGTCTGTTTTTGTGCTTCAATGATACACTGCGCAAAACAAAAAAACGCAACAGTAAATTTTTTAGAAAAAATAAAATTTTTTTTGAGTCAAACAAAAATGTTTTTAATGAGAAAAAAATCCCAAACTTTAAGACTGCCAACGAACTATCCTGATGTGTCATTCACGAATGCAAACAAACCGTTTTGTAGAGAATTTAGAAACCTTGAGAATGAGACTATTGAAATTTATGTACAACAAATCGCTGTTGAGTTATTGTAGTTTTAGCGAACTATTGTTAACACCATGAAATGTGTTTTTATTAAGAAGTTTGTTATAACAATTTTTCGTGGAGTGCTTAGTTTACAACATAAAACTTAAGATAAGGTTTCTTCTTCTTAAGACAAGGTTTCTAAATTCTCTACAAAACGGCTTATTTGGATTCGTGAATCACACATCAGGATAGTTCGTTGGCAGTCAAATTCCGGTTGAAAACGATTATAGGTAACGTATAAGACATGTTGAGCTCAAAATTACCGGTTGGGTGCATAAGGAACGCGTGGTCATACTTGGAAGTTTCGTATTTTGAAATTCGGACACGTTGTGCTTCGAACCTAGATTTTAGGCGAATGAGGAGACATATTGTAGCAAATTAAACGTTGATCTACTCATAATTTCATTAATAACCGAAAATAAACGAAACATACGGAATCCGTGACAAAAAATTTTGTGCGTTCAAAATAAGTCAGGCTAACCATCAGGCATTTTCGCAAAAAATAGAAATTTTTTTTTGTTGAAATTGCGGTTAAAAACGATTATAGGTAACGTATAAGACACGTTGAGCCCGAAATTACCGGTTGGGTGCATAAGGAACGCGTGGTCATACTTGGAAGTTTCGTATTTTGAAATTCGGACACGTTGTGCTTCGAACCTAGATTGTAGGCGAATGAGGGGACATATTGCAGCAAATTAAACGTTGATCTACTCATAATTTCATTAATAACCGAAAATAAACGAAACATACGGAATCCGTGACAATAAATTTTGTGCGTTCAAAATAAGTAAGGCTAACCATCAGGCATTTTCGCAAAAAATAGAAAATTTTTTTTTGTTGAAATTCCGGTTAAAAACGATTATAGGTAACGTATAAGACATGTTGAGCCCGAAATTACCGGTTGGGTGCATAAGGAACGCGTGGTCATACTTGGAAGTTTCGTATTTTGAAATTCGGACACGTTGTGCTTCGAACCTAGATTGTAGGCGAATGAGGGGACATATTGCAGCAAATTAAACGTTGATCTACTCATAATTTCATTAATAACCGAAAATAAACGAAACATACGGAATCCGTGACAATAAATTTTGTGCGTTCAAAATAAATAAGGCTAACCATCAGGCATTTTCGCAAAAAATTGAAAATTTTTTTTTGTTGAAATTCCAGTTGAAAACGATTATAGGTAACGTATAAGACATGTTGAGCCCGAAATTACCGGTTGGGTGCATAAGGAACGCGCGGTCATACTTGGAAGTTTCGTATTTTGAAATTCGGGCACGTTGTGCTTCGAACCTAGATTTTAGGCGAATGAGGAGACATATTGTAGCAAATTAAACGTTGATCTACTCATAATTTCATTAATAACCGAAAATAAACGAAACATACGGAATCCGTGACAATAAATTTTGTGCGTTCAAAATAAGTAAGGCTAACCATCAGGCATTTTCGCAAAAAATTGAAAATTGTTTTTTGTTGAAATTCCGGTTGAAAACGATTATAGGTAACGTATAAGACACGTTGAGCCCGAAATTACCGGTTGGGTGCATAAGGAACGCGCGGTCATACTTGGAAGTTTCGTATTTTGAAATTCGGGCACGTTGTGCTTCGAACCTAGATTTTAGGCGAATGAGGAGACATATTGTAGCAAATTAAACGTTGATCTACTCATAATTTCATTAATAACCGAAAATAAACGAAACATACGGAATCCGTGACAATAAATTTTGTGCGTTCAAAATAAGTAAGGCTAACCATCAGGCATTTTCGCAAAAAATTGAAAATTGTTTTTTGTTGAAATTCCGGTTGAAAACGATTATAGGTAACGTATAAGACATGTTGAGCTCAAAATTACCGGTTGGGTGCATAAGGAACGCGCGGTCATACTTGGAAGTTTCGTATTTTGAAATTCGGACACGTTGTGCTTCGAACCTAGATTTTAGGCGAATGAGGAGACATATTGTAGCAAATTAAACGTTGATCTACTCATAATTTCATTAATAACCGAAAATAAACGAAACATACGGAATCCGTGACAATAAATTTTGTGCGTTCAAAATAAGTAAGGCTAACCATCAGGCATTTTCGCAAAAAATTGAAAATTGTTTTTTGTTGAAATTCCGGTTGAAAACGATTATAGGTAACGTATAAGACACGTTGAGCCCGAAATTACCGGTTGGGTGCATAAGGAACGCGCGGTCATACTTGGAAGTTTCGTATTTTGAAATTCGGGCACGTTGTGCTTCGAACCTAGATTTTAGGCGAATGAGGAGACATATTGTAGCAAATTAAACGTTGATCTACTCATAATTTCATTAATAACCGAAAATAAACGAAACATACGGAATCCGTGACAATAAATTTTGTGCGTTCAAAATAAGTAAGGCTAACCATCAGGCATTTTCGCAAAAAATTGAAAATTGTTTTTTGTTGAAATTCCGGTTGAAAACGATTATAGGTAACGTATAAGACATGTTGAGCTCAAAATTACCGGTTGGGTGCATAAGGAACGCGTGGTCATACTTGGAAGTTTCGTATTTTGAAATTCGGACACGTTGTGCTTCGAACCTAGATTTTAGGCGAATGAGGAGACATATTGTAGCAAATTAAACGTTGATCTACTCATAATTTCATTAATAACCGAAAATAAACGAAACATACGGAATCCGTGACAATAAATTTTGTGCGTTCAAAATAAGTAAGGCTAACCATCAGGCATTTTCGCAGAAAATTGAAAATTTTTTTTTGTTGAAATTCCGGTTGAAAACGATTATAGGTAACGTATAAGACACGTTGAGCCCGAAATTACCGGTTGGGTGCATAAGGAACGCGCGGTCATACTTGGAAGTTTCGTATTTTGAAATTCGGGCACGTTGTGCTTCGAACCTAGATTTTAGGCGAATGAGGAGAGATATTGTAGCAAATTAAACGTTGATCTACTCATAATTTCATTAATAACCGAAAATAAACGAAACATACGGAATCCGTGACAATAAATTTTGTGCGTTCAAAATAAGTAAGGCTAACCATCAGGCATTTTCGCAGAAAATTGAAAATTTTTTTTTGTTGAAATTCCGGTTGAAAACGATTATAGGTAACGTATAAGACACGTTGAGCCCGAAATTACCGGTTGGGTGCATAAGGAACGCGCGGTCATACTTGGAAGTTTCGTATTTTGAAATTCGGGCACGTTGTGCTTCGAACCTAGATTTTAGGCGAATGAGGAGACATATTGTAGCAAATTAAACGTTGATCTACTCATAATTTCATTAATAACCGAAAATAAACGAAACATACGGAATCCGTGACAATAAATTTTGTGCGTTCAAAATAAGTAAGGCTAACCATCAGGCATTTTCGCAAAAAATTGAAAATTGTTTTTTGTTGAAATTCCGGTTGAAAACGATTATAGGTAACGTATAAGACACGTTGAGCCCGAAATTACCGGTTGGGTGCATAAGGAACGCGCGGTCATACTTGGAAGTTTCGTATTTTGAAATTCGGGCACGTTGTGCTTCGAACCTAGATTTTAGGCGAATGAGGAGACATATTGTAGCAAATTAAACGTTGATCTACTCATAATTTCATTAATAACCGAAAATAAACGAAACATACGGAATCCGTGACAATAAATTTTGTGCGTTCAAAATAAGTAAGGCTAACCATCAGGCATTTTCGCAGAAAATTGAAAATTTTTTTTTGTTGAAATTCCGGTTGAAAACGATTATAGGTAACGTATAAGACACGTTGAGCCCGAAATTACCGGTTGGGTGCATAAGGAACGCGCGGTCATACTTGGAAGTTTCGTATTTTGAAATTCGGGCACGTTGTGCTTCGAACCTAGATTTTAGGCGAATGAGGAGACATATTGTAGCAAATTAAACGTTGATCTACTCATAATTTCATTAATAACCGAAAATAAACGAAACATACGGAATCCGTGACAATAAATTTTGTGCGTTCAAAATAAGTAAGGCTAACCATCAGGCATTTTCGCAAAAAATTGAAAATTGTTTTTTGTTGAAATTCCGGTTGAAAACGATTATAGGTAACGTATAAGACACGTTGAGCCCGAAATTACCGGTTGGGTGCATAAGGAACGCGCGGTCATACTTGGAAGTTTCGTATTTTGAAATTCGGGCACGTTGTGCTTCGAACCTAGATTTTAGGCGAATGAGGAGACATATTGTAGCAAATTAAACGTTGATCTACTCATAATTTCATTAATAACCGAAAATAAACGAAACATACGGAATCCGTGACAATAAATTTTGTGCGTTCAAAATAAGTAAGGCTAACCATCAGGCATTTTCGCAAAAAATTGAAAATTGTTTTTTGTTGAAATTCCGGTTGAAAACGATTATAGGTAACGTATAAGACACGTTGAGCCCGAAATTACCGGTTGGGTGCATAAGGAACGCGCGGTCATACTTGGAAGTTTCGTATTTTGAAATTCGGACACGTTGTGCTTCGAACCTAGATTTTAGGCGAATGAGGAGACATATTGTAGCAAATTAAACGTTGATCTACTCATAATTTCATTAATAACCGAAAATAAACGAAACATACGGAATCCGTGACAATAAATTTTGTGCGTTCAAAATAAGTAAGGCTAACCATCAGGCATTTTCGCAAAAAATTGAAAATTGTTTTTTGTTGAAATTCCGGTTGAAAACGATTATAGGTAACGTATAAGACACGTTGAGCCCGAAATTACCGGTTGGGTGCATAAGGAACGCGCGGTCATACTTGGAAGTTTCGTATTTTGAAATTCGGGCACGTTGTGCTTCGAACCTAGATTTTAGGCGAATGAGGAGACATATTGTAGCAAATTAAACGTTGATCTACTCATAATTTCATTAATAACCGAAAATAAACGAAACATACGGAATCCGTGACAATAAATTTTGTGCGTTCAAAATAAGTAAGGCTAACCATCAGGCATTTTCGCAAAAAATTGAAAATTGTTTTTTGTTGAAATTCCGGTTGAAAACGATTATAGGTAACGTATAAGACATGTTGAGCTCAAAATTACCGGTTGGGTGCATAAGGAACGCGCGGTCATACTTGGAAGTTTCGTATTTTGAAATTCGGACACGTTGTGCTTCGAACCTAGATTTTAGGCGAATGAGGAGACATATTGTAGCAAATTAAACGTTGATCTACTCATAATTTCATTAATAACCGAAAATAAACGAAACATACGGAATCCGTGACAATAAATTTTGTGCGTTCAAAATAAGTAAGGCTAACCATCAGGCATTTTCGCAAAAAATTGAAAATTGTTTTTTGTTGAAATTCCGGTTGAAAACGATTATAGGTAACGTATAAGACACGTTGAGCCCGAAATTACCGGTTGGGTGCATAAGGAACGCGCGGTCATACTTGGAAGTTTCGTATTTTGAAATTCGGGCACGTTGTGCTTCGAACCTAGATTTTAGGCGAATGAGGAGACATATTGTAGCAAATTAAACGTTGATCTACTCATAATTTCATTAATAACCGAAAATAAACGAAACATACGGAATCCGTGACAATAAATTTTGTGCGTTCAAAATAAGTAAGGCTAACCATCAGGCATTTTCGCAAAAAATTGAAAATTGTTTTTTGTTGAAATTCCGGTTGAAAACGATTATAGGTAACGTATAAGACATGTTGAGCTCAAAATTACCGGTTGGGTGCATAAGGAACGCGTGGTCATACTTGGAAGTTTCGTATTTTGAAATTCGGACACGTTGTGCTTCGAACCTAGATTTTAGGCGAATGAGGAGACATATTGTAGCAAATTAAACGTTGATCTACTCATAATTTCATTAATAACCGAAAATAAACGAAACATACGGAATCCGTGACAATAAATTTTGTGCGTTCAAAATAAGTAAGGCTAACCATCAGGCATTTTCGCAAAAAATTGAAAATTGTTTTTTGTTGAAATTCCGGTTGAAAACGATTATAGGTAACGTATAAGACACGTTGAGCCCGAAATTACCGGTTGGGTGCATAAGGAACGCGCGGTCATACTTGGAAGTTTCGTATTTTGAAATTCGGGCACGTTGTGCTTCGAACCTAGATTTTAGGCGAATGAGGAGACATATTGTAGCAAATTAAACGTTGATCTACTCATAATTTCATTAATAACCGAAAATAAACGAAACATACGGAATCCGTGACAATAAATTTTGTGCGTTCAAAATAAGTAAGGCTAACCATCAGGCATTTTCGCAAAAAATTGAAAATTGTTTTTTGTTGAAATTCCGGTTGAAAACGATTATAGGTAACGTATAAGACACGTTGAGCCCGAAATTACCGGTTGGGTGCATAAGGAACGCGCGGTCATACTTGGAAGTTTCGTATTTTGAAATTCGGGCACGTTGTGCTTCGAACCTAGATTTTAGGCGAATGAGGAGACATATTGTAGCAAATTAAACGTTGATCTACTCATAATTTCATTAATAACCGAAAATAAACGAAACATACGGAATCCGTGACAATAAATTTTGTGCGTTCAAAATAAGTAAGGCTAACCATCAGGCATTTTCGCAAAAAATTGAAAATTGTTTTTTGTTGAAATTCCGGTTGAAAACGATTATAGGTAACGTATAAGACACGTTGAGCCCGAAATTACCGGTTGGGTGCATAAGGAACGCGCGGTCATACTTGGAAGTTTCGTATTTTGAAATTCGGGCACGTTGTGCTTCGAACCTAGATTTTAGGCGAATGAGGAGACATATTGCAGCAAATTAAACGTTGATCTACTCATAATTTCATTAATAACCGAAAATAAACGAAACATACGGAATCCGTGACAATAAATTTTGTGCGTTCAAAATAAGTAAGGCTAGCCATCAGGCATTTTCGCAAAAAAATGAAAATTTTTTTTTGTTGAAATTCCGGTTGAAAACTATTATAGGTAACGTATAAGACATGTTGAGCCCGAAATTACCGGTTGGGTGCATAAGGAACGCGCGGTCATACTTGGAAGTTTCGTATTTTGAAATTCGGGCACGTTGTGCTTCGAACCTAGATTTTAGGCGAATGAGGAGACATATTGTAGCAAATTAAACGTTGATCTACTCATAATTTCATTAATAACCGAAAATAAACGAAACATACGGAATCCGTGACAATAAATTTTGTGCGTTCAAAATAAGTAAGGCTAACCATCAGGCATTTTCGCAGAAAATTGAAAATTTTTTTTTGTTGAAATTCCGGTTGAAAACGATTATAGGTAACGTATAAGACACGTTGAGCCCGAAATTACCGGTTGGGTGCATAAGGAACGCGCGGTCATACTTGGAAGTTTCGTATTTTGAAATTCGGACACGTTGTGCTTCGAACCTAGATTTTAGGCGAATGAGGAGACATATTGTAGCAAATTAAACGTTGATCTACTCATAATTTCATTAATAACCGAAAATAAACGAAACATACGGAATCCGTGACAATAAATTTTGTGCGTTCAAAATAAGTAAGGCTAACCATCAGGCATTTTCGCAAAAAATTGAAAATTGTTTTTTGTTGAAATTCCGGTTGAAAACGATTATAGGTAACGTATAAGACACGTTGAGCCCGAAATTACCGGTTGGGTGCATAAGGAACGCGCGGTCATACTTGGAAGTTTCGTATTTTGAAATTCGGGCACGTTGTGCTTCGAACCTAGATTTTAGGCGAATGAGGAGACATATTGTAGCAAATTAAACGTTGATCTACTCATAATTTCATTAATAACCGAAAATAAACGAAACATACGGAATCCGTGACAATAAATTTTGTGCGTTCAAAATAAGTAAGGCTAACCATCAGGCATTTTCGCAGAAAATTGAAAATTTTTTTTTGTTGAAATTCCGGTTGAAAACGATTATAGGTAACGTATAAGACACGTTGAGCCCGAAATTACCGGTTGGGTGCATAAGGAACGCGCGGTCATACTTGGAAGTTTCGTATTTTGAAATTCGGGCACGTTGTGCTTCGAACCTAGATTTTAGGCGAATGAGGAGACATATTGTAGCAAATTAAACGTTGATCTACTCATAATTTCATTAATAACCGAAAATAAACGAAACATACGGAATCCGTGACAATAAATTTTGTGCGTTCAAAATAAGTAAGGCTAACCATCAGGCATTTTCGCAAAAAATTGAAAATTGTTTTTTGTTGAAATTCCGGTTGAAAACGATTATAGGTAACGTATAAGACACGTTGAGCCCGAAATTACCGGTTGGGTGCATAAGGAACGCGCGGTCATACTTGGAAGTTTCGTATTTTGAAATTCGGGCACGTTGTGCTTCGAACCTAGATTTTAGGCGAATGAGGAGACATATTGTAGCAAATTAAACGTTGATCTACTCATAATTTCATTAATAACCGAAAATAAACGAAACATACGGAATCCGTGACAATAAATTTTGTGCGTTCAAAATAAGTAAGGCTAACCATCAGGCATTTTCGCAAAAAATTGAAAATTGTTTTTTGTTGAAATTCCGGTTGAAAACGATTATAGGTAACGTATAAGACATGTTGAGCTCAAAATTACCGGTTGGGTGCATAAGGAACGCGCGGTCATACTTGGAAGTTTCGTATTTTGAAATTCGGACACGTTGTGCTTCGAACCTAGATTTTAGGCGAATGAGGAGACATATTGTAGCAAATTAAACGTTGATCTACTCATAATTTCATTAATAACCGAAAATAAACGAAACATACGGAATCCGTGACAATAAATTTTGTGCGTTCAAAATAAGTAAGGCTAACCATCAGGCATTTTCGCAAAAAATTGAAAATTGTTTTTTGTTGAAATTCCGGTTGAAAACGATTATAGGTAACGTATAAGACACGTTGAGCCCGAAATTACCGGTTGGGTGCATAAGGAACGCGCGGTCATACTTGGAAGTTTCGTATTTTGAAATTCGGGCACGTTGTGCTTCGAACCTAGATTTTAGGCGAATGAGGAGACATATTGTAGCAAATTAAACGTTGATCTACTCATAATTTCATTAATAACCGAAAATAAACGAAACATACGGAATCCGTGACAATAAATTTTGTGCGTTCAAAATAAGTAAGGCTAACCATCAGGCATTTTCGCAAAAAATTGAAAATTGTTTTTTGTTGAAATTCCGGTTGAAAACGATTATAGGTAACGTATAAGACACGTTGAGCCCGAAATTACCGGTTGGGTGCATAAGGAACGCGCGGTCATACTTGGAAGTTTCGTATTTTGAAATTCGGGCACGTTGTGCTTCGAACCTAGATTTTAGGCGAATGAGGAGACATATTGTAGCAAATTAAACGTTGATCTACTCATAATTTCATTAATAACCGAAAATAAACGAAACATACGGAATCCGTGACAATAAATTTTGTGCGTTCAAAATAAGTAAGGCTAACCATCAGGCATTTTCGCAAAAAATTGAAAATTGTTTTTTGTTGAAATTCCGGTTGAAAACGATTATAGGTAACGTATAAGACATGTTGAGCTCAAAATTACCGGTTGGGTGCATAAGGAACGCGCGGTCATACTTGGAAGTTTCGTATTTTGAAATTCGGACACGTTGTGCTTCGAACCTAGATTTTAGGCGAATGAGGAGACATATTGTAGCAAATTAAACGTTGATCTACTCATAATTTCATTAATAACCGAAAATAAACGAAACATACGGAATCCGTGACAATAAATTTTGTGCGTTCAAAATAAGTAAGGCTAACCATCAGGCATTTTCGCAAAAAATTGAAAATTGTTTTTTGTTGAAATTCCGGTTGAAAACGATTATAGGTAACGTATAAGACACGTTGAGCCCGAAATTACCGGTTGGGTGCATAAGGAACGCGCGGTCATACTTGGAAGTTTCGTATTTTGAAATTCGGGCACGTTGTGCTTCGAACCTAGATTTTAGGCGAATGAGGAGACATATTGTAGCAAATTAAACGTTGATCTACTCATAATTTCATTAATAACCGAAAATAAACGAAACATACGGAATCCGTGACAATAAATTTTGTGCGTTCAAAATAAGTAAGGCTAACCATCAGGCATTTTCGCAAAAAATTGAAAATTGTTTTTTGTTGAAATTCCGGTTGAAAACGATTATAGGTAACGTATAAGACATGTTGAGCTCAAAATTACCGGTTGGGTGCATAAGGAACGCGTGGTCATACTTGGAAGTTTCGTATTTTGAAATTCGGACACGTTGTGCTTCGAACCTAGATTTTAGGCGAATGAGGAGACATATTGTAGCAAATTAAACGTTGATCTACTCATAATTTCATTAATAACCGAAAATAAACGAAACATACGGAATCCGTGACAATAAATTTTGTGCGTTCAAAATAAGTAAGGCTAACCATCAGGCATTTTCGCAAAAAATTGAAAATTGTTTTTTGTTGAAATTCCAGTTGAAAACGATTATAGGTAACGTATAAGACACGTTGAGCCCGAAATTACCGGTTGGGTGCATAAGGAACGCGCGGTCATACTTGGAAGTTTCGTATTTTGAAATTCGGGCACGTTGTGCTTCGAACCTAGATTTTAGGCGAATGAGGAGACATATTGCAGCAAATTAAACGTTGATCTACTCATAATTTCATTAATAACCGAAAATAAACGAAACATACGGAATCCGTGACAATAAATTTTGTGCGTTCAAAATAAGTAAGGCTAGCCATCAGGCATTTTCGCAAAAAAATGAAAATTTTTTTTTGTTGAAATTCCGGTTGAAAACTATTATAGGTAACGTATAAGACATGTTGAGCCCGAAATTACCGGTTGGGTGCATAAGGAACGCGCGGTCATACTTGGAAGTTTCGTATTTTGAAATTCGGGCACGTTGTGCTTCGAACCTAGATTTTAGGCGAATGAGGAGACATATTGTAGCAAATTAAACGTTGATCTACTCATAATTTCATTAATAACCGAAAATAAACGAAACATACGGAATCCGTGACAATAAATTTTGTGCGTTCAAAATAAGTAAGGCTAACCATCAGGCATTGAAAATTTTTTTTTGTTGAAATTCCGGTTGAAAACGATTATAGGTAACGTATAAGACACGTTGAGCCCGAAATTACCGGTTGGGTGCATAAGGAACGCGCGGTCATACTTGGAAGTTTCGTATTTTGAAATTCGGGCACGTTGTGCTTCGAACCTAGATTTTAGGCGAATGAGGAGACATATTGTAGCAAATTAAACGTTGATCTACTCATAATTTCATTAATAACCGAAAATAAACGAAACATACGGAATCCGTGACAATAAATTTTGTGCGTTCAAAATAAGTAAGGCTAACCATCAGGCATTTTCGCAAAAAATTGAAAATTGTTTTTTGTTGAAATTCCGGTTGAAAACGATTATAGGTAACGTATAAGACACGTTGAGCCCGAAATTACCGGTTGGGTGCATAAGGAACGCGCGGTCATACTTGGAAGTTTCGTATTTTGAAATTCGGGCACGTTGTGCTTCGAACCTAGATTTTAGGCGAATGAGGAGACATATTGTAGCAAATTAAACGTTGATCTACTCATAATTTCATTAATAACCGAAAATAAACGAAACATACGGAATCCGTGACAATAAATTTTGTGCGTTCAAAATAAGTAAGGCTAACCATCAGGCATTTTCGCAAAAAATTGAAAATTGTTTTTTGTTGAAATTCCGGTTGAAAACGATTATAGGTAACGTATAAGACACGTTGAGCCCGAAATTACCGGTTGGGTGCATAAGGAACGCGCGGTCATACTTGGAAGTTTCGTATTTTGAAATTCGGGCACGTTGTGCTTCGAACCTAGATTTTAGGCGAATGAGGAGACATATTGTAGCAAATTAAACGTTGATCTACTCATAATTTCATTAATAACCGAAAATAAACGAAACATACGGAATCCGTGACAATAAATTTTGTGCGTTCAAAATAAGTAAGGCTAACCATCAGGCATTTTCGCAAAAAATTGAAAATTGTTTTTTGTTGAAATTCCGGTTGAAAACGATTATAGGTAACGTATAAGACATGTTGAGCTCAAAATTACCGGTTGGGTGCATAAGGAACGCGCGGTCATACTTGGAAGTTTCGTATTTTGAAATTCGGACACGTTGTGCTTCGAACCTAGATTTTAGGCGAATGAGGAGACATATTGTAGCAAATTAAACGTTGATCTACTCATAATTTCATTAATAACCGAAAATAAACGAAACATACGGAATCCGTGACAATAAATTTTGTGCGTTCAAAATAAGTAAGGCTAACCATCAGGCATTTTCGCAAAAAATTGAAAATTGTTTTTTGTTGAAATTCCGGTTGAAAACGATTATAGGTAACGTATAAGACACGTTGAGCCCGAAATTACCGGTTGGGTGCATAAGGAACGCGCGGTCATACTTGGAAGTTTCGTATTTTGAAATTCGGGCACGTTGTGCTTCGAACCTAGATTTTAGGCGAATGAGGAGACATATTGTAGCAAATTAAACGTTGATCTACTCATAATTTCATTAATAACCGAAAATAAACGAAACATACGGAATCCGTGACAATAAATTTTGTGCGTTCAAAATAAGTAAGGCTAACCATCAGGCATTTTCGCAAAAAATTGAAAATTGTTTTTTGTTGAAATTCCGGTTGAAAACGATTATAGGTAACGTATAAGACATGTTGAGCTCAAAATTACCGGTTGGGTGCATAAGGAACGCGTGGTCATACTTGGAAGTTTCGTATTTTGAAATTCGGACACGTTGTGCTTCGAACCTAGATTTTAGGCGAATGAGGAGACATATTGTAGCAAATTAAACGTTGATCTACTCATAATTTCATTAATAACCGAAAATAAACGAAACATACGGAATCCGTGACAATAAATTTTGTGCGTTCAAAATAAGTAAGGCTAACCATCAGGCATTTTCGCAAAAAATTGAAAATTGTTTTTTGTTGAAATTCCGGTTGAAAACGATTATAGGTAACGTATAAGACACGTTGAGCCCGAAATTACCGGTTGGGTGCATAAGGAACGCGCGGTCATACTTGGAAGTTTCGTATTTTGAAATTCGGGCACGTTGTGCTTCGAACCTAGATTTTAGGCGAATGAGGAGACATATTGCAGCAAATTAAACGTTGATCTACTCATAATTTCATTAATAACCGAAAATAAACGAAACATACGGAATCCGTGACAATAAATTTTGTGCGTTCAAAATAAGTAAGGCTAGCCATCAGGCATTTTCGCAAAAAAATGAAAATTTTTTTTTGTTGAAATTCCGGTTGAAAACTATTATAGGTAACGTATAAGACATGTTGAGCCCGAAATTACCGGTTGGGTGCATAAGGAACGCGCGGTCATACTTGGAAGTTTCGTATTTTGAAATTCGGGCACGTTGTGCTTCGAACCTAGATTTTAGGCGAATGAGGAGACATATTGTAGCAAATTAAACGTTGATCTACTCATAATTTCATTAATAACCGAAAATAAACGAAACATACGGAATCCGTGACAATAAATTTTGTGCGTTCAAAATAAGTAAGGCTAACCATCAGGCATTTTCGCAGAAAATTGAAAATTTTTTTTTGTTGAAATTCCGGTTGAAAACGATTATAGGTAACGTATAAGACACGTTGAGCCCGAAATTACCGGTTGGGTGCATAAGGAACGCGCGGTCATACTTGGAAGTTTCGTATTTTGAAATTCGGGCACGTTGTGCTTCGAACCTAGATTTTAGGCGAATGAGGAGACATATTGTAGCAAATTAAACGTTGATCTACTCATAATTTCATTAATAACCGAAAATAAACGAAACATACGGAATCCGTGACAATAAATTTTGTGCGTTCAAAATAAGTAAGGCTAACCATCAGGCATTTTCGCAAAAAATTGAAAATTGTTTTTTGTTGAAATTCCGGTTGAAAACGATTATAGGTAACGTATAAGACACGTTGAGCCCGAAATTACCGGTTGGGTGCATAAGGAACGCGCGGTCATACTTGGAAGTTTCGTATTTTGAAATTCGGGCACGTTGTGCTTCGAACCTAGATTTTAGGCGAATGAGGAGACATATTGTAGCAAATTAAACGTTGATCTACTCATAATTTCATTAATAACCGAAAATAAACGAAACATACGGAATCCGTGACAATAAATTTTGTGCGTTCAAAATAAGTAAGGCTAACCATCAGGCATTTTCGCAAAAAATTGAAAATTTTTTTTTGTTGAAATTCCGGTTGAAAACTATTATAGGTAACGTATAAGACATGTTGAGCCCGAAATTACCGGTTGGGTGCATAAGGAACGCGTGGTCATACTTGGAAGTTTCGTATTTTGAAATTCGGACACGTTGTGCTTCGAACCTAGATTTTAGGCGAATGAGGAGACATATTGTAGCAAATTAAACGTTGATCTACTCATAATTTCATTAATAACCGAAAATAAACGAAACATACGGAATCCGTGACAATAAATTTTGTGCGTTCAAAATAAGTAAGGCTAACCATCAGGCATTTTTGCAAAAAATTGAAAATTTTTTTTTGTTGAAATTCCAGTTGAAAACGATTATAGGTAACGTATAAGACACGTTGAGCCCGAAATTACCGGTTGGGTGCATAAGGAACGCGTGGTCATACTTGGAAGTTTCGTATTTTGAAATTCGGACACGTTGTGCTTCGAACCTAGATTTTAGGCGAATGAGGAGACATATTGTAGCAAATTAAACGTTGATCTACTCATAATTTCATTAATAACCGAAAATAAACGAAACATACGGAATCCGTGACAATAAATTTTGTGCGTTCAAAATAAGTAAGGCTAACCATCAGGCATTTTCGCAAAAAATTGAAAATTTTTTTTGTTGAAATTCCGGTTGAAAACTATTATAGGTAACGTATAAGACATGTTGAGCCCGAAATTACCGGTTGGGTGCATAAGGAACGCGTGGTCATACTTGGAAGTTTCGTATTTTGAAATTCGGACACGTTGTGCTTCGAACCTAGATTTTAGGCGAATGAGGAGACATATTGTAGCAAATTAAACGTTGATCTACTCATAATTTCATTAATAACCGAAAATAAACGAAACATACGGAATCCGTGACAATAAATTTTGTGCGTTCAAAATAAGTAAGGCTAACCATCAGGCATTTTTGCAAAAAATTGAAAATTTTTTTTTGTTGAAATTCCGGTTGAAAACGATTATAGGTAACGTATAAGACATGTTGAGCTCAAAATTACCGGTTGGGTGCATAAGGAACGCGTGGTCATACTTGGAAGTTTCGTATTTTGAAATTCGGACACGTTGTGCTTCGAACCTAGATTTTAGGCGAATGAGGAGACATATTGTAGCAAATTAAACGTTGATCTACTCATAATTTCATTAATAACCGAAAATAAACGAAACATACGGAATCCGTGACAATAAATTTTGTGCGTTCAAAATAAGTAAGGCTAACCATCAGGCATTTTCGCAAAAAATTGAAAATTTTTTTTGTTGAAATTCCGGTTGAAAACGATTATAGGTAACGTATAAGACACGTTGAGCCCGAAATTACCGGTTGGGTGCATAAGGAACGCGCGGTCATACTTGGAAGTTTCGTATTTTGAAATTCGGACACGTTGTGCTTCGAACCTAGATTTTAGGCGAATGAGGAGACATATTGCAGCAAATTAAACGTTGATCTACTCATAATTTCATTAATAACCGAAAATAAACGAAACATACGGAATCCGTGACAATAAATTTTGTGCGTTCAAAATAAGTAAGGCTAACCATCAGGCATTTTCGCAAAAAATTGAAAATTTTTTTTTGTTGAAATTCCGGTTGAAAACGATTATAGGTAACGTATAAGACATGTTGAGCTCAAAATTACCGGTTGGGTGCATAAGGAACGCGTGGTCATACTTGGAAGTTTCGTATTTTGAAATTCGGACACGTTGTGCTTCGAACCTAGATTTTAGGCGAATGAGGAGACATATTGTAGCAAATTAAACGTTGATCTACTCATAATTTCATTAATAACCGAAAATAAACGAAACATACGGAATCCGTGACAATAAATTTTGTGCGTTCAAAATAAGTAAGGCTAACCATCAGGCATTTTCGCAAAAAATTGAAAATTTTTTTTGTTGAAATTCCGGTTGAAAACGATTATAGGTAACGTATAAGACACGTTGAGCCCGAAATTACCGGTTGGGTGCATAAGGAACGCGCGGTCATACTTGGAAGTTTCGTATTTTGAAATTCGGACACGTTGTGCTTCGAACCTAGATTTTAGGCGAATGAGGAGACATATTGCAGCAAATTAAACGTTGATCTACTCATAATTTCATTAATAACCGAAAATAAACGAAACATACGGAATCCGTGACAATAAATTTTGTGCGTTCAAAATAAGTAAGGCTAACCATCAGGCATTTTCGCAAAAAATTGAAAATTTTTTTTTGTTGAAATTCCGGTTGAAAACTATTATAGGTAACGTATAAGACATGTTGAGCCCGAAATTACCGGTTGGGTGCATAAGGAACGCGTGGTCATACTTGGAAGTTTCGTATTTTGAAATTCGGACACGTTGTGCTTCGAACTTAGATTTTAGGCGAATGAGGAGACATATTGTAGCAAATTAAACGTTGATCTACTCATAATTTCATTAATAACCGAAAATAAACGAAACATACGGAATCCGTGACAATAAATTTTGTGCGTTCAAAATAAGTAAGGCTAACCATCAGGCATTTTTGCAAAAAATTGAAAATTTTTTTTTGTTGAAATTCCGGTTGAAAACGATTATAGGTAACGTATAAGACATGTTGAGCTCAAAATTACCGGTTGGGTGCATAAGGAACGCGTGGTCATACTTGGAAGTTTCGTATTTTGAAATTCGGACACGTTGTGCTTCGAACCTAGATTGTAGGCGAATGAGGAGACATATTGCAGCAAATTAAACGTTGATCTACTCATAATTTCATTAATAACCGAAAATAAACGAAACATACGGAATCCGTGACAATAAATTTTGTGCGTTCAAAATAAGTAAGGCTAACCATCAGGCATTTTTGCAAAAAATTGAAAATTTTTTTTGTTGAAATTCCGGTTGAAAACGATTATAGGTAACGTATAAGACATGTTGAGCTCAAAATTACCGGTTGGGTGCATAAGGAGCGCGTGGTCATACTTGGAAGTTTCGTATTTTGAAATTCGGACACGTTGTGCTTCGAACCTAGATTTTAGGCGAATGAGGAGACATATTGTAGCAAATTAAACGTTGATCTACTCATAATTTCATTAATAACCGAAAATAAACGAAACATACGGAATCCGTGACAATAAATTTTGTGCGTTCAAAATAAGTAAGGCTAACCATCAGGCATTTTCGCAAAAAATTGAAAATTTTTTTTGTTGAAATTCCGGTTGAAAACGATTATAGGTAACGTATAAGACACGTTGAGCCCGAAATTACCGGTTGGGTGCATAAGGAACGCGCGGTCATACTTGGAAGTTTCGTATTTTGAAATTCGGGCACGTTGTGCTTCGAACCTAGATTTTAGGCGAATGAGGAGACATATTGTAGCAAATTAAACGTTGATCTACTCATAATTTCATTAATAACCGAAAATAAACGAAACATACGGAATCCGTGACAATAAATTTTGTGCGTTCAAAATAAATAAGGCTAACCATCAGGCATTTTCGCAAAAAATTGAAAATTTTTTTTTGTTGAAATTCCAGTTGAAAACGATTATAGGTAACGTATAAGACACGTTGAGCCCGAAATTACCGGTTGGGTGCATAAGGAACGCGTGGTCATACTTGGAAGTTTCGTATTTTGAAATTCGGACACGTTGTGCTTCGAACCTAGATTGTAGGCGAATGAGGGGACATATTGCAGCAAATTAAACGTTGATCTACTCATAATTTCATTAATAACCGAAAATAAACGAAACATACGGAATCCGTGACAATAAATTTTGTGCGTTCAAAATAAGTAAGGCTAACCATCAGGCATTTTCGCAAAAAATTGAAAATTGTTTTTTGTTGAAATTCCGGTTGAAAACGATTATAGGTAACGTATAAGACACGTTGAGCCCGAAATTACCGGTTGGGTGCATAAGGAACGCGTGGTCATACTTGGAAGTTTCGTATTTTGAAATTCGGACACGTTGTGCTTCGAACCTAGATTGTAGGCGAATGAGGGGACATATTGCAGCAAATTAAACGTTGATCTACTCATAATTTCATTAATAACCGAAAATAAACGAAACATACGGAATCCGTGACAATAAATTTTGTGCGTTCAAAATAAGTAAGGCTAACCATCAGGCATTTTCGCAAAAAATTGAAAATTGTTTTTTGTTGAAATTCCGGTTGAAAACGATTATAGGTAACGTATAAGACATGTTGAGCTCAAAATTACCGGTTGGGTGCATAAGGAACGCGTGGTCATACTTGGAAGTTTCGTATTTTGAAATTCGGACACGTTGTGCTTCGAACCTAGATTGTAGGCGAATGAGGAGACATATTGTAGCAAATTAAACGTTGATCTACTAATAATTTCATTAATAACCGAAAATAAACGAAACATACGGAATCCGTGACAATAAATTTTGTGCGTTCAAAATAAGTAAGGCTAACCATCAGGCATTTTCGCAAAAAATTGAAAATTGTTTTTTGTTGAAATTCCGGTTGAAAACGATTATAGGTAACGTATAAGACACGTTGAGCCCGAAATTACCGGTTGGGTGCATAAGGAACGCGTGGTCATACTTGGAAGTTTCGTATTTTGAAATTCGGACACGTTGTGCTTCGAACCTAGATTGTAGGCGAATGAGGGGACATATTGCAGCAAATTAAACGTTGATCTACTCATAATTTCATTAATAACCGAAAATAAACGAAACATACGGAATCCGTGACAATAATTTTGTGCGTTCAAAATAAGTAAGGCTAACCATCAGGCATTTTCGCAAAAAATTGAAAATTTTTTTTTGTTGAAATTCCAGTTGAAAACGATTATAGGTAACGTATAAGACACGTTGAGCCCGAAATTACCGGTTGGGTGCATAAGGAACGCGTGGTCATACTTGGAAGTTTCGTATTTTGAAATTCGGACACGTTGTGCTTCGAACCTAGATTTTAGGCGAATGAGGGGACATCTTGCAGCAAATTAAACGTTGATCTACTCATAATTTCATTAATAACCGAAAATAAACGAAACATACGGAATCCGTGACAATAAATTTTGTGCGTTCAAAATAAGTAAGGCTAACCATCAGGCATTTTCGCAAAAAATTGAAAATTTTTTTTTGTTGAAATTCCAGTTGAAAATGATTATAGGTAACGTATAAGACACGTTGAGCCCGAAATTACCGGTTGGGTGCATAAGGAACGCGTGGTCATACTTGGAAGTTTCGTATTTTGAAATTCGGACACGTTGTGCTTCGAACCTAGATTGTAGGCGAATGAAGGGACATATTGCAGCAAATTAAACGTTGATCTACTCATAATTTCATTAATAACCGAAAATAAACGAAACATACGGAATCCGTGACAATAAATTTTGTGCGTTCAAAATAAGTAAGGCTAACCATCAGGCATTTTCGCAAAAAATTGAAAATTTTTTTTGTTGAAATTCCGGTTGAAAACGATTATAGGTAACGTATAAGACATGTTGAGCCCGAAATTACCGGTTGGGTGCATAAGGAACGCGTGGTCATACTTGGAAGTTTCGTATTTTGAAATTCGGACACGTTGTGCTTCGAACCTAGATTTTAGGCGAATGAGGAGACATATTGCAGCAAATTAAACGTTGATCTACTCATAATTTCATTAATAACCGAAAATAAACGAAACATACGGAATCCGTGACAATAAATTTTGTGCGTTCAAAATAAGTAAGCCTAACCATCAGGCATTTTTGCAAAAAATTGAAAATTTTTTTTTGTTGAAATTCCAGTTGAAAACGATTATAGGTAACGTATAAAACACGTTGAGCCCGAAATTACCGGTTGGGTGCATAAGGAACGCGTGGTCATACTTGGAAGTTTCGTATTTTGAAATTCGGACACGTTGTGATTCGAACCTAGATTTTAGGCGAATGAGGAGACATATTGTAGCAAATTAAACGTTGATCTACTCATAATTTCATTAATAACCGAAAATAAACGAAACATACGGAATCCGTGACAATAAATTTTGTGCGTTCAAAATAAGTAAGGCTCATCAGGCATTTTCGCAAAAAATTGAAAATTTTTTTTTGTTGAAATTCCGGTTGAAAACGATTATAGGTAACGTATAAGACACGTTGAGCCCGAAATTACCGGTTGGGTGCATAAGGAACCCGTGGTCATACTTGGAAGTTTCGTATTTTGAAATTCGGACACGTTGTGCTTCGAACCTAGATTGTAGGCGAATGAGGGGACATATTGCAGCAAATTAAACGTTGATCTACTCATAATTTCATTAATAACCGAAAATAAACGAAACATACGGAATCCGTGACAATAAATTTTGTGCGTTCAAAATAAGTAAGGCTAACCATCAGGCATTTTCGCAAAAAATTGAAAATTTTTTTTTGTTGAAATTCCGGTTGAAAACGATTATAGGTAACGTATAAGACACGTTGAGCCCGAAATTACCGGTTGGGTGCATAAGGAACGCGTGGTCATACTTGGAAGTTTCGTATTTTGAAATTCGGACACGCTGTGCTTCGAACCTAGATTGTAGGCGAATGAGGGGACATATTGCAGCAAATTAAACGTTGATCTACTCATAATTTCATTAATAACCGAAAATAAACGAAACATACGGAATCCGTGACAATAAATTTTGTGCGTTCAAAATAAGTAAGGCTAACACCATCAGGCATTTTCGCAAAAAATTGAAAATTTTTTTTTGTTGAAATTCCGGTTAAAAACGATTATAGGTAACGTATAAGACACGTTGAGCCCGAAATTACCGGTTGGGTGCATAAGGAACGCGTGGTCATACTTGGAAGTTTCGTATTTTGAAATTCGGACACGTTGTGCTTCGAACCTAGATTGTAGGCGAATGAGGGGACATATTGCAGCAAATTAAACGTTGATCTACTCATAATTTCATTAATAACCGAAAATAAACGAAACATACGGAATCCGTGACAATAAATTTTGTGCGTTCAAAATAAGTAAGGCTAACCATCAGGCATTTTCGCAAAAAATTGAAAATTGTTTTTTGTTGAAATTCCGGTTGAAAACGATTATAGGTAACGTATAAGACATGTTGAGCTCAAAATTACCGGTTGGGTGCATAAGGAACGCGTGGTCATACTTGGAAGTTTTGTATTTTGAAATTCGGACACGTTGTGCTTCGAACCTAGATTGTAGGCGAATGAGGGGACATCTTGCAGCAAATTAAACGTTGATCTACTCATAATTTCATTAATAACCGAAAATAAACGAAACATACGGAATCCGTGACAATAAATTTTGTGCGTTCAAAATAAGTAAGGCTAACCATCAGGCATTTTCGCAAAAAATTGAAAAATTTTTTTTGTTGAAATTCCAGTTGAAAACGATTATAGGTAACGTATAAGACACGTTGAGCCCGAAATTACCGGTTGGGTGCATAAGGAACGCGTGGTCATACTTGGAAGTTTCGTATTTTGAAATTCGGACACGTTGTGCTTCGAACCTAGATTGTAGGCGAATGAAGGGACATATTGCAGCAAATTAAACGTTGATCTACTCATAATTTCATTAATAACCGAAAATAAACGAAACATACGGAATCCGTGACAATAAATTTTGTGCGTTCAAAATAAGTAAGGCTAACCATCAGGCATTTTCGCAAAAAATTGAAAATTGTTTTTTGTTGAAATTCCGGTTGAAAACGATTATAGGTAACGTATAAGACACGTTGAGCCCGAAATTACCGGTTGGGTGCATAAGGAACCCGTGGTCATACTTGGAAGTTTCGTATTTTGAAATTCGGACACGTTGTGATTCGAACCTAGATTTTAGGCGAATGAGGAGACATATTGTAGCAAATTAAACGTTGATCTACTCATAATTTCATTAATAACCGAAAATAAACGAAACATACGGAATCCGTGACAATAAATTTTGTGCGTTCAAAATAAGTAAGGCTAACCATCAGGCATTTTCGCAAAAAATTGAAAATTTTTTTTTGTTGAAATTCCGGTTGAAAACGATTATAGGTAACGTATAAGACACGTTGAGCCCGAAATTACCGGTTGGGTGCATAAGGAACGCGTGGTCATACTTGGAAGTTTCGTATTTTGAAATTCGGACACGTTGTGCTTCGAACCTAGATTGTAGGCGAATGAGGGGACATATTGCAGCAAATTAAACGTTGATCTACTCATAATTTCATTAATAACCGAAAATAAACGAAACATACGGAATCCGTGACAATAAATTTTGTGCGTTCAAAATAAGTAAGGCTAACCATCAGGCATTTTCGCAAAAAATTGAAAATTTTTTTTTGTTGAAATTCCGGTTGAAAACGATTATAGGTAACGTATAAGACACGTTGAGCCCGAAATTACCGGTTGGGTGCATAAGGAACGCGTGGTCATACTTGGAAGTTTCGTATTTTGAAATTCGGACACGCTGTGCTTCGAACCTAGATTGTAGGCGAATGAGGGGACATATTGCAGCAAATTAAACGTTGATCTACTCATAATTTCATTAATAACCGAAAATAAACGAAACATACGGAATCCGTGACAATAAATTTTGTGCGTTCAAAATAAGTAAGGCTAACCATCAGGCATTTTCGCAAAAAATTGAAAATTTTTTTTTGTTGAAATTCCGGTTGAAAACGATTATAGGTAACGTATAAGACACGTTGAGCCCGAAATTACCGGTTGGGTGCATAAGGAACGCGTGGTCATACTTGGAAGTTTCGTATTTTGAAATTCGGACACGTTGTGCTTCGAACCTAGATTTTAGGCGAATGAGGAGACATATTGTAGCAAATTAAACGTTGATCTACTCATAATTTCATTAATAACCGAAAATAAACGAAACATACGGAATCCGTGACAATAAATTTTGTGCGTTCAAAATAAGTAAGGCTAACCATCAGGCATTTTCGCAAAAAAATGAAAATTTTTTTTTTGTTGAAATTCCGGTTGAGAACGATTATAGGTAACGTATAAGACATGTTGAGCCCGAAATTACCGGTTGGGTGCATAAGGAACCCGTGGTCATACTTGGAAGTTTCGTATTTTGAAATTCGGACACGTTGTGCTTCGAACCTAGATTGTAGGCGAATGAGGGGACATATTGCAGCAAATTAAACGTTGATCTACTCATAATTTCATTAATAACCGAAAATAAACGAAACATACGGAATCCGTGACAATAAATTTTGTGCGTTCAAAATAAGTAAGGCTAACCATCAGGCATTTTCGCAAAAAATTGAAAATTTTTTTTTGTTGAAATTCCGGTTGAAAACGATTATAGGTAACGTATAAGACACGTTGAGCCCGAAATTACCGGTTGGGTGCATAAGGAACCCGTGGTCATACTTGGAAGTTTCGTATTTTGAAATTCGGACACGTTGTGCTTCGAACCTAGATTGTAGGCGAATGAGGGGACATATTGCAGCAAATTAAACGTTGATCTACTCATAATTTCATTAATAACCGAAAATAAACGAAACATACGGAATCCGTGACAATAAATTTTGTGCGTTCAAAATAAGTAAGGCTAACCATCAGGCATTTTCGCAAAAAATTGAAAATTGTTTTTTGTTGAAATTCCGGTTGAAAACGATTATAGGTAACGTATAAGACACGTTGAGCCCGAAATTACCGGTTGGGTGCATAAGGAACGCGCGGTCATACTTGGAAGTTTCGTATTTTGAAATTCGGGCACGTTGTGCTTCGAACCTAGATTTTAGGCGAATGAGGAGACATATTGTAGCAAATTAAACGTTGATCTACTCATAATTTCATTAATAACCGAAAATAAACGAAACATACGGAATCCGTGACAATAAATTTTGTGCGTTCAAAATAAGTAAGGCTAACCATCAGGCATTTTCGCAAAAAATTGAAAATTTTTTTTTGTTGAAATTCCGGTTGAAAACGATTATAGGTAACGTATAAGACATGTTGAGCTCAAAATTACCGGTTGGGTGCATAAGGAACGCGTGGTCATACTTGGAAGTTTCGTATTTTGAAATTCGGACACGTTGTGCTTCGAACCTAGATTGTAGGCGAATGAGGAGACATATTGTAGCAAATTAAACGTTGATCTACTCAGAATTTCATTAATAACCGAAAATAAACGAAACATACGGAATCCGTGACAATAAATTTTGTGCGTTCAAAATAAGTAAGGCTAACCATCAGGCATTTTCGCAAAAAATTGAAAATTTTTTTTTGTTGAAATTCCGGTTGAAAACGATTATAGGTAACGTATAAGACACGTTGAGCCCGAAATTACCGGTTGGGTGCATAAGGAACGCGTGGTCATACTTGGAAGTTTCGTATTTTGAAATTCGGACACGTTGTGCTTCGAACCTAGATTGTAGGCGAATGAGGGGACATATTGCAGCAAATTAAACGTTGATCTACTCATAATTTCATTAATAACCGAAAATAAACGAAACATACGGAATCCGTGACAATAAATTTTGTGCGTTCAAAATAAGTAAGGCTAACCATCAGGCATTTTCGCAAAAAATTGAAAATTTTTTTTTGTTGAAATTCCGGTTGAAAACGATTATAGGTAACGTATAAGACATGTTGAGCTCAAAATTACCGGTTGGGTGCATAAGGAACGCGTGGTCATACTTGGAAGTTTCGTATTTTGAAATTCGGACACGTTGTGCTTCGAACCTAGATTGTAGGCGAATGAGGAGACATATTGTAGCAAATTAAACGTTGATCTACTCAGAATTTCATTAATAACCGAAAATAAACGAAACATACGGAATCCGTGACAATAAATTTTGTGCGTTCAAAATAAGTAAGGCTAACCATCAGGCATTTTCGCAAAAAATTGAAAATTTTTTTTTGTTGAAATTCCGGTTGAAAACGATTATAGGTAACGTATAAGACACGTTGAGCCCGAAATTACCGGTTGGGTGCATAAGGAACCCGTGGTCATACTTGGAAGTTTCGTATTTTGAAATTCGGACACGTTGTGCTTCGAACCTAGATTGTAGGCGAATGAGGGGACATATTGCAGCAAATTAAACGTTGATCTACTCATAATTTCATTAATAACCGAAAATAAACGAAACATACGGAATCCGTGACAATAAATTTTGTGCGTTCAAAATAAGTAAGGCTAACCATCAGGCATTTTCGCAAAAAATTGAAAATTTTTTTTTGTTGAAATTCCGGTTGAAAACGATTATAGGTAACGTATAAGACACGTTGAGCCCGAAATTACCGGTTGGGTGCATAAGGAACCCGTGGTCATACTTGGAAGTTTCGTATTTTGAAATTCGGACACGTTGTGATTCGAACCTAGATTTTAGGCGAATGAGGAGACATATTGCAGCAAATTAAACGTTGATCTACTCATAATTTCATTAATAACCGAAAATAAACGAAACATACGGAATCCGTGACAATAAATTTTGTGCGTTCAAAATAAGTAAGGCTAACCATCAGGCATTTTCGCAAAAAATTGAAAATTTTTTTTTGTTGAAATTCCGGTTGAAAACGATTATAGGTAACGTATAAGACACGTTGAGCCCGAAATTACCGGTTGGGTGCATAAGGAACCCGTGGTCATACTTGGAAGTTTCGTATTTTGAAATTCGGACACGTTGTGCTTCGAACCTAGATTGTAGGCGAATGAGGGGACATATTGCAGCAAATTAAACGTTGATCTACTCATAATTTCATTAATAACCGAAAATAAACGAAACATACGGAATCCGTGACAATAAATTTTGTGCGTTCAAAATAAGTAAGGCTAACCATCAGGCATTTTCGCAAAAAATTGAAAATTTTTTTTTGTTGAAATTCCGGTTGAAAACGATTATAGGTAACGTATAAGACACGTTGAGCCCGAAATTACCGGTTGGGTGCATAAGGAACCCGTGGTCATACTTGGAAGTTTCGTATTTTGAAATTCGGACACGTTGTGCTTCGAACCTAGATTGTAGGCGAATGATAATTATAATTATAATTTCATTAATAACCGAAAATAAACGAAACATACGGAATCCGTGACAATAAATTTTGTGCGTTCAAAATAAGTAAGGCTAACCATCAGGCATTTTCGCAAAAAATTGAAAATTTTTTTTTGTTGAAATTCCGGTTGAAAACGATTATAGGTAACGTATAAGACACGTTGAGCCCGAAATTACCGGTTGGGTGCATAAGGAACCCGTGGTCATACTTGGAAGTTTCGTATTTTGAAATTCGGACACGTTGTGCTTCGAACCTAGATTGTAGGCGAATGAGGGGACATATTGCAGCAAATTAAACGTTGATCTACTCATAATTTCATTAATAACCGAAAATAAACGAAACATACGGAATCCGTGACAATAAATTTTGTGCGTTCAAAATAAGTAAGGCTAACCATCAGGCATTTTCGCAAAAAATTGAAATTTTTTTTTTGTTGAAATTCCGGTTGAAAACGATTATAGGTAACGTATAAGACACGTTGAGCCCGAAATTACCGGTTGGGTGCATAAGGAACGCGTGGTCATACTTGGAAGTTTCGTATTTTGAAATTCGGACACGTTGTGCTTCGAACCTAGATTGTAGGCGAATGAGGGGACATATTGCAGCAAATTAAACGTTGATCTACTCATAATTTCATTAATAACCGAAAATAAACGAAACATACGGAATCCGTGACAATAAATTTTGTGCGTTCAAAATAAGTAAGGCTAACCATCAGGCATTTTCGCAAAAAATTGAAAATTTTTTTTTGTTGAAATTCCGGTTGAAAACGATTATAGGTAACGTATAAGACACGTTGAGCCCGAAATTACCGGTTGGGTGCATAAGGAACCCGTGGTCATACTTGGAAGTTTCGTATTTTGAAATTCGGACACGTTGTGCTTCGAACCTAGATTGTAGGCGAATGATAATTATAATTATAATTTCATTAATAACCGAAAATAAACGAAACATACGGAATCCGTGACAATAAATTTTGTGCGTTCAAAATAAGTAAGGCTAACCATCAGGCATTTTCGCAAAAAATTGAAAATTTTTTTTTGTTGAAATTCCGGTTGAAAACGATTATAGGTAACGTATAAGACACGTTGAGCCCGAAATTACCGGTTGGGTGCATAAGGAACCCGTGGTCATACTTGGAAGTTTCGTATTTTGAAATTCGGACACGTTGTGATTCGAACCTAGATTTTAGGCGAATGAGGAGACATATTGCAGCAAATTAAACGTTGATCTACTCATAATTTCATTAATAACCGAAAATAAACGAAACATACGGAATCCGTGACAATAAATTTTGTGCGTTCAAAATAAGTAAGGCTAACCATCAGGCATTTTCGCAAAAAATTGAAAATTTTTTTTTGTTGAAATTCCGGTTGAAAACGATTATAGGTAACGTATAAGACACGTTGAGCCCGAAATTACCGGTTGGGTGCATAAGGAACCCGTGGTCATACTTGGAAGTTTCGTATTTTGAAATTCGGACACGTTGTGCTTCGAACCTAGATTGTAGGCGAATGAGGGGACATATTGCAGCAAATTAAACGTTGATCTACTCATAATTTCATTAATAACCGAAAATAAACGAAACATACGGAATCCGTGACAATAAATTTTGTGCGTTCAAAATAAGTAAGGCTAACCATCAGGCATTTTCGCAAAAAATTGAAAATTTTTTTTTGTTGAAATTCCGGTTGAAAACGATTATAGGTAACGTATAAGACACGTTGAGCCCGAAATTACCGGTTGGGTGCATAAGGAACGCGTGGTCATACTTGGAAGTTTCGTATTTTGAAATTCGGACACGTTGTGCTTCGAACCTAGATTGTAGGCGAATGAGGGGACATATTGCAGCAAATTAAACGTTGATCTACTCATAATTTCATTAATAACCGAAAATAAACGAAACATACGGAATCCGTGACAATAAATTTTGTGCGTTCAAAATAAGTAAGGCTAACCATCAGGCATTTTCGCAAAAAATTGAAAATTTTTTTTTGTTGAATTCCGGTTGAAAACGATTATAGGTAACGTATAAGACACGTTGAGCCCGAAATTACCGGTTGGGTGCATAAGGAACCCGTGGTCATACTTGGAAGTTTCGTATTTTGAAATTCGGACACGTTGTGCTTCGAACCTAGATTGTAGGCGAATGAGGGGACATATTGCAGCAAATTAAACGTTGATCTACTCATAATTTCATTAATAACCGAAAATAAACGAAACATACGGAATCCGTGACAATAAATTTTGTGCGTTCAAAATAAGTAAGGCTAACCATCAGGCATTTTCGCAAAAAATTGAAAATTTTTTTTTGTTGAAATTCCGGTTGAAAACGATTATAGGTAACGTATAAGACACGTTGAGCCCGAAATTACCGGTTGGGTGCATAAGGAACCCGTGGTCATACTTGGAAGTTTCGTATTTTGAAATTCGGACACGTTGTGCTTCGAACCTAGATTGTAGGCGAATGATAATTATAATTATAATTTCATTAATAACCGAAAATAAACGAAACATACGGAATCCGTGACAATAAATTTTGTGCGTTCAAAATAAGTAAGGCTAACCATCAGGCATTTTCGCAAAAAATTGAAAATTTTTTTTTGTTGAAATTCCGGTTGAAAACGATTATAGGTAACGTATAAGACACGTTGAGCCCGAAATTACCGGTTGGGTGCATAAAGAACGCGTGGTCATACTTGGAAGTTTCGTATTTTGAAATTCGGACACGTTGTGCTTCGAACCTAGATTGTAGGCGAATGAGGGGACATATTGCAGCAAATTAAACGTTGATCTACTCATAATTTCATTAATAACCGAAAATAAACGAAACATACGGAATCCGTGACAATAAATTTTGTGCGTTCAAAATAAGTAAGGCTAACCATCAGGCATTTTCGCAAAAAATTGAAAATTTTTTTTTGTTGAATTCCGATTGAAAACGATTATAGGTAACGTATAAGACACGTTGAGCCCGAAATTACCGGTTGGGTGCATAAGGAACCCGTGGTCATACTTGGAAGTTTCGTATTTTGAAATTCGGACACGTTGTGCTTCGAACCTAGATTGTAGGCGAATGAGGGGACATATTGCAGCAAATTAAACGTTGATCTACTCATAATTTCATTAATAACCGAAAATAAACGAAACATACGGAATCCGTGACAATAAATTTTGTGCGTTCAAAATAAGTAAGGCTAACCATCAGGCATTTTCGCAAAAAATTGAAAATTTTTTTTTGTTGAAATTCCGGTTGAAAACGATTATAGGTAACGTATAAGACACGTTGAGCCCGAAATTACCGGTTGGGTGCATAAGGAACCCGTGGTCATACTTGGAAGTTTCGTATTTTGAAATTCGGACACGTTGTGATTCGAACCTAGATTTTAGGCGAATGAGGAGACATATTGTAGCAAATTAAACGTTGATCTACTCATAATTTCATTAATAACCGAAAATAAACGAAACATACGGAATCCGTGACAATAAATTTTGTGCGTTCAAAATAAGTAAGGCTAACCATCAGGCATTTTCGCAAAAAAATGAAAATTTTTTTTTGTTGAAATTCCGGTTGAGAACGATTATAGGTAACGTATAAGACATGTTGAGCCCGAAATTACCGGTTGGGTGCATAAGGAACCCGTGGTCATACTTGGAAGTTTCGTATTTTGAAATTCGGACACGTTGTGCTTCGAACCTAGATTGTAGGCGAATGAGGGGACATATTGCAGCAAATTAAACGTTGATCTACTCATAATTTCATTAATAACCGAAAATAAACGAAACATACGGAATCCGTGACAATAAATTTTGTGCGTTCAAAATAAGTAAGGCTAACCATCAGGCATTTTCGCAAAAAATTGAAAATTTTTTTTTGTTGAAATTCCGGTTGAAAACGATTATAGGTAACGTATAAGACACGTTGAGCCCGAAATTACCGGTTGGGTGCATAAGGAACCCGTGGTCATACTTGGAAGTTTCGTATTTTGAAATTCGGACACGTTGTGCTTCGAACCTAGATTGTAGGCGAATGAGGGGACATATTGCAGCAAATTAAACGTTGATCTACTCATAATTTCATTAATAACCGAAAACAAACGAAACATACGGAATCCGTGACAATAAATTTTGTGCGTTCAAAATAAGTAAGGCTAACCATCAGGCATTTTCGCAAAAAATTGAAAAATTTTTTTTGTTGAAATTCCGGTTGAAAACGATTATAGGTAACGTATAAGACACGTTGAGCCCGAAATTACCGGTTGGGTGCATAAGGAACGCGTGGTCATACTTGGAAGTTTCGTATTTTGAAATTCGGACACGTTGTGCTTCGAACCTAGATTTTAGGCGAATGAGGAGACATATTGTAGCAAATTAAACGTTGATCTACTCATAATTTCATTAATAACCGAAAATAAACGAAACATACGGAATCCGTGACAATAAATTTTGTGCGTTCAAAATAAGTAAGGCTTAACCATCAGGCATTTTCGCAAAAAAATGAAAATTTTTTTTTTGTTGAAATTCCGGTTGAGAACGATTATAGGTAACGTATAAGACATGTTGAGCCCGAAATTACCGGTTAGGTGCATAAGGAACGCGTGGTCATACTTGGAAGTTTCGTATTTTGAAATTCGGACACGTTGTGCTTCGAACCTAGATTGTAGGCGAATGAGGGGACATATTGCAGCAAATTAAACGTTGATCTACTCATAATTTCATTAATAACCGAAAATAAACGAAACATACGGAATCCGTGACAATAAATTTTGTGCGTTCAAAATAAGTAAGGCTAACCATCAGGCATTTTCGCAAAAAATTGAAAATTTTTTTTTGTTGAAATTCCGGTTGAAAACGATTATAGGTAACGTATAAGACACGTTGAGCCCGAAATTACCGGTTGGGTGCATAAGGAACGCGTGGTCATACTTGGAAGTTTCGTATTTTGAAATTCGGACACGCTGTGCTTCGAACCTAGATTGTAGGCGAATGAGGGGACATATTGCAGCAAATTAAACGTTGATCTACTCATAATTTCATTAATAACCGAAAATAAACGAAACATACGGAATCCGTGACAATAAATTTTGTGCGTTCAAAATAAGTAAGGCTAACCATCAGGCATTTTCGCAAAAAATTGAAATTTTTTTTTTGTTGAAATTCCGGTTAAAAACGATTATAGGTAACGTATAAGACACGTTGAGCCCGAAATTACCGGTTGGGTGCATAAGGAACGCGTGGTCATACTTGGAAGTTTCGTATTTTGAAATTCGGACACGTTGTGCTTCGAACCTAGATTGTAGGCGAATGAGGGGACATATTGCAGCAAATTAAACGTTGATCTACTCATAATTTCATTAATAACCGAAAATAAACGAAACATACGGAATCCGTGACAATAAATTTTGTGCGTTCAAAATAAGTAAGGCTAACCATCAGGCATTTTCGCAAAAAATTGAAAATTGTTTTTTGTTGAAATTCCGGTTGAAAACGATTATAGGTAACGTATAAGACACGTTGAGCCCGAAATTACCGGTTGGGTGCATAAGGAACCCGTGGTCATACTTGGAAGTTTCGTATTTTGAAATTCGGACACGTTGTGATTCGAACCTAGATTTTAGGCGAATGAGGAGACATATTGTAGCAAATTAAACGTTGATCTACTCATAATTTCATTAATAACCGAAAATAAATGAAACATACGGAATCCGTGACAATAAATTTTGTGCGTTCAAAATAAGTAAGGCTAACACCATCAGGCATTTTCGCAAAAAATTGAAAATTTTTTTTTGTTGAAATTCCGGTTAAAAACGATTATAGGTAACGTATAAGACACGTTGAGCCCGAAATTACCGGTTGGGTGCATAAGGAACGCGTGGTCATACTTGGAAGTTTCGTATTTTGAAATTCGGACACGTTGTGATTCGAACCTAGATTTTAGGCGAATGAGGAGACATATTGTAGCAAATTAAACGTTGATCTACTCATAATTTCATTAATAACCGAAAATAAACGAAACATACGGAATCCGTGACAATAAATTTTGTGCGTTCAAAATAAGTAAGGCTAACCATCAGGCATTTTCGCAAAAAATTGAAAATTTTTTTTTGTTGAAATTCCGGTTGAAAACGATTATAGGGAACGTATAAGACACGTTGAGCCCGAAATTACCGGTTGGGTGCATAAGGAACGCGTGATCATACTTGGAAGTTTCGTATTTTGAAATTCGGACACGTAGTGCTTCGAACCTAGATTGTAGGCGAATGAGGGGACATATTGCAGCAAATTAAACGTTGATCTACTCATAATTTCATTAATAACCGAAAATAAACGAAACATACGGAATCCGTGACAATAAATTTTGTGCGTTCAAAATAAGTAAGGCTAACACCATCAGGCATTTTCGCAAAAAATTGAAAATTTTTTTTGTTGAAATTCCGGTTGAAAACGATTATAGGTAACGTATAAGACACGTTGAGCCCGAAATTACCGGTTGGGTGCATAAGGAACCCGTGGTCATACTTGGAAGTTTCGTATTTTGAAATTCGGACACGTTGTGCTTCGAACCTAGATTGTAGGCGAATGAGGGGACATATTGCAGCAAATTAAACGTTGATCTACTCATAATTTCATTAATAACCGAAAATAAACGAAACATACGGAATCCGTGACAATAAATTTTGTGCGTTCAAAATAAGTAAGGCTAACCATCAGGCATTTTCGCAAAAAAATGAAAATTTTTTTTTTGTTGAAATTCCGGTTGAGAACGATTATAGGTAACGTATAAGACATGTTGAGCCCGAAATTACCGGTTGGGTGCATAAGGAACCCGTGGTCATACTTGGAAGTTTCGTATTTTGAAATTCGGACACGTTGTGCTTCGAACCTAGATTGTAGGCGAATGAGGGGACATATTGCAGCAAATTAAACGTTGATCTACTCATAATTTCATTAATAACCGAAAATAAACGAAACATACGGAATCCGTGACAATAAATTTTGTGCGTTCAAAATAAGTAAGGCTAACCATCAGGCATTTTCGCAAAAAATTGAAAATTTTTTTTTGTTGAAATTCCGGTTGAAAACGATTATAGGTAACGTATAAGACACGTTGAGCTGGAAATTACCGGTTGGGTGCATAAGGAACGCGTGGTCATACTTGGAAGTTTCGTATTTTGAAATTCGGACACGTTGTGCTTCGAACCTAGATTGTAGGCGAATGAGGGGACATATTGCAGCAAATTAAACGTTGATCTACTCATAATTTCATTAATAACCGAAAATAAACGAAACATACGGAATCCGTGACAATAAATTTTGTGCGTTCAAAATAAGTAAGGCTAACCATCAGGCATTTTCGCAAAAAATTGATAATTTTTTTTTGTTGAAATTCCGGTTGAAAACGATTATAGGTAACGTATAAGACATGTTGAGCTCAAAATTACCGGTTGGGTGCATAAGGAGCGCGTGGTCATACTTGGAAGTTTCGTATTTTGAAATTCGGACACGTTGTGCTTCGAACCTAGATTGTAGGCGAATGAGGGGACATATTGCAGCAAATTAAACGTTGATCTACTCATAATTTCATTAATAACCGAAAATAAACGAAACATACGGAATCCGTGACAATAAATTTTGTGCGTTCAAAATAAGTAAGGCTAACTAACCATCAGGCATTTTCGCAAAAAATTGAAAATTTTTTTTTGTTGAAATTCCGGTTAAAAACGATTATAGGTAACGTATAAGACATTTTGAGCTCAAAATTACCGGTTGGGTGCATAAGGAGCGCGTGGTCATACTTGGAAGTTTCGTATTTTGAAATTCGGACACGTTGTGCTTCGAACCTAGATTGTAGGCGAATGAGGGGACATATTGCAGCAAATTAAACGTTGATCTACTCATAATTTCATTAATAACCGAAAATAAACGAAACATACGGAATCCGTGACAATAAATTTTGTGCGTTCAAAATAAGTAAGGCTAACCATCAGGCATTTTCGCAAAAAATAGAAAATTTTTTTTTTGTTGAAATTCCGGTTAAAAACGATTATAGGTAACGTATAAGACACGTTGAGCCCGAAATTACCGGTTGGGTGCATAAGGAGCGCGTGGTCATACTTGGAGTTTCGTATTTTGAAATTCGGACACGTTGTGCTTCGAACCTAGATTGTAGGCGAATGAGGGGACATATTGCAGCAAATTAAACGTTGATCTACTCATAATTTCATTAATAACCGAAAATAAACGAAACATACGGAATCCGTGACAATAAATTTTGTGCGTTCAAAATAAGTAAGGCTAACCATCAGGCATTTTCGCAAAAAATAGAAAATTTTTTTTTGTTGAAATTCCGGTTAAAAACGATTATAGGTAACGTATAAGACATGTTGAGCTCAAAATTACCGGTTGGGTGCATAAGGAGCGCGTGGTCATACTTGGAAGTTTCGTATTTTGAAATTCGGACACGTTGTGCTTCGAACCTAGATTGTAGGTGAATGAGGGGACATATTGCAGCAAATTAAACGTTGATCTACTCATAATTTCATTAATAACCGAAAATAAACGAAACATACGGAATCCGTGACAATAAATTTTGTGCGTTCAAAATAAGTAAGGCTAATAGAAAATTTTTTTTTGTTGAAATTCCGGTTAAAAACGATTATAGGTAACGTATAAGACACGTTGAGCCCGAAATTACCGGTTGGGTGCATAAGGAACGCGTGGTCATACTTGGAAGTTTCGTATTTTGAAATTCGGACACGTTGTGCTTCGAACCTAGATTGTAGGCGAATGAGGGGACATATTGCAGCAAATTAAACGTTGATCTACTCATAATTTCATTAATAACCGAAAATAAACGAAACATACGGAATCCGTGACAATAAATTTTGTGCGTTCAAAATAAGTAAGGCTAACCATCAGGCATTTTCGCAAAAAATTGAAAATTTTTTTTTTGTTGAAATTCCGGTTGAAAACGATTATAGGTAACGTATAAGACATGTTGAGCTCAAAATTACCGGTTGGGTGCAAAAGGAACGCGTGGTCATACTTGGAAGTTTCGTATTTTGAAATTCGGATACGTTGTGCTTCGAACCTAGATTGTAGGTGAATGAGGGGACATATTGCAGCAAATTAAACTTTTATCTACTCATAATTTCATTAATAACCGAAAATAAACGAAACATACGGAATCCGTGACAATAAATTTTGTGCGTTCAAAATAAGTAAGGCTAACCATCAGGCATTTTCGCAAAAAATTGAAAAATTTTTTTTGTTGAAATTCCGGTTGAAAACGATTATAGGTAACGTATAAGACACGTTGAGCCCGAAATTACCGGTTGGGTGCATAAGGAACGCGTGGTCATACTTGGAAGTTTCGTATTTTGAAATTCGGACACGTTGTGCTTCGAACCTAGATTGTAGGCGAATGAGGGGACATATTGCAGCAAATTAAACGTTGATCTACTCATAATTTCATTAACAACCGAAAATAAACGAAACATACGGAATCCGTGACAATAAATTTTGTGCGTTCAAAATAAGTAAGGCTAACCATCAGGCATTTTCGCAAAAAATTGAAAAATTTTTTTGGTTGAAATTCCGGTTGAAAACGATTATAAGTAACGTATAAGACATGTTGAGCTCAAAATTACCGGTTGGGTGCAAAAGGAACGCGTGGTCATACTTGGAAGTTTCGTATTTTGAAATTCGGACACGTTGTGCTTCGAACCTAGATTGTAGGCGAATGAGGGGACATATTGCAGCAAATTAAACGTTGATCTACTCATAATTTCATTAATAACCGAAAATAAACGAAACATACGGAATCCGTGACAACAAATTTTGTGCGTTCAAAAAAGTAAGGCTAACCATCAGGCATTTTCGCAAAAAATTGAAAATTTTTTTTTGTTGAAATTCCGGTTGAAAACGATTATAGGTAACGTATAAGACATGTTGAGCTCAAAATTACCGGTTGGGTGCAAAAGGAACGCGTGGCCATACTTGGAAGTTTCGTATTTTGAAATTCGGATACGTTGTGCTTCGAACCTAGATTGTAGGTGAATGAGGGGACATATTGCAGCAAATTAAACTTTGATCTACTCATAATTTCATTAATAACCGAAAATAAACGAAACATACGGAATCCGTGACAATAAATTTTGTGCGTTCAAAATAAGTAAGGCTAACCATCAGGCATTTTCGCAAAAAATTGAAAATTTTTTTTTGTTGAAATTCCGGTTGAAAACGATTATAGGTAACGTATAAGACACGTTGAGCTGGAAATTACCGGTTGGGTGCATAAGGAACGCGTGGTCATACTTGGAAGTTTCGTATTTTGAAATTCGGACACGCTGTGCTTCGAACCTAGATTGTAGGCGAATGAGGAGACATATTGTAGCAAATTAAACGTTGATCTACTCATAATTTCATTAATAACCGAAAATAAACGAAACATACGGAATCCGTGACAATAAATTTTGTGCGTTCAAAAAAGTAAGGCTAACCATCAGGCATTTTCGCAAAAAATTGAAAAATTTTTTTTGTTGAAATTCCGGTTGAAAACGATTATAGGTAACGTATAAGACATGTTGAGCTCAAAATTACCGGTTGGGTGCAAAAGGAACGTGTGGTCATACTTGGAAGTTTCGTATTTTGAAATTCGGACACGTTGTGCTTCGAACCTAGATTGTAGGTGAATGAGGGGACATATTGCAGCAAATTAAACTTTGATCTACTCATAATTTCATTAATAACCGAAAATAAACGAAACATACGGAATCCGTGACAATAAATTTTGTGCGTTCAAAATAAGTAAGGCTAACCATCAGGCATTTTCGCAAAAAATTGAAAATTTTTTTTTGTTGAAATTCCGGTTGAAAACGATTATAGGTAACGTATAAGACATGTTGAGCTCAAAATTACCGGTTGGGTGCATAAGGAGCGCGTGGTCATACTTGGAAGTTTCGTATTTTGAAATTCGGACACGTTGTGCTTCGAACCTAGATTTTAGGCGAATGAGGAGACATATTGTAGCAAATTAAACGTTGATCTACTCATAATTTCATTAATAACCGAAAATAAACGAAACATACGGAATCCGTGACAATAAATTTTGTGCGTTCAAAATAAGTAAGGCTAACCATCAGGCATTTTCGCAAAAAATTGAAAATTTTTTTTTGTTGAAATTCCAGTTGAAAACGATTATAGGTAACGTATAAGACACGTTGAGCCCGAAATTACCGGTTGGGTGCATAAGGAACGCGTGGTCATACTTGGAAGTTTCGTATTTTGAAATTCGGACACGTTGTGCTTCGAACCTAGATTGTAGGCGAATGAGGAGACATATTGCAGCAAATTAAACGTTGATCTACTCATAATTTCATTAATAACCGAAAATAAACGAAACATACGGAATCCGTGACAATAAATTTTGTGCGTTCAAAATAAGTAAGGCTAACCATCAGGCATTTTCGCAAAAAATTGAAAATTTTTTTTTGTTGAAATTCCAGTTGAAAACGATTATAGGTAACGTATAAGACACGTTGAGCCCGAAATTACCGGTTGGGTGCATAAGGAACGCGTGGTCATACTTGGAAGTTTCGTATTTTGAAATTCGGACACGTTGTGCTTCGAACCTAGATTGTAGGCGAATGAAGGGACATATTGTAGCAAATTAAACGTTGATCTACTCATAATTTCATTAATAACCGAAAATAAACGAAACATACGGAATCCGTGACAATAAATTTTGTGCGTTCAAAATAAGTAAGCCTAACCATCAGGCATTTTTGCAAAAAATTGAAAATTTTTTTTTGTTGAAATTCCAGTTGAAAACGATTATAGGTAACGTATAAGACATGTTGAGCTCAAAATTACCGGTTGGGTGCATAAGGAGCGCGTGGTCATACTTGGAAGTTTCGTATTTTGAAATTCGGACACGTTGTGCTTCGAACCTAGATTGTAGGCGAATGAAGGGACATATTGCAGCAAATTAAACGTTGATCTACTCATAACTTCATTAATAACCGAAAATAAACGAAACATACGGAATCCGTGACAATAAATTTTGTGCGTTCAAAATAAGTAAGGCTAACCATCAGGCATTTTCGCAAAAAATTGAAAATTTTTTTTTGTTGAAATTCCAGTTGAAAACGATTATAGGTAACGTATAAGACACGTTGAGCCCGAAATTACCGGTTGGGTGCATAAGGAACGCGTGGTCATACTTGGAAGTTTCGTATTTTGAAATTCGGACACGTTGTGCTTCGAACCTAGATTGTAGGCGAATGAAGGGACATATTGCAGCAAATTAAACGTTGATCTACTCATAATTTCATTAATAACCGAAAATAAACGAAACATACGGAATCCGTGACAATAAATTTTGTGCGTTCAAAATAAGTAAGGCTAACCATCAGGCATTTTCGCAAAAAATTGAAAATTGTTTTTTGTTGAAATTCCGGTTGAAAACGATTATAGGTAACGTATAAGACATGTTGAGCTCAAAATTACCGGTTGGGTGCATAAGGAGCGCGTGGTCATACTTGGAAGTTTCGTATTTTGAAATTCGGACACGTTGTGCTTCGAACCTAGATTGTAGGCGAATGAGGAGACATATTGCAGCAAATTAAACGTTGATCTACTCATAATTTCATTAATAACCGAAAATAAACGAAACATACGGAATCCGTGACAATAAATTTTGTGCGTTCAAAATAAGTAAGGCTAACCATCAGGCATTTTCGCAAAAAATTGAAAATTTTTTTTTGTTGAAATTCCAGTTGAAAACGATTATAGGTAACGTATAAGACACGTTGAGCCCGAAATTACCGGTTGGGTGCATAAGGAACGCGTGGTCATACTTGGAAGTTTCGTATTTTGAAATTCGGACACGTTGTGCTTCGAACCTAGATTGTAGGCGAATGAAGGGACATATTGCAGCAAATTAAACGTTGATCTACTCATAATTTCATTAATAACCGAAAATAAACGAAACATACGGAATCCGTGACAATAAATTTTGTGCGTTCAAAATAAGTAAGGCTAACCATCAGGCATTTTCGCAAAAAATTGAAAATTGTTTTTTGTTGAAATTCCGGTTGAAAACGATTATAGGTAACGTATAAGACATGTTGAGCTCAAAATTACCGGTTGGGTGCATAAGGAGCGCGTGGTCATACTTGGAAGTTTCGTATTTTGAAATTCGGACACGTTGTGCTTCGAACCTAGATTGTAGGCGAATGAGGAGACATATTGCAGCAAATTAAACGTTGATCTACTCATAATTTCATTAATAACCGAAAATAAACGAAACATACGGAATCCGTGACAATAAATTTTGTGCGTTCAAAATAAGTAAGGCTAACCATCAGGCATTTTCGCAAAAAATTGAAAATTTTTTTTTGTTGAAATTCCAGTTGAAAACGATTATAGGTAACGTATAAGACACGTTGAGCCCGAAATTACCGGTTGGGTGCATAAGGAACGCGTGGTCATACTTGGAAGTTTCGTATTTTGAAATTCGGACACGTTGTGCTTCGAACCTAGATTGTAGGCGAATGAAGGGACATATTGCAGCAAATTAAACGTTGATCTACTCATAATTTCATTAATAACCGAAAATAAACGAAACATACGGAATCCGTGACAATAAATTTTGTGCGTTCAAAATAAGTAAGGCTAACCATCAGGCATTTTCGCAAAAAATTGAAAATTGTTTTTTGTTGAAATTCCAGTTGAAAACGATTATAGGTAACGTATAAGACATGTTGAGCTCAAAATTACCTGTTGGGTGCATAAGGAGCGCGTGGTCATACTTGGAAGTTTCGTATTTTGAAATTCGGACACGTTGTGCTTCGAACCTAGATTGTAGGCGAATGAAGGGACATATTGCAGCAAATTAAACGTTGATCTACTCATAATTTCATTAATAACCGAAAATAAACGAAACATACGGAATCCGTGACAATAAATTTTGTGCGTTCAAAATAAGTAAGGCTAACCATCAGGCATTTTCGCAAAAAATTGAAAATTGTTTTTTGTTGAAATTCCGGTTGAAAACGATTATAGGTAACGTATAAGACATGTTGAGCTCAAAATTACCGGTTGGGTGCATAAGGAGCGCGTGGTCATACTTGGAAGTTTCGTATTTTGAAATTCGGACACGTTGTGCTTCGAACCTAGATTGTAGGCGAATGAGGAGACATATTGCAGCAAATTAAACGTTGATCTACTCATAATTTCATTAATAACCGAAAATAAACGAAACATACGGAATCCGTGACAATAAATTTTGTGCGTTCAAAATAAGTAAGGCTAACCATCAGGCATTTTCGCAAAAAATTGAAAATTTTTTTTTGTTGAAATTCCAGTTGAAAACGATTATAGGTAACGTATAAGACACGTTGAGCCCGAAATTACCGGTTGGGTGCATAAGGAACGCGTGGTCATACTTGGAAGTTTCGTATTTTGAAATTCGGACACGTTGTGCTTCGAACCTAGATTGTAGGCGAATGAAGGGACATATTGTAGCAAATTAAACGTTGATCTACTCATAATTTCATTAATAACCGAAAATAAACGAAACATACGGAATCCGTGACAATAAATTTTGTGCGTTCAAAATAAGTAAGCCTAACCATCAGGCATTTTTGCAAAAAATTGAAAATTTTTTTTTGTTGAAATTCCAGTTGAAAACGATTATAGGTAACGTATAAGACATGTTGAGCTCAAAATTACCGGTTGGGTGCATAAGGAGCGCGTGGTCATACTTGGAAGTTTCGTATTTTGAAATTCGGACACGTTGTGCTTCGAACCTAGATTGTAGGCGAATGAAGGGACATATTGCAGCAAATTAAACGTTGATCTACTCATAATTTCATTAATAACCGAAAATAAACGAAACATACGGAATCCGTGACAATAAATTTTGTGCGTTCAAAATAAGTAAGGCTAACCATCAGGCATTTTCGCAAAAAATTGAAAATTGTTTTTTGTTGAAATTCCGGTTGAAAACGATTATAGGTAACGTATAAAACATGTTGAGCCCGAAATTACCGGTTGGGTGCATAAGGAACGCGTGGTCATACTTGGAAGTTTCGTATTTTGAAATTCGGACACGTTGTGCTTCGAACCTAGATTGTAGGCGAATGAGGGGACATATTGCAGCAAATTAAACGTTGCTCTACTCATAATTTCATTAATAACCGAAAATAAACGAAACATACGGAATCCGTGACAATAAATTTTGTGCGTTCAAAATAAGTAAGGCTAACCATCAGGCATTTTCGCAAAAAATTGAAAATTGTTTTTTGTTGAAATTCCGGTTGAAAACGATTATAGGTAACGTATAAGACACGTTGAGCCCGAAATTACCGGTTGGGTGCATAAGGAACGCGTGGTCATACTTGGAAGTTTCGTATTTTGAAATTCGGACACGTTGTGCTTCGAACCTAGATTTTAGGCGAATGAGGAGACATATTGTAGCAAATTAAACGTTGATCTACTCATAATTTCATTAATAACCGAAAATAAACGAAACATACGGAATCCGTGACAATAAATTTTGTGCGTTCAAAATAAGTAAGGCTAACCATCAGGCATTTTCGCAAAAAATTGAAAATTGTTTTTTGTTGAAATTCCGGTTGAAAACGATTATAGGTAACGTATAAGACATGTTGAGCTCAAAATTACCGGTTGGGTGCATAAGGAACGCGTGGTCATACTTGGAAGTTTCGTATTTTGAAATTCGGACACGTTGTGCTTCGAACCTAGATTTTAGGCGAATGAGGAGACATATTGTAGCAAATTAAACGTTGATCTACTAATAATTTCATTAATAACCGAAAATAAACGAAACATACGGAATCCGTGACAATAAATTTTGTGCGTTCAAAATAAGTAAGGCTAACCATCAGGCATTTTCGCAAAAAATTGAAAATTGTTTTTTGTTGAAATTCCGGTTGAAAACGATTATAGGTAACGTATAAGACATGTTGAGCTCAAAATTACCGGTTGGGTGCATAAGGAACGCGTGGTCATACTTGGAAGTTTCGTATTTTGAAATTCGGACACGTTGTGCTTCGAACCTAGATTTTAGGCGAATGAGGAGACATATTGTAGCAAATTAAACGTTGATCTACTAATAATTTCATTAATAACCGAAAATAAACGAAACATACGGAATCCGTGACAATAAATTTTGTGCGTTCAAAATAAGTAAGGCTAACCATCAGGCATTTTCGCAAAAAATTGAAAATTGTTTTTTGTTGAAATTCCGGTTGAAAACGATTATAGGTAACGTATAAAACATGTTGAGCCCGAAATTACCGGTTGGGTGCATAAGGAACGCGTGGTCATACTTGGAAGTTTCGTATTTTGAAATTCGGACACGTTGTGCTTCGAACCTAGATTGTAGGCGAATGAGGGGACATATTGCAGCAAATTAAACGTTGATCTACTCATAATTTCATTAATAACCGAAAATAAACGAAACATACGGAATCCGTGACAATAAATTTTGTGCGTTCAAAATAAGTAAGGCTAACCATCAGGCATTTTCGCAAAAAATTGAAAATTGTTTTTTGTTGAAATTCCGGTTGAAAACGATTATAGGTAACGTATAAGACATGTTGAGCTCAAAATTACCGGTTGGGTGCATAAGGAACGCGTGGTCATACTTGGAAGTTTCGTATTTTGAAATTCGGACACGTTGTGCTTCGAACCTAGATTTTAGGCGAATGAGGAGACATATTGTAGCAAATTAAACGTTGATCTACTAATAATTTCATTAATAACCGAAAATAAACGAAACATACGGAATCCGTGACAATAAATTTTGTGCGTTCAAAATAAGTAAGGCTAACCATCAGGCATTTTCGCAAAAAATTGAAAATTGTTTTTTGTTGAAATTCCGGTTGAAAACGATTATAGGTAACGTATAAAACATGTTGAGCCCGAAATTACCGGTTGGGTGCATAAGGAACGCGTGGTCATACTTGGAAGTTTCGTATTTTGAAATTCGGACACGTTGTGCTTCGAACCTAGATTGTAGGCGAATGAGGGGACATATTGCAGCAAATTAAACGTTGATCTACTCATAATTTCATTAATAACCGAAAATAAACGAAACATACGGAATCCGTGACAATAAATTTTGTGCGTTCAAAATAAGTAAGGCTAACCATCAGGCATTTTCGCAAAAAATTGAAAATTGTTTTTTGTTGAAATTCCGGTTGAAAACGATTATAGGTAACGTATAAAACATGTTGAGCCCGAAATTACCGGTTGGGTGCATAAGGAACGCGTGGTCATACTTGGAAGTTTCGTATTTTGAAATTCGGACACGTTGTGCTTCGAACCTAGATTGTAGGCGAATGAGGGGACATATTGCAGCAAATTAAACGTTGATCTACTCATAATTTCATTAATAACCGAAAATAAACGAAACATACGGAATCCGTGACAATAAATTTTGTGCGTTCAAAATAAGTAAGGCTAACCATCAGGCATTTTCGCAAAAAATTGAAAATTGTTTTTTGTTGAAATTCCAGTTGAAAACGATTATAGGTAACGTATAAGACATGTTGAGCTCAAAATTACCTGTTGGGTGCATAAGGAGCGCGTGGTCATACTTGGAAGTTTCGTATTTTGAAATTCGGACACGTTGTGCTTCGAACCTAGATTGTAGGCGAATGAAGGGACATATTGCAGCAAATTAAACGTTGATCTACTCATAATTTCATTAATAACCGAAAATAAACGAAACATACGGAATCCGTGACAATAAATTTTGTGCGTTCAAAATAAGTAAGGCTAACCATCAGGCATTTTCGCAAAAAATTGAAAATTGTTTTTTGTTGAAATTCCGGTTGAAAACGATTATAGGTAACGTATAAGACATGTTGAGCTCAAAATTACCGGTTGGGTGCATAAGGAGCGCGTGGTCATACTTGGAAGTTTCGTATTTTGAAATTCGGACACGTTGTGCTTCGAACCTAGATTGTAGGCGAATGAGGAGACATATTGCAGCAAATTAAACGTTGATCTACTCATAATTTCATTAATAACCGAAAATAAACGAAACATACGGAATCCGTGACAATAAATTTTGTGCGTTCAAAATAAGTAAGGCTAACCATCAGGCATTTTCGCAAAAAATTGAAAATTTTTTTTTGTTGAAATTCCAGTTGAAAACGATTATAGGTAACGTATAAGACACGTTGAGCCCGAAATTACCGGTTGGGTGCATAAGGAACGCGTGGTCATACTTGGAAGTTTCGTATTTTGAAATTCGGACACGTTGTGCTTCGAACCTAGATTGTAGGCGAATGAAGGGACATATTGTAGCAAATTAAACGTTGATCTACTCATAATTTCATTAATAACCGAAAATAAACGAAACATACGGAATCCGTGACAATAAATTTTGTGCGTTCAAAATAAGTAAGCCTAACCATCAGGCATTTTTGCAAAAAATTGAAAATTTTTTTTTGTTGAAATTCCAGTTGAAAACGATTATAGGTAACGTATAAGACATGTTGAGCTCAAAATTACCGGTTGGGTGCATAAGGAGCGCGTGGTCATACTTGGAAGTTTCGTATTTTGAAATTCGGACACGTTGTGCTTCGAACCTAGATTGTAGGCGAATGAAGGGACATATTGCAGCAAATTAAACGTTGATCTACTCATAATTTCATTAATAACCGAAAATAAACGAAACATACGGAATCCGTGACAATAAATTTTGTGCGTTCAAAATAAGTAAGGCTAACCATCAGGCATTTTCGCAAAAAATTGAAAATTGTTTTTTGTTGAAATTCCGGTTGAAAACGATTATAGGTAACGTATAAAACATGTTGAGCCCGAAATTACCGGTTGGGTGCATAAGGAACGCGTGGTCATACTTGGAAGTTTCGTATTTTGAAATTCGGACACGTTGTGCTTCGAAACCTAGATTCGTAGGCGAATGAGGGGACATATTGCAGCAAATTAAACGTTGCTCTACTCATAATTTCATTAATAACCGAAAATAAACGAAACATACGGAATCCGTGACAATAAATTTTGTGCGTTCAAAATAAGTAAGGCTAACCATCAGGCATTTTCGCAAAAAATTGAAAATTGTTTTTTGTTGAAATTCCGGTTGAAAACGATTATAGGTAACGTATAAGACACGTTGAGCCCGAAATTACCGGTTGGGTGCATAAGGAACGCGTGGTCATACTTGGAAGTTTCGTATTTTGAAATTCGGACACGTTGTGCTTCGAACCTAGATTTTAGGCGAATGAGGAGACATATTGTAGCAAATTAAACGTTGATCTACTCATAATTTCATTAATAACCGAAAATAAACGAAACATACGGAATCCGTGACAATAAATTTTGTGCGTTCAAAATAAGTAAGGCTAACCATCAGGCATTTTCGCAAAAAATTGAAAATTGTTTTTTGTTGAAATTCCGGTTGAAAACGATTATAGGTAACGTATAAGACATGTTGAGCTCAAAATTACCGGTTGGGTGCATAAGGAACGCGTGGTCATACTTGGAAGTTTCGTATTTTGAAATTCGGACACGTTGTGCTTCGAACCTAGATTTTAGGCGAATGAGGAGACATATTGTAGCAAATTAAACGTTGATCTACTAATAATTTCATTAATAACCGAAAATAAACGAAACATACGGAATCCGTGACAATAAATTTTGTGCGTTCAAAATAAGTAAGGCTAACCATCAGGCATTTTCGCAAAAAATTGAAAATTGTTTTTTGTTGAAATTCCGGTTGAAAACGATTATAGGTAACGTATAAGACATGTTGAGCTCAAAATTACCGGTTGGGTGCATAAGGAACGCGTGGTCATACTTGGAAGTTTCGTATTTTGAAATTCGGACACGTTGTGCTTCGAACCTAGATTTTAGGCGAATGAGGAGACATATTTGTAGCAAATTAAACGTTGATCTACTAATAATTTCATTAATAACCGAAAATAAACGAAACATACGGAATCCGTGACAATAAATTTTGTGCGTTCAAAATAAGTAAGGCTAACCATCAGGCATTTTCGCAAAAAATTGAAAATTGTTTTTTGTTGAAATTCCGGTTGAAAACGATTATAGGTAACGTATAAAACATGTTGAGCCCGAAATTACCGGTTGGGTGCATAAGGAACGCGTGGTCATACTTGGAAGTTTCGTATTTTGAAATTCGGACACGTTGTGCTTCGAACCTAGATTGTAGGCGAATGAGGGGACATATTGCAGCAAATTAAACGTTGATCTACTCATAATTTCATTAATAACCGAAAATAAACGAAACATACGGAATCCGTGACAATAAATTTTGTGCGTTCAAAATAAGTAAGGCTAACCATCAGGCATTTTCGCAAAAAATTGAAAATTTTTTTTTGTTGAAATTCCAGTTGAAAACGATTATAGGTAACGTATAAGACACGTTGAGCCCGAAATTACCGGTTGGGTGCATAAGGAACGCGTGGTCATACTTGGAAGTTTCGTATTTTGAAATTCGGACACGTTGTGCTTCGAACCTAGATTTTAGGCGAATGAGGAGACATATTGTAAGGCAAATTAAACGTTGATCTACTCATAATTTCATTAATAACCGAAAATAAACGAAACATACGGAATCCGTGACAATAAATTTTGTG